>OZ018414.1:15700150-16194474 GCA_963969595.1 Neckera pumila
GAGAACATTGTTGACATGCACATTTTCAATGCCATATTCATGCCAATTTAGCTAACACTATTTGAATGCCATACTGACATCTTTCTACTGTGATTTAATCTTGTATTCATTTTAGGCAATGTCATGCCATTTTTGCATCATGACAATAATACTTTAACCTTATGTCGGCACAATTTTGACATCCTTTTCTTCAATGCCTATTTGGTGCCATTGCACTACAATGTTTAAATACACATTTCAATGCCACTTTAGAAGACATGGTAAGTAACAATATTTCAATGTCATTTTTTCATCATTTTGACTTTCACATATTCCTTTGGGCTATTTTAGAGCCAATTGATTGTCATTTTGACACCATCATTTTTCTTAAATTTTTTAAGTAAATGTCATATTAGTGCAAACTATTGTACTCTGATAGATAATTGCTAATAGTAGGCTTACTGTAGTACTATTCTTCATAGGCTTATATCATCTTTTATATTGTAGTACTTGAAATCCAATGAATAAATTTTAAGATGGATTTCACTTTACTATAGGAACAACTATACAAATTGATAGTTAATAATTAAATGAGCATCTAAAATTAACAATTGTTAGTACTATACATAGACTTAGTTAGTAAATAGTTTGTATCACATTGTAATTATATTGTATGTAGTATATAGGGGAATGAGTTTGGATACTAATTAGCATACTATAGGCGTTTAATTATCTACCCTTGAAAATTAGACATTCACAACCAGGTTTTTAAATTAGCGTGAAAATTTTATACTACACGGGTGCCTAATGTCAGTTCACTGTGCCTTCTAAGAATTATAAATTTTTTTCTAAGTACCTAAATGCATACTACTACTTGCAAAAAGAGCCCCAACCTAGGTCTAAGGGCAAGAATTGATTTGGGCAAGGTTCTTAACTAGGCCGCGGTGATTTTCTAATAAAAATAGAGGCCATCTAAATTTAGCAATCTCAATCTGTAGACAGGCTCATGCCATTTTCAAAAACATAAAATTCATAAAAATCTAATACTACTAACAAAAATTATGCACGGATGAAGTTTGATTGCTAATCAATACTTTAAACTTCATCCATGTTTTTTCTAGAAGCTCCTAATTCCAATTTGACTTAAGATTTTGGCTATGGATCTAGGCTAGGATTTATATCCTAAGATCCGAATTTGGCCGTGGATGGATGGATCCTACCTATCTTCATCCATTCTTTAGTCTAGACTTCATCCTCATTAATTTTTCTAAGTACTTTCCTAAGTTTGAATTAGTTCTAAACTTCTCTAGATTACTTCTATCCACTTCTAAACCTAAGACTCTGCTTGGTGAATTGAAGCCTAATTTACTTTGCTAATCTTTAACTACTCTAGGGATGAACTTTATAGGATTTGTTACTAATTTTAGATCCTTTACACTTATACTTTGAAGAATTTTGCTTGACCTTTCTAATTTGCTACTGTACTTTTAAATTGAACTTTCCTAGCGGAACCTATTTCTAATATGATGGATGAAGTTTGACAATTGATCAGTATTTCAAACTTCATCTACTAATTACTGATAAACTGAAGTTTTCAAAATTAACTTCTAATTTCACTTCTGGGGTTTCAATTACTTTAACTTCATAACCTGTTCCATTTGGATGATTTTAGGTGTTTTTCATCCAATCTATCCTCCAAACTTCATTCACCTATATCTTTCTTGTTTTAACTCCAAACTCTATGTATTTTGTAGTTTTGAAAACTTCTATCCTCTACTCTAGGATTCTAAGGTCAAACTTGGATTGACTTCTAGACCTAATGAGCTAATCTAATCTTAGGCCTTGACTTTGATTAGCAATGTCTAATCAAAGTAATTTAAAATGGAAATGGAAAAAACTAGTAGCCTACTTTAGCTTAAAGATCCCAAATTACATCATTGAAGGTTCCTTCTAACCCTCTTTTGTTCACCATTTTTGTCTTTTAGGAATTCTACCAATGCTTGAAGTATTTTTGTTTATAAATTTTTTTTGTCATTGAGGTAGAGACATTTGAAATTGTCCTTGGACCTAATGGCATCCCTTATTGGAAATCTTACCCTTCTACTTGGATAATTTTGTTGGATTGCTGTATTGTTGAATTATTGGATGCATATGCATTTCTGGAGTTGGTATTGGGGTTCATGATTTTGATTAAGAATAAGTTGAGCTATAGTTTAGGATTAGGGTTTAATGTCTTTCATTTCTTTTATAGTTTTGGCAAAAAACCGTTTCCACTTCTGCAAACTACATTGCTGAACCAAGTTGGTGGCCCTTTTGCTTTTCTTGGTGCTTATTCTAAGAATGGAAGATTTGGATCTTCATTGGAAGAAATTTCATTGCTTTGTCAAAGCATCCAAAACTCTCAAATTTTTTCTTTTCACGACAAGAAAAAAGGGCCCTAATTAACAGAAGATAATGCATTTTTATTGATTACGACAAAAAATTGGGGGGCTTTGTTGATTTGGCGGTCATCTAAACATCAATTGTTATGACTTGGTTGTTTTGAACGAAATTTTTTTTGCTTAGTTGATTTGACAATCCTCTCAATATCATTATTCATCTTTCCACCTATCGTAGTAGTAAGTCAGGGTTGGCCAAAAATAATTATTTAAGAATATGCCAAAAAATAAATAAAATGAATAAGAAAAATTGTCAAATTTAGCAAACATTAAATGACCAAAATGTTGTAAAAAATAAAAATGTCCAATATTAGCGGGAAAGTCCAAAATAAAGTCCAATGACCATCTAAAATCAAGATATTCTAGATGGCAAGGTGATGGATTTACAATGATTCCTAAATTGGCCACTATATAAATCGCTTTAATAAACTGAAAAATGGAATTATTAAGAGAAATTTAGACATGTTGTTGCACAAAAGAGATTCTAACTTCATGTACAATTTCACTTAGAATGGACTATATTTAGACCTATTATTCTTTAAATGAAATTTCTATGTAAAAATAATTTTTTTGTGAAAAGTCAAAATGACTCATTTCTTTTTATAGGAAGAATATACATCTTAACAAGAATCACATATTACAAGTTCCTTGAATTTTGAATTTTTATTGATTGAAATCTTATTGATTAAAATTTGACCTCCAAATTTTGACTTTTTAATTTTTCACTCCATAAACTGCAAAAAAAAAATAAAAACTCATTTATTCATTATATTTTATTTTTTTGCAATTTAGAGAGTGGAAAATAAAAAATAAAAATTTTAAGGTCAAGTTTTAATCAATAAGGTTTGAATCAATAAGATTTCAATCAATAAAAATCTAAAATTTGTGGAGTTTATAATATGTGATTCTAGTCAAGACGTATATTCTTCCTATTTTAGGAAATGAGACATTTTGACTTTTCACAAAAAACATTTATATAGAAATTTCATTCAAATAATAATAGGTCTAAATATAATCCATTCTAAATGAAATTATACATGAAGGTAGAATCGCTTTTGTACAACAATATGAGGCCAATTTTCACTTCATAATTCTAGTTTCTCAAATTTATGAGAAAAATTTATATACTGGCCCTAATTACTTCTGGGAGTCACTTTATTTCCTTGAAATATAGTGATAATGATGGATGGAGAGGTTGTTTTTATAATGAAACACATTGTTCATTATGAATTCTGCAAGAGTATGAAATAATTTGAAGATGAGAGCTTGATCGCTCATTGTCAAAATGTAGGAATTGTGTGCAAAATAGAATTTCAGACCTCATTTTGGCATAGTAGAATGACTTTTTTCAAAGCACTCTGAACTAAAAAAAGTTGTGGAATCAAGCCAAGTTTTATTTTGAAGAATTGGTTTGACGTTTTGAGTCTTCAATCAAAAGTTATGGACAAATTTCAAAGTAGATGTTTGAAATTGTAAAAAAAATGTCCCTTCCAATCCCTGTCTCAAATTTGTCCATAACTTTTTACTGTAGTCTTCAAATCTCAAAAGGATTTTTGGAGATGAAAGTTAGCTTCATTTTCCACAATAAATTAGTTTAAAGTTTTTGAAAAAAATAATTCATCAGTACGTGCCTAAATGAGGTCTAAAATTCTACTTAAACCACAATTTCTACTTCTAAAGTATGAGCGGTTGAGTTCTTACTAGTCTTCACTCTTTACAAATCCCATATGGATTGTCCTACCTCCTACCACCCCACTTGTATAAAGGCCTTGTCTTTCCTTCTCTTCAAACTCCAAGGTAAGCAGCCTTCAAAGTTCATTTGTATTATATATTGAATTATTTGGAATGTAGTGGTCAATTTTGGCATTTAAAGCTCAATTGTTTTATATATTGAATTACTTTGAATATAATGCTGAAAGATTTCAAAAATGAATTTTAAAGTTAAGAATCTATTTTGGAAACTATAATTAATTATTTGGCATCAATTTGTTGGCCGCTAATGTGGCAATCCATTCCGTTTGGTGGATCTAGTAATGTGGCAGCTTTGTATGAGTGGCAAATTTAGCTTATGTGGCAATTTATGTTTCAAATTATTGAGGAATAGTAAATAATTTCTTTAAATTGACCAAATCAAGATATAAAATCAACACAGAAGTATTGATCTTTGTCCAAACCAAAATGTCCTAGTCAACCATTTTAACCAACATATATCAGTTGATAATCATGTTGGATTGGACAGTGTTTTTTCTTATAGTGATTGCATTGCAAGTTTTTGTCTTTTGCCTTTGCAAGGATGTGCAAGGTTTAACACCTAAAGTATATCTATAATATATTTTTTGACTTTGGGATTTGTTGATAATTGTCTTTTTTTTAACCTTTTGACACGGTGTCTGATCCCTTGATTTTAGACTTTTGCGGACAGATATTACAGTATGGCTTTTTTTGGATTTGCAGGGCATACCATTCTTCACCACATATACTCTTTTGTGTTCTATATCAAGATATGTCATGATGTGAATTAATGATTTACAACAACTTTGATTTGTTTGCTAAATAGATTGCCATCCATTGATTCAATTCAAACCTTGTAGCTATCATTACAAAAGTCTTGTTCTTTTAGGATAATGGCTATACAATCATTCTTAGGGGTCTCGATTGTGTGGTTTTTGCAACTTAGCTTGTGGTGCCACATGATGCTTTGAGGCTCTTTTGAAATGAAGCTATTGTTCAAGTATGAGAAGGGATTAATGTGTCGGCTGTGTGGTGTTCCTACTTAGCTAGGAGCATTTCAGGAATCGGACGTTCCTAGCAAAAGTTGTGTATGGATGAAGTTTGACTGCTACTCGGTTCATCAAACTTCATCCATGGTTTCCTATCGGTTCATCTTGTATGTGTAGGTCAATTTCATAAATAATTAGGAAAAAATTGAAGCATGTCTAATATATGAAAAATGTACAACTATTTCTCTGAAAATTTGAGAAATTTTTATTGTTGAAAATTCCGAACATTCAAAAATTATTCTTGAGAAAATTTAGAAAAAAAAATATATATTCATGTATGAATGGAAAAAATCAAATCATTTCATCAACGTGTCAAAAAACAGGAAAAGCAACATGTCGAAAGCCAAGAAAATCAAATCAAGTTGCCAGATTGTCCAAGTGCCAAAATTAAATTGTTTTGACACCAAGGTGCCAAATCTAACCTGAGCATACATAGTTATTTAGCAATTAATTCTATAAGGTTGATGATTTCCAAGAATATACAAATAGAAATAGAATATCTAGCCTTTGCTTTGGCTAAATTATTAAACAATCATGTTTCCATGGTTAGAGAAACTGGCTTCTGTAGATTCAAAGCCCTTAAATAAAAATAGAAAGAGAGTAGAAAATGGGTTGTTGATTGCTTGGTGATTTGATTCATACAATGTTTCACCCGTATGGTCTAATTTTTTGTTTAAAATTTTTATGGAGCTCAAAGGCCACTATCAAATTGGGCTTCTTTCATTGCATAAACATTAGTTTTTTTTTTTCAATTTAGATAGAATTACAAAAATATGCTTTCAAGTTTTATCTATAAATATTGGTTACTTAGTGCAATGGTAGATCCAAATAGATGCATATAGAGGGGAGACACATGTAAGGTTGGATTGATAAACTTAGGCACATTTTAGTTGCAAATCATTTGACTTCATGGTAGCATAACCAACACTCAATTCAACCATGCCCCCTCATTGGGTTAAATGTTTACATCGCTTTGTTTATTATTGCTCCCTACCAGGGCTCTTTTTTTTGGCTTTTTTATGCCAGAATCTGCACCAGAAAGAAATAGTGTGGCTAAAAAATGACAACAACTTGTGAATTTTTGTGCCAAAATACCTCAAATTTAAAAAAAAATCTTAGATGAAATCTCCAAATTGTGGATGAAAATAGAATTAGGGATATGTGATATGTGCTAATGTGATATTTTCTGTTCAATATGTGGATGAATGTTGAAATAAAGAGTACCACTATAACATTTTATATCGCCACGTTAGCACTTCATAAAATGCAAAGAAAAAAAAAAAAAAAAAATCCTTACTTATCTAGCCAAATGTGGCCCATGGTTAAAAATTTCTGAACCAAAAGTTCAATCCAACTCAGACATGCTCCTACTTAGGTTCAGTTGACAATTCTCTTTTCTAGTTGAAAAACTCAATTTCCACCCCTCTAAGCGGCAATTTCCACATGATCCATGGATTTTCAACGTCTATTTTACTCCCTCTGTCTCAATCCAAGATTGGTGTTTCCTTTGAGAAATACAAAGGAAATATAGGGCTTATTTTAATACAAGTCTCTCTTATGAACTTGCTTGGGTGGATTATAAATACCTTTAATTTTTTAAATCATGATGACCCAAGGAGGGTATACTTTCAAAATGGGCCAAAACTGCCGAGAACTTGAGCAATTTTTTTGCTCATTCTTCTTGAGATTGGATAGAATGTAACTATAAAATCTTGAAGTTTGCATTGAGAGTGAGCACCTCAAAAAAATTTGGATTATTGGACCGCATAGTTTAGGAGATATTTAAGTTTGAAGTTGTATTGTAGTAATGTAAAATAGGACAATGCACTTTGAAGGAGCATATCTTAATGAGAATATTTTGAAATGATGACTTTTTTGTGCTCAGTGAAAAACAAGAGAGTTGAAAATGCTCACCTAAAGTTTCAATTACAAAATAATTGAGGCCTTGGGAAGTCTGTGAGTTCTCGGACAGTTGAGAATGCTGGCCAAATAAATGAATTTATTTATTTTTGGCCAACAAACTACAAGGCCTGATTTGCCGGTTGAAATAGTTCAATAATATAAGTTAGAAAATACTAAAAAAATTGAAAAATAATAATATTTAAGTAAATAGGAAAATTCAAAATTTAAAAATCTGATGTGGCCAAAATTTTTCTTTGTCAACTTGAATCATTATTTTTTAAGTTTTTATTTTTAATTACTTTTAATTATTTTATTAATATTATTTTAAGTAGCGATAGGTGCTTGCTTTGCTACGCATTAAATATAGTACTTTCATCAATTTTTCATGTGATAGAATGTAGATAAACAAAGTATGTATAATCTTTAAATGAAAATATTGACATCCTCATACAATATTCTTTGAAAAAATTTATATGGTGCAATATAAAGTAATTAAAGAAAATCTGTATACTATAATTTTTACAAAATAAGCTTTGCAAAGATGAAAACATTGCAATAATAATAAACTAATTAAGTGAACAATGTAAGTAGAATCTTCACATTTGAATATGTAGAGCAACTCTAGCGATTGGTGCTTCTTTATTCTTTAATATCGCATTTAAAAAAGTCATGATAGTTATCTATAGTTTTGTTGTCTGAAAAGTTTTCTTGAAATTCTTTTAGACGTATCCATTTGATTTTCAAATATTTCACAAAAAGAATACATTAGAAGAGATTTGAGGCTTCCAAGAGCCTACGAGTTATCCTAGGTTCCCGCAGCATTCCCACACTGTGGATCCCAAGAAAGCTGCTGGGCTGACGTGGCCGAGAGAGCACCACGTCATTTTTGAAATAAATTAAAAAAAAAAAAAAAAAGAATTGCTTAGAATGATATTTTGGGCAAAAGAATTTTTTTTTATTAGAATGATATTTTGGGCAAAAAAAAATTTTTTTATTTATTTTTTTTTTGAAAAAAAAATTCTGACCACCTATACCGACTGTTCATAGAATCAGGACAGCATTGGGAAAGGGCCTAAAAAGGCCCTCTAATGCCCTCAAATCTCTTCTAATGCATAATATATAGTAGAAAGTATCATATGGCTATCACAAAAGCAATTGAATTTCTATAATATTATTCAAAATTGACTTGTGATATTGTAGAGGTCGTTTTGATTTTAGTAGTATGATGTTTTTTAATATTTTTCAATATTTTAATATTTTTTCAATATATTTTATTATGGCCACTATTCATCAAATGATGATGAATAGTGGCCAAAGAGGCTGTAAGTTCTATTGCAGGGAATTTACAGCCCTTTTGTGAAAGGAAGCAAACCTCCTGCGGGCCAAATTTTTTGTAATGCACAACATTCCGAGCCATTAGGAAAAATTTCAGCCCTCCAGAAGGCCGCGAGTTTGGCATTTGCTTAGTACAATTATGGAAAAAAATAAAAATAATTTTTTTTAGTTTTTTTAAGTTTTTTTAATATTTAAAAATTGGGTGCTGACATGGCACTAGTAGTGCCACATCAGATTTTTACTTTTTTAATATTTTTATTAAAAAATATATTTAAAAAAATACATACATCTTAAAAGAAAAAATTTATTCATTCTGAAATTGCACCAAAGGGGTCCAGTAAATCAATTTCTTAGCGGCCTTCTGGAGGGCTAAAATCTCTCCTATTGATTATTCAATTTATGGTCGAGCTTGCAATGCATGGTGGTCATTGAAATGAAAGTAGTATTTGTAAGAAAAACAAGAATGGTACACTTGGCTTCTCCTTGAGCTCCTTCAATCTACTATTTTCAAGGTAGATTTGCCTTTTTTGAGTTGGACAAAAATCATAGTAGTTGGCTGACTTTTCCAAATCAAATCCAAAAAATGAACTGTAAACTATACTATACCAATCAACTTTAAAAACTCCACAAGGCAGAATTTAACTTAAAATTTGATGAAACTACCACCAATGGATTTGTAACACATTGTATTTTTTAAAATATTTTTTTATTTCAAAAAAATTATATTTAAAAATAGAAAGCTCAAAAAAAAGGGGCAGCAAACAGAAAACTAGTTGCTTGGGTCATTAGGGATTAAGGACAATCAACAAATTTATGATTGAAATTGCTTATTTTAATTGGTCATGTTGAAAAAAGTGTAAATAGTATGTAAACAAATCTTCATATAAATAGATTGAGTGAAGAAAATAGCACGTATTGGTTCAAAAAATTAATTATTTGAATAGATATAAATTCCCATATTAACACTTCAAACTAGTGCTAAAAAACTATGAAGCTAAAAATGGTCTCTTTCATCTTTAAAGAATTAAGATGTTACTATAAGAGCTAATGTACATTTAAGCATATTGAAAAAACAGTTTTTGTCTATTTTTCAATGATAAGAGCCACATTTTCTTTTTTCCATTTCTTATGAAGTGCCAAAGTGGAAATATAAAATGTTATAGTAGTATTTCAAATTTCAACATTCATAGACATGTTGGATATAAAATATCGTATTAGCATATATTACATAATTATTTGTAATCCTATTTTCATCCACACTTTAGCGGTTTCATCCAAGATTTTTTCAATTTGAAGTTTTCTAGCAAAAAACTACTCGGTTTGTCATCAACTTTTAGCCAAATTCTTTTTTTGGTGCAATCTGGCACTACTTTGCCCCCCCCCCCCCCCAAGCCTTGGATGTGACTAGAGTCGTCATTCAATGCTTCATTATCATAATACAAGGTTCTGAATCTATTTATGTAGGGATGGCAAGAAAAAAACTTACCAAAATGAAAACCACATATCTAGTACATTTTTTCCAATCAAATTCTACTTTGCCTAGAAATCTATACACCCTTCTCTTTTAGACAAATGCTATTAGGAATGTTTACAAAGTAGGAACAACCAAATGCACCAAGTGCCCTAAATTGCAATTTGAGTAGATGATCACATTATGTATGTTTCCTTAATCAGTATGTACCTATTGTTAAAGAAAAGATCTTAGAACATCTATCAAAAATAGCTTTGGTATCTCATAACGTTTGTATACAACATCCAAATGATGCTCACTTAAAACACCCCTTTCTCTTGTAGTGAGAACATTATTTATCCATTCTAATACTGATTATAGTAAAATTTGGTTATTTCAACATTTTATGGGAGTTTGACAGAGGGAGTTAAGTGCCCCAACATTATTTACACATAAGTTGAAAAATAGTGTTAGGATTAAAAAACAGGAAACAACACTAATCATCACCCAGCACTATTTACCAATTTTAGTGTAGTGAAGCCTGATATTGTAATTAACATTTTTAAAGTCCCTAGATCTTTGAATCCACCAAATCACATCCATGGTCTACAAAAATAATGACTCTCCAAACCATCTCAAATCTAGGCAGTAGGGTAGCACAACAAAAAATAGTTTTACAAAGCTTTGCCAATCAAAACATAATTTTTTTATCAATCTATTAATAGAATTTGTGCACAATAAAAAAAGGTGGAGGTTTAGGTGTCCCTACCTTAAGAATAATCATTGGTACATCCTTGATACAATAGAACCTTTCTAAAATAATAAGCTCTCAAAGGTAAAATTGATTGTCCGGTCTTGCTCTAGACCTTATACAAATGTCATTATCGTACGCTTTGACACCTGAGTATTGAAATAGTTTCTTTTCCATGCACAAAAGGTTTCAGACCATTAGAACTATTGGTGTTAGTATTTCGGCATTTTGGCGTCTATTTTTTTTTTTAGTGTTTAACAACTTCTAGGTTTTCTTGTCTTGCAAAACCTATCATACGTGCAGGGCTTAAGGCATGATGTAGGTTTTCAAAAATATTCAAAAATTTAGACATTATGGATGAAATTTTTTTGCAACATTTCAAACATTTCACTTGTAAGATTTCAAACATTTAGACATTCCCAAAAATACTTGATTTATGTCTTAATCTAACCTTCACGTAGGGTTATGCATTAACCCTAGTCACTCTAGTCCCAGTCTATTACTTTAGAAAGATTCTACCGTATTGAAGTCATATCCAAGTCAGGACTCTGAATCCACCCAATCCCATCCATGATCTACGAAACCACCAAGGCCCCAAACATCCCAAACCCGGGCAGACGGGCAGATCGAGAAAGAAAGAAAACTCACACTTTGCCAGCCTTGCAAAGCGAGCCCCTTGCTCGAGCCTCTGCAATCCCAGGCACTTCCAAGCAGAATGTCCACATGATAATAAATGTCTCCTCCCGGTCCCAATCCTTCCAATTCTCCTTCACATTCCGATCCTCCTCCTCCTCCTCCTCCTCCTCCTGTCCCATGTCGTAATTCTTCTTCGCAGCCTCTTGCCAACGATGGTTTCCTTCTTTCTTTCGATGCCAAATGGCGTGGAAGTATTATTCCTCTGCTGCAGATTAGACCCCCATTCGTCCCAATTCGCATCAGTGTAAGGGAAGGGGAGGCAGGTCAGGTCGAATTGATCTTGAGAGGTCATTCGGTTTAGGTCGGTCGGGAGATCGAGAAGTGGATATGATTCTTTGATCGAGCTGCGACGTACGGGCTTGGTTGGTTGAAAATGTTTGAAGGCGGAACCGGGTGGAGAGAGAGTGCTGACATCGATCCTGTGCATGGTCAGGCATGGGCCCCTTTCCTTTCCTACACACTCTGATTTCGCTTTTGGGTTCAGCTTGTTGAGGTTTTGAAAAAAGATTTCGTGGTTTCGGTTGTCAAGAAAGTGGGGAATTCGTGCAAGAAGCAATTTTGGTTGGAACCCTAACAGGACCAAGAAGACGAATGTTTTTTCTTAGGTTTGAGTTGCTCACATGGGAACCACTTTTATTCAGATTAATTTATAAACATGATTGTCTTTTGTTGACGAACGAATGTAATGTTGTGCGGTGATTTCAGAGGTATCAATTGGGCTTCATTTGAAGTATGTCAATAGAATTGGTCAATTTGGAACTGTAAATCCTTGATCCTTTACGTGTTAAAGTGCTTATTCCGTGGAATGATGTTTTTGGGTGTCGTGAGTTTTTTCATTAGCAGTTTTGAGTAGGTCGTACAGTGTTTATGCTCTCACCAAGAATTGCAATGTCCTTCACTGATTCCCGTGATGTATAATTTGGCCTCGATTGAAGCATTAAATCTACAATGCGGTCAGTTGAGTTGATCTTTTTAAACCCATGAGGTAGTGGTTCTTTAGGGTTGAAGTGCACATTCCATGGAATGAGCTTTTGAAATGAGATCATGTTTTTGCCAGCAGATTTGTGTAGGTCATATGGGGACTTTCTTTTCTACATTTTTATCTATTTCTACATTTTTATCGATTTCTACAATTTTATTGATTGATTGATCAATACATGCCATGTTCTTCGCTGATTCTTGGGAGATCAGTTTTCACCATTTACGAATTAATTTTTGCAAAATATTAACCATCGAATTAGTCGCTTGAAGGCCATGAATCTTTTGGTATGAGAACCGTAAGCCTAGATCCTTGACTGACGGCGATTTTGGCGGATTGTTTGTTTCTACCAGTCACCGGTTCTGCTTCCGGAAGCATTCGGCGAAACCTTCCGACCTCCCAAGAAGAGGGCAGAAACATGGGTCCAAGACGAGACCAAAGCTCTGATAGCTTTTCGGAAAGAGATGGACGCCCTCTTCAACACTTCCAAGAGCAACAAACATCTATGGGAGCAGATCTCGCAGAAAATGAAGGACCGAGGCTACGATCGGTCGCCCACCATGTGCACGGACAAATGGCGCAACCTGCTCAAGGAGTACAAGAAAGCCAAGACGCACGACCGAGGGTCGTCGAAAATTGCTTGCTTCAAAGACTTGGAGGACCTGCTGGGGGACAGGGCCAAGCTGTGCACTCCGTATCGGAGCCTTACCAAAGCAGATCAATCACCCAGAGGTACTGAAACATACTCCCTCCCCGTCGAGAAATTATTGGAAACATTTTATACCAATTTCACTGATCATATTGTGATAAGAAGAATTAAAAGGGTTCCAAGTTTTATATTGCCAGACTCAATGAGAAACATTGCATTGGACACAAGAAATGACTTACTCAAAACAACCTTAAAAACATGAGGTCCAAAGTGGACACAAGAAATGACTTACTCAAAACAACCTTAAAAACATGAGGTCCAAAGTGGACACGCATTTCTACTTAAATAAATAGCCATTGCTGCTAGGAACCAACAAAATCCGATGAGAATTCGTGCATAGCGAAAAGAGCGAAGGGGCATAGAGAAGAAAAGCGCCAAGGCACCGTCTGCCTCTGTGCTCCTCGTTCGCGAAACGAACAGAAAAGTGACGGAAGAAGTATTAATCTTCCGACTTAGGGTTAGCCAATCAGTAATTACTGTAATGATTGAAAATGCAAGGGGGATATGGAATAGAACTGAAGTAATCTGAAAATTTAAGATTAAGGTGACCACGCCAACAAGCGACACAGCGGGGTTGCTATTACTAGAAGGGTCAGCTTTTTTAATCAAACCAAACCAGATCAAAGAGGATTTCAATGCACCAGAGAATGCAGTATTGGAATTTATGCATTTGGATACCATTTTTAAGTGTTATAAGGGTTCGAAGTCTTTTTTGGTGGATGCCCTAAAACTTGACACAAGTTATGATGTTGAAATGTACATTCTCAAAACCAATATGATGTTAGGGTGTCGCCTTAGGTATTTGTCTCAATAAGGTACCTCAAACTTGTTTGCTTACATTTTGATAATCTAGGGAGGGCATTCATGTGTTGCGAATTTTGTCAATGTCTGCAAATCCCTGATTGAAAATGCCGCTAGGGAACGGTATTGCAGGTATAATGTTAGAGGGTGACGATCTATTTTGAGTACAGTTGTTCGATACTTCTAAGGCAGAGGATACTCTTTCCTTCACTTTAAGCATTTTAATTAATATGAAAGAGTGTGCTGTCATGGGGAGATCAGTATAATAGCTCTTGAGAGATTTTTCTGGTTGTAGGATCCAAACTTTCTTGAGATCAACTTTCTCTCATACACTTATATCCAAGATGAGTGGCCATAGCTATTTAGCCAAGTCATGCTCTCACCTTTTCCTAATTGAAGGCCAACCGATTGCATGAAGAGGCGGGCTAGGTCCCCTAACGGTTTTCGTCAGTTGCATTTTGCGTAGCTGCCACATCACGGTCACGCTCCTCCCGGGATGTCGAATTTACTCTAGATTTCCTGACATAGGGTTTTACAGCATTACCTCATGTCAATCCTCTTTGCAATGTTCGCAGGGCCACCCAGTACAGTCAACCGGGAGCATCGGCAGGATAATGATGAGCATTCAGCTACCCTTCCATTATCTGCTGGAGTTTCCCCTCCAGCTTGCATACCTAACGGAGCTCCAGCATCTTGGTGTCAAAGAGATACGGGTGCAAATGGTGAGGACGGATGATCTGACATGTGTCATACCTCTTTGTAGAATGCACTCATTTAACGTGGTTTTCAGCGAAATTCATTGTTTCAAGGATTTTGACGACATTATAGGGAGATTAATCGTGGGGAGGCTTCCTATGAATCATGGACAAATCTTCCTTTGAATTGCATCTCTTCATTGCCCGTGAATGCCCTTATTATTACGCGATAACATCCTCCTAGGATGTCTAATTTTTACTGGAAACGTTGTTATTTGATCATAATCAATGCTGGGCATATGTTTTGTTCTAAAGTCGCATGTGAGTGAGTTGGATATTTAGTGGCTACGAAAGCATTTTGTGATCCTGATGATGCTGCGTTGTCTTCGAATTTTCCCAGGTGTAGTAGATCGGCGCTTATCAGCAGGGAAAGTGATTGCAGTGAAGTTAGGAGATTTGGCGCGTAGGGTTAGAATCGATGGGCCATTTGAGTCTATCAAGGAATCCATAAAAACTGCATTCGGCTTGCGTACAAAGCGGCCATTCTGGCTGGAAGATGAGGAGGGTGTGGTGCAAACCTTGAGCCGTGATATGCCCCCCGGCGAGTACTCCCTCATTCTGGACCCAGGTATCGTCTGATTGCGTGTATCATATTCGCGAAGCTTCCAAATTCTACCTAGAGTACTGACGAGGCCGAGTGAAATATATTATATTACTTCTGTTGGTTACAGTAAATTGTGTCAGTACAGATTATCATGGCGCAAGAGTTCTAGGGCCGTTTTCCAAGAATGATTTTCCTGTTTAGAAAGTTTTGGTGAGCCTTGCAATCATTTCGTGTCTAACGTGTGATCTCTCTGTTCGTGGAAATGTATGATATTCTAGGTGTTGCAGTCATCAACTAAGATTGGCAAATTCAGGGTCAGACTACCCATTTTTGTCTTCAATTTGCCAATCTTTTGTTAGTCACTGCAACACCTAGATTGACTATCATACATTTCCATTCCAGCGCAGACGCTTGTCCAATCCTTAATATTTGTCAATATGTTTTCTCTGCTGAATTCTGAAGCTGCTTTGAAGAAGTGATCAACAAACTAACGGGGGTCTGTGGGGTGTCCAAAAAACCAGGTATCTCAGTGGAGGTGCTCCTGCATGATGATTCGAATCGTACAACAGGCAACACAGAGAACAAGATTATCTACACAGAGGAGGACTTTCGAGGCTTCCTTACCCGGCGAGGCTGGTCAGCGCTACGTGAGGTAGGAGGTCTCCGAGAAATTGATTCCATTGAAGAATTACGGGCAGGTGGGGTATATGAAGGGACCATTACTAGTAATAATGGCGCCTGAATAAATTCAGGGATGTTCACTTCGTCTTCTTGTAGAATAGGTACTCACACGTTGAGCAATATTATGTTCTCGCTCATCATCTTTCATTGCCGCCTCTAGAACTGCAAATTGTATACTAGTAGGTTAGTGTTCATCTTGCAGACGGTGACTGCCTTAGCATCAGATCAATGATTTACATGTGGAGCCGCGTCAGAGCTAGATCTGTCTATCACTTATAACTGTTGGCAGCGGACAGTTTTATAGCTGGTTCTTCCACCTTTTTGTTTAACGCAATTTGTTTTGTTAAATACACACTTCTCATGTTACTTGTAATTGTTAAAACACATGATTAATCCTGCAACTGGAACTGGCAAGCAGAGTGAAAGACTAGGTGCACCAGAGACTTGAAGTCAGAAGTTTTATTTACCTTGCAGAAGGAATAATCTGCACATTGAAAAAGAACTCACAGGAGCAATTAGGACTCTACAGCTTCGTCCTCGGCCCAATTTAGGAGTAATTGCCTAAAGCTATTTGGATGCAATCACACCTAATTAGAGAGCTTATTAGCTATGTCATGGTGTCGATGTACGATAGTTAACACTGAGGTGAGGTAAGTCTACTACTGTGACGTCGGAGGATTAGGATCCACTGCCATCGCACCATCACTAACATCAATTTTCCGGGCCTCTGGTGTCTTCGTCTTTCGCTTCGGTACAGTGACTGTCAAAGTCTCGTCGACAACCTCCGCTTTGATCTGCTCCACGTCTGAAGTCTCTGGTAGCTTGAACTTTCGCATGAAACTGCAGCTACTGCTCGGGGCCTGCTCTTGCGGTTGGGAAGTTGAAGCAGCGGCAGCGTCTCCCTCCTTGGCGACTTCTTCTTTGGGCTGGTTACTGTGACTGATGTAAAGAATTCGGTCGTCTTCAACCTGGATTTGCAAATCCTCCTTCTTCAATCCTGTATGTGGATCATAAATTCGCCAAAGTTGGTCCATACTGCAAACAATTGCTTTCCATGCAAGCAGATGAGTCCAATTCAAAAAAGCTTAACCAAGTTGAATGCACAAGGTTTGGAGAGATAAGTACCTGGCAGACAAAGCGTGAAGATATGTGCCTCGGGGGTCTCAGCCCATTGCACTACACGAGCACTGGCGGTTGCAGCAGAGAGCTCCACCGGTGCGCAAGATTGCCTTTGCAATGGCACTTTGACGATGACTAAATCAATGAATAATGAAGGGCTGCCGAAGCCAAACGCCGGAGTCCTACGCCGGCCGCATCCTCGCCCAAACCACGGTGACAAAACAAGAGCCATGATTGGAAAGCTTCAATTTCTCAATGGAAATCACAAGAAAGCTTCAATTTCTCAAGTTGCGTATGCAGTATAGAAGATTTGAAGATGTTAGATATGAACTTGTAAGAGCTCGGTGATCTATTTATACAGATGGGGAGAGGCCAGACGTGGATGCAAAGTCGAAATCTAGCACAACAGTAGAACACTCCCAAAAGATCTAGAAGAGACTGGAAATGAATATTCTAGAAAGATCTAGAAGAGATTGGAAATGTTGAAATTTTTTTTCCTATATATTTTTTACAAAATAAAATGTCCAAGTATATGACTTCTGGAACATACTTTTTGACATAATGACTTCTAGACCTCTACAAACAAGGTTTTGCCGTATTTTTGGTTTTCAACAAAATACTAGTGACTTCTAAAACTTCTAAAATCAAAGCTTTGCTGTGTTTTTGGTTTCCACCAAAATACTAGTGACTTCTAAAACTTCTAAAATCAAAGCTTTGCCATATTTTTGGTTTCCACCAAAATACTAGTGACTTCTAAAACTTCTAAAATTGAAGCTTTGCCGTATTTTTGGAGGCAAGTCTAACAAGGAACATAACCTTGTTAATACAAAACATGAGACTACTACACGTGTTAGTACAATGGTTAATACAAGCTAGATACGCACACACAAATTAGTATACTTTGCTAATTCACACTAATGCTCAAATTTGAATACGAGAGGCCCCCCTAAACGGCATTGCCAAGGTACAGAGGGGGGGGTCTCTAGGATTAGTACAAAATTCCAAACTTTCAACAAAAATACTCAAAAAACTATATATATGCAAAAGCAAGGCAAACTTTGAAGGGACACCCAATGTCCTTCAAAACAAGCTTGAAAAGTAGCAACAATAGAACTAAAATGCTCCCCAAAACACAAATTTGGCAACGTTGACACGCAATAGCCAAATGTCTAACTAAATGGACCCAAATTGTATTAAAAAGCTCAAAATGAATCAAAGGGGTGAAATGAGAGGAAAATGAGAGCCCTTAAATACTTTTCCAAGGGCCTCCCCCCTTCCCCTTCAATTCCTACAAGATAATCTTATTGTTTAGGATTTTCATCTTAATTTTCAAGATTTTCACTTTCTACACTGGTTCTAAATTCTAAATTTTGGAGAACAACTCCAAATCACAAATGGATTGCACCATTGACTTTAGAAGGCGATTTTTAGTTCAAAGGTCCTCCTATCCCTTAATTTGACATCAAAGACTCAATAAAACTTGGCGCTAATTGAACACCAAAAAAAGGTAAAAATCCGGTTCTTGGAGTTTGACTTTTCTAAGAAAAATAACTAGCCTAGGTTCTATAGAAGGTATATAGGAGTAAGAAAAGACCCAACTTTGAATTCATTTCGATTCCGTGTACTCCCAAGATGCCGGTCAACTTCCCCGCATTCTTCAAATTTGGCATTTTCCAAGGAATCTCGTTGGTTTGGGCACCTTTGGCTATCGGAATGTCTTGAATCTTGTTGGAGCATCTTATTAGCATAAAAAAAATTAGTCTAATTTTTAATGAGATTTTACCACAATTTGGATAATTTCCAAGAATTTTCTATCATAGATTTTGGTGATTGACCGTCCGGAAGAGCATTTTTTGCAAGTCAAAAAATTTTGAATTTTTGTATGGAATCTCTCATGGAATTCCACAAAGAATTTGCAAATTCATATTTTTACTTTGCACAAAAGTCATAGGAGAATCAATTCTGTCTTCTCCTTTTAATTCAAGTAATTAGGGAATCTTCTTCGTAGGAGGAAATTTTGGCAAATCAATTTTGCTGTTGATCTCCAAATGTGATTTCCACTTTAGAATGACATGTTGCATCTTTAGATTCCTCCCAAGCATCCGTCTTGAGGTTGTAATTCCTGCAGGTTAACAATCGAGATTTATGTTATTTTGTCAATGAACATAATGGAAAAAGTAAAATCTATCTTTGGGAATGGATTTTTGACCTCAATGGTATTTCTCAAACCAATTTTAGTCCTAAGATGTCACCTATACCCTCGGTTTGGTAATTCTAACCCTATTCACTAAAAATCCTTTTTATTCGCGTAAAATCCCAATTTTGACTTGTTTACAAACAAAAATTGAGTTTAGTTGAGGAAAATATACATATAAAGGACCAAATGCTATATTGGCATGTAACATGTCTATTCTGGTCTTACATTCTTTTTAGACTTTTGATACTTAAAACTACATTCAAATTTGCAAAAATGAAAAAAAAAAAAATGAGTCTCGAGTGATGAATTGGGGGCTCACAGGGCCCTTCAGCGACAATCTTGGTTTCCAGTGTGTCTCAGCATTGATTGTTTCAAAAATTCAAGATCGCAGTTCTTCCTAGCTTGCTCAGTTGTTTTCTATGTTTTTTTGTGCTCTCAATCCACCTTCTTGGACTCCGCTTGCATTTATCACAGGAGCTTATCAACTTCTTTGAGTGTTTTTTCTTGTTTTTGCTATGCCTTCCTTGCTTTGTCTGTCTCTTACGGTCTTCTCTTTTTCCTACTATAGCATCCTATTTCATTGCTTTTGCTTCCATCACTACAATATAGTCATTTAAGGTCATGATGATCAATTTGGAGTAATTGATCAATGGTTATCCACCTAGCGTTTGTTTATGTGCAAGGCGTTGCACCTATAGCAATGGAAAAAAAATTTGGAGTATTAAGGCTGTTGATTCGTCTCCTTCTGATTTGGTATTATTGTCAGTCTCCACATTCGACTCCTCATCTGATTGCACAAGTATTGTGGCTCTGCAGCCTGTGTCTCTAGAATACATTTGTCTTGTTATTTTGGATTCTTATGATCTGCTTCATCATGGGCTTCATCATCATCTTCTTCTTCTTCTTTTTGATGACTTTTGTTGGTGTAAGTGCCTTCTTCAATCCTAATGACACCCACTTTGCAATTTCTTATTTTATGCACCATTATCTTTGTTTTGTATTGTCCATTTATTTTGACAAAATGCTACTTTGAATGGTTTGAAGATACTAACATCTAGTGGTTATAGTTTGTAGCTTGTGAAGCTAAATAATGTGATAATATCAAGGCCTTACAAAGTAGCCTTTTAGACCACTTCAAGTGTCACATGTGATCTGTGTTCATTTAGAAGTAATAGATGTCTATTTTGATGTGAGATTCCAAAACTTTTATTTTATAATGGTAATAAAGTGCAAGATCCAATTAGAAAATAAAAATGCAGTCATCCAACCATTTGGTTGCATTGCCATGCAGAACTAAGGCTTACATCTAACAAAGTAATTTATAAGTTTTTTGTTTATTTTTGCAAATATAAAAATTTGGGATACACCAACTTGTTGCGTTCACATATGAGAGGATTGTTAGACGCTCCATCTCTATTATTTGGTATTGTTGTACAAATAGCTCTGTTGCCAAGGCATGCAAATACTAGAGTCCCCTCTTCCATTTTCTCTGCTAGTACTCCGCGTTCTAGATCTAAGATGGTAAATACCCATGGTGCTTATATGCTCTTTGCAAATTGTTTGCACATTCTCATACAATGAAGCCACACTACTTGGATTTAATCCCCTTCCTTGCCTCTCTTCTAAAGCTTGTGCAGATCTCAATGTGAGCTTCAAGTGATGATTTTGAAACCATCAAAGCCATCCGTATCCAGGGATGCGATCTTTAAAAGGCATCCAATACTCGGGTGGGTAACTTAACAAATTTTAAAAACAACGTGCGGCATTATATAGAGAGGGATTTATTCTTTTGAGGTAAATTTTATAATGCATTTACAAGTAATAAAGGGTACATGAAATTTCAAGAGATCATTATAAACAATATAGAGTGCTTTAAAATAGGTCATTTTTCCAAATTATATAATATAGAGACCTTTTTATTCAACCCCAAAAATTACTTGATAGCCCCCTATAAATTACCCCCTCGCCGCACGTGGGGTACCCAACATGCAAAGAGTGATCCACCCAAGGTCCAATATTCTTGTATGATCTCTACAACCTTGCTCCTCAATTCTGTGATTGAAATGGATGTGCATAATCTTGCATTTTGAATGTCCAATGAACAATTGTAGATTCTTTGTCTATAGTGAGAATCCCTTGCTTTACTTGTTTTCAGTTGCATTGTTTGTCCTTCATGTGGTCTCTAAGTGAAGACTCTAGGATTCTAAAGTGCCTACTTATTGTGCCTGTCTTGCTGCCAACATTTACTGTAGCCACTACTTTGAATTAGAAGTTGATCCACGTTCTGGTGAACCTAAGCAAATGCTTTTAGTCTACAGTTTTTAGCAATGTGATCACTACTGCATTGTTGTGCTCCAAAATTATGCTTAATCACCTCCCTTGTATTATTGTTTGAATCACCACTGCCGCCTTCTTGATTTGCACCTTTGTAGCCACCATTGTAACTGGCGATGCCCACAACAACCTCTTCGATCAACGTAAAGAATTTAGATTGCAAACCTCCTTGTCATCTATGAAAACTACTATGGCCCGCATGTTTTGCTGTAGGCTTGGATATTTTGAACTTTAGTTGATTTGATTGGGTTTCTTAGCTTCTATACTGCTCACAAAATAAAGACCATCCACCTCTTCTTTGAAGTCCATATACCTACAGTTTAGGTGCCTAAAATTCCAACAAGTTCTGGCTACTCTCAAAATATTGATTGGATTGCCCAATTGCAGCTGACATAGTCACAGATCTCTCACTAATTAAATCATAAAGCCTTGATCTTTTATTAAGTTAACTTAACTTCATCAGGCTCAGGTCTTCATTAAGTTAACTACATCTCAAACTTAAGGTCAAACTGTAATATCGTACTGAAGTTGTGAATTCATATCTGCGTACCATAATCGCACATTTTACGTGTATTTTCAGGCACTAAATCAATGTCATTGAAATGTTTATCAAAAGGGTATGGTTTATATGCTTTAATTATACGGATGCTTATACCACATCCTTATAATTAAAGTACCTAATGAAAAGAGATTTAAGAAGGGATTATTCATCATTTTTGTGACAATTACAAATGATATACTAAGGAAGTCCGCTCTTAAAGTGACTTTTAAGAGATGATTGCATTTGGAGGGAGGCTAACTCCTTAAAACAATTTTTAGTAAATTTTTGTAGGAAAAAGAAAAGGAATTGGCATCTAATCCAAGTCGTTTTATATTTTTTGGACCTTCATGGAATTAGTTACAAATTTTTGAAGTTGAAATGTAGTGGTCACTAGAAGTGACCACCTCGTGAAATGTATACTAATGTTATATTGAAGAAAATAAAATGTTCCTATATGTTAGTAGTCACTTTGAGAGCAAGGGTGCTTTTAGAACACCATACCTTATTGGTTGTGGCATAGGTCATATGAGTGGAATAAAATAACAACATCTAAGGATAAAGTTCAGTCTTCTAACATTACATCCAATTCCATCTTCATGTACCAATGGGATACATTCTAGAAGAAATGTACACCACTGCTACATAAGGGAAGAATTCTTAAAGGGACGGGAATGGATATGTCTACCTCCGTAATAACTCCGTTCCCCGTCCACTCAGGCTCCCCTGCCCGCAGACACTCACTGCCCGACTCTCCCTCCCGGGCAGCGCCCCTCGGGCTGTCGGGCAGCAGGGATGGTCCAGGTCGAGGGGCGGAGTCCTGTGAAGCTTTTGTGAAGCTTCTGCGAAGCTTTTGTGTCTATGTTGTGTGTTGCGGGGATGGGCGTGCGCATCGGACGATGAAGCGCAGGAGCGTCGGGGGAGCTTGAGCGATCGGTAATGCGCATGTGAGTTCGATGCGAATCTGTAGAACCCGGCCTTGTTTATTTTGGGGATTGCATTGCGAATTCGTCATGGTTTGGAAGTTCTAGGGTTTGGAAGCTCTGCGCTAGATTTGGTGGTCCTGGTAGCTCCGTCAGCGGAGTTCGTGTGTCGGAGTGCTCAGTCTGGGAATGTTCGTTGTGCGATTTGTCGAGCTGCTGTAGAAGAGGCAGAACGAAGATGTTGCCTGTGTGGATGGGGATGTAGTAGTCAAATCCTAGTGATGATAGTGGTGCCCGTCGAAGTTGAGAGTTGAAACTCTTTCTTTGCTGAAGTGAGTGTCGTTTTTTAGGTTTTTCAGGATCGAGCTGTTGCGATGAGTAAGGCAAAGAGAGCGGGGGCACTAGAGAATGGGGATGGGGGAGCTATGGGAGTGGATGACTCGGCATTGGCGTCAGCCATAAGCAACGGAGAAGACCTAGGTCCTTTTATCCGATCTGCATTTGAGATTGGCAAACCGGAGACGCTGGTTCACCAGCTCAAGGGCTTCGTGAAAAAGAAGGAGGTCGAAATTGAGGATCTTTGCAAGCTGCATTACACGGAGTTTATTCGAGCAGTCGACGAATTGAGGTATGTGCTTGTCGATGCGGATGAGCTCAAATCGGGTCTTGCGGAGGAAAACAAGCAGCTGCAGGAGGTCGGGGATACTCTCTTGCGGATGCTAGATGCTCTGATACAGTCTCATGGCACGAAGAAAAATCTGATGCAGGCGATCGATTCGCTCAAAACATGCACTGCTGTGGTGGATCTGTGTATGAGGGTAAATGAGCACGTCATGAACGACAGTTACTATCCAGCACTCAAGGCCTTGGACATCATGGAGCGGGACTTTATGCCTGTGCTACCTGCTCGGGCTCTGCGGCTGCTTCTGGAACGACAGATCCCTGTCTGTAGAGCGCATATTGAAAGAAAGGTGAATAAGGAATTTAACGATTGGCTTGTCCATATCCGAAGTGCCTCTCGTGAAATAGGGCAACTTTCAATTGGACAAGCGTCATCAGCTAGACAAAGGGAGGAAGAGCTTCGAAGACGGCAGCGGCAGGCAGAAGAGCAAAGTCGCTCGGGATCCAAAGAGCTGGTATACATGCTGGAAATGGAAGATTTGGACGAAGATGATTCTCAGCTGAAATTCGACCTCACCCCAGTCTACAGGGCATACCACATCAACACGTGCCTGGGCATGCAGGATCAGTTTAGGGAGTATTACTTTAAGAACAGGCAGCTACAGCTTGTTTGTCTTGTAGTGTGCAAAACACTGACATTGCAATTGGGCAGTCTAGAAGGGTTCAAATCCATTGTCACTGAAATGCAAATTTCTTAAATACCACTTCTCAAAAGATGTAGAAAACTTCTGCCTTTGAAAGGATGTACCAATTTTACTGAATTTTATTGAATTCTATTGTTAAATTCTATGGACTTCTACTATTCCAAGTCTTGAATTATGTTGTTCAAGTCTATTGTATTATAGTATGTATGAATTCTACTATATCAAAGTATGTATTGATTGTATTGAATTGTAATACAACAATTTTTTTTGGCTTTGAAGAAAAAATTCGCCATTAAACAATCTTTTGTTTTGTCACTTAGCAATTCCGCCATGTGCAATACAAAGAAATAGCTTTCACTCTTGCATAGAGTTTTCCACCACGTAGCAACTTTCAGTGTACCACCCAAAAAAAAATAATCCACAATTCTACATTTGAAATTCAAAATTATCTCCCTATTTCCATCAACAAAAGTATAGGTCGCGGAGATAGTTCTTCCTAGGGCACGGTCATAGCCTCTCGGCAAATTATGCCAAATAGGTTCTGGGATCACTGGTGATATGTGCTAATGTGATATTTTCTATCTGATATGTAGATGAATGTTGAAATTTGGAGTACCACTATAATAAATAAACATTTTTTATTGCCACTTTGGCACCATGGCTTTTGTTTTGGGCAAAATTTTGCCAGATTTGTCAGATCTGTGACCTTTGCGGCTTTATTCCTCCAAAAGCTGACCTCTGCTGTGAGGCCAACAGGGGGGACATTAGTCCAAAAAAGAAGCCCTATTTGGCACTTCATAAAAAAATAAGAAAAACAACAACCTAAAGAGCACTTCTCAATGGTCACTTCACACTTTAGTTTGGTGGTTACTTTTCTTCCAATAAAAAAAAATAATATATACAATTTTTTGTTTTCTTTGAAAAGGTGGATCACGTTAAAAAGATTTGGACAATAAAATTTTGAAATTTTGTATTTATGCAATTGAAAGTCTTTAAGGATGTAATGGTCTAATCTCTTTGGTTTATAGGAGTGAACAATTGTTGAATTTTCTTGGCTTGGTCCTATTTGGAAGTCGTAGCTTTTAGAGCATCATACCATTAATAATGCACATGGCAAAATGAAGTACAAAAAACATCATCAGTATTAGTATTAGAATTTTCTTTCTCTTCAAGAGTAGCAACCTGCTATTATAAATGCAAAAAGAAAGGGAAAAAAAAAGACAAAAATTAGTTGGGGTCCTAGACAAGCCTAGGAAAACAATATTATTAACTTTTGATTGATGTGGATTGTAGAATTAAAACTTAAGAATACTATATTTGAAAATGCAATAAAAATAACGGAAAATAGACATATGCACAGATAGCAAATTTTTTTTAAATGGCGCCATTCCATAACTTTGGCACTTTTATAGTTCAAAATGGCTTTACTGAAATCTACATCTATCCTAGACGTTTAAAATGGCACGCTGTCAAAATGGCACACGGAATTCTGCCATTTTAACGAAATTCTCCATATAGTTAAATTTTGAATCTAAACAACGGACTATTAGAAACAAGTTAAATACACAATTATAGAAGTGAGAACAAATCATATTCAATAAATAGGTAAAAAATAGTACAAATGGATTCCCTAAATCTTTGTACTTTTGCATTATTTTTTTAAAATTTTAGGCTTGTTTAGATGTGGCCTCTATAATTTTGTCTTTTTGTATACTTCTAATAGGGTCTGTATTGGTCATTAAGAGTTTAAAATTTGAATATTTATGTGTCAATTTTACTTTATTTTTGATGTATTTCCTATGATAGTGCTCTCATGTTCAAATTCTATATCAGTCATTCAAAAGCTATTTTTTTTTCTTAATCTGCTTTTGCTATTTGTGCTAAGGATGTTTTAGGAATGAATTTAAGGACGTTCTCAGACTTGATTCAATTCACGAATAGCAGACACTAGTACAATATGCAAACATACTTTCATTTCATCCAGATTTTGTCAAAATTTGATTCAAGATTTTACGAACATCTATGTTCTGGACTTCTAACAATGCTCTTGATATTCCAATGTAAGATTTGTAGGGTTGTACAAGGAGGCAGCGTTGTGCTCAACCCAATGCAAAGTTGCCATCAACAATCTCAAACCAAATTTCTTGCACAATAATGTACTTTTAGAGTCAAAAATGGAGGAGGCATGCTCCAATAAATCGTGAAAAAATAGATCCAAAAACTCTAAAATCAGTTGCAATAAAGATATGGTCAAGAGAATCCTTGAATGGAGTGCCAACTTCTGGGCTCTCCAAAAATCCACAAATTGTTAGCTTAAGGATTGAATTGATATGGCAAGGCCATGAAGAAGCATGGGTGTTTAATGGGTGCATTGAACCACTTATTTGAACCGCCGCTTAATACCTTGTTGTTGCAACTTGTTATTCCAACTCCATTGAGGACACCCTTAGTAGAACATATAATACTTTAAAAAATAAGTTCTAACATGGATTTAATTCCTGAAGTCCTAAGAGTTATTTTTAATCAACTAATCACTCAAAAGTCAAAACTACCATTTCTATTGCAAGAAAAAAAAGTTGTTTTCTTTGCATATCAAACAATAAGATCTTATACTAGGCTACTATAACAGTGCGCAAAAGAAATTTCAAAAACTTTGGCCCTCATTTGATTGCAAGACATTTGCGTTTAAAGTGAAGAAAATAGAGTCTTTTGCACTTTGTAAGAATGTAAGGTTGTAGGATAAGACTTTGAATCTTCTAAACTTCAAATTTTGAACTCTAGATATTGAATTCAAAAAAATTTATGTTGAAGAATTAAATTGAAAGTTTAGAAAAAAACCAACTTGATTTTCATTTAATTCTTTAAATATTGTTAATTAAAAATAATTTCAAGCTAAAAAGAAAAACTAAATTGTTAATAGCTCTAAGATGAAATTAAAACATACTAATTTCAATGGTGAGATTTTTTTGGCAAGCATATTGAGGGTTATGGAATTTTATTTTTTCCTGAATTTTATAGAATTGAATTGAAAAATGAATACAATATACTATTTTTTCAAGAAAATGCTAAACTTGCATGCAACAAGGAAAGCTCTATAACCTTCACATCACTAATTCAAATGGAATGAATAAAAACTTTTATATGGAAAAAATATAATCTATTAAAAGTTGAGAAGCAAATTTTTGAATTTTAAATTTGATTTGTACTGTTGTTGCTCAAGTTTGAATACTATATACTTAGGAGGTATATTTTTTGCTTCCATATACTAGTTGAAGTCAAAATTATATTTTCAAAAGCTAATGTATTTTTCTATCTTAACAAAAAGTTTCAAAAAATCTTGTCAAAAGATTAGATTGTATAGGATTGTGCCTAAACTTCCATTTGTCTCTTGAGGGATTTTTTATTTTTTTAGAGGTTAAGAAAAATTATAGCACAAAATTTAAGTCCCATCTCCCCTTAAATGATTGACTACTACATAACTGTCTTCTGACAAGCATAGGGACAACGTAGAAATTTTTGGCAATTGAGATATTTGAAATTCCAACTTGATAACATCCAATTAGGATTTATCATATTGTAGTTGTTGTACAATCATTGTTTCCAATCGTTGTGATTCATAATGCAATCATTTTTTAGTCTCATTGGCTAATCAAGGAACCAGTCATACGCGACTAAACTCGTGGCTTCAACACATGGCAAGTCATGATTGCATCTTAATGGCAAATGGACGGTCTAGATTGCGTCTTTTGTGGACAATAAACCTTGGACTACAATTTAGTATAGAGGCCATTCCACTTCTGTGGCGCCTGACACGTGGTATGATGTGAATGCATCTTAGTAGTCATGTATAAATCATTGAATGATAAGTTATAGAATAGTCATTTTGTAGTCGTAGAATACACTATGATGATTGTGATATGGCAGCTTCAAGTTGCATCTCCAACTATGGAAGATGAACGGTGAGGATTTTGTCTCTCTCATTCATAGTTAAAGTACAGGTCATCCGCTGCATCCTCATTGCAATATTTTCTACTTTTGTTTTTTGCCGATCAACTTCTTCTCATGTTTTCTCTTGTTTATGCTTCAAGTTTTCTAAGTGAAGATTTATAGCAGCCATTGTTTCCTGAGTGCAGAAGTTTACATTTTTCTTAATAATTTTTGGTAATTTGTTATTTTGTTGTTTGTTCTTTTGCTATTAGCTGTTGGATATTTTGTTTTTTTATGTTTTTTTGTTGTTTTCTTTTTTATTTACTTTACATACATTAGTCAATTGTTACGCATTTTAAAAATTTTGATTTAGTATATGTATAGAAATCCTTAATGAGAGAACTAAAGATAATATTAGGCTAGTAGAGGACAGCAAGTGCTAGTAGTTGGCTTTACATCAGGTGAGTTTTGTAGTTACTTTAGTTGGTGATTATTGCTTTCAATCTTTTGTTCAGTCATATATTTTTCATTGGATATACTTGATTCATTTTTTAGTTGGAAGTTGGCTGTAGTTTTTAATGGATCACAAAGCAAGAAAAGTTTATAAAGTAGGAAAAAAAGTAGTTTGAGACATAGTGCAAATGTACAGATATAGTGCAATCATAGTAAAGTCATGCTACAATAATAGTATAGCTATAGAAATATAGTCACTGAATCTTTGTCTCGGTCATTTCTTGGTAATGAATATAAAAAATGACTCAAAATAACTTTGTTGACTCAGTTCCTATTTGTATATTTGCAACTACAAATAATTAATCGATGATTGCAATAGCCATATATACAACTACTATTTACCAACATATGGATTTTGAAACAAGTAATATTTCATTCAAAAAATAATTTCAATCATAAAATGGCAACCTATTACCTTTTGCCACATCGGCAAAAGTGGATCCCACAAACAACATCAAACTCATAAATGACTAAATAATGAGTGGTTAAGTTTTGGCCAAGTTAGATGGCACATGCCATGCATGTTAGTCATTCCATATCAATAGCTATGTATGCATTAGTAACCACGTCGGACGTTGTGAGCAACATCAACAGTGTCTAGTCATCCATCATATCCACTTCAATAAGTATGTCAGTGGCTCCATTAGTAGCAAAAACTTACGAAATTCCACATCAACAGACAGATGAGAAAGAAATTGTCAAAATAAATGACTACTAAAATCATCAATTGACTTGTCTGAAATGACTCAAAACCATAAATTGGGCTTTAAATAGTCATTATTTAGTCATAAGTGCTCTAAATGACTAGTTTTATAGTCATTAATGCCAATTATTGATAGCTCATTTTCTACTAGTGAGAGAAACCTATTCTACAGTAGACCCTTTACAGATAACAAAATGCCTAAAGGCAAGCATACACCCAAGGGCTTTGAGAGAGGAGGAAAATGAACAGGGGGACCAAAAAGTGCATTAGCTCTAAAAATGCTATAGGCGAAAGTAAATAATGGCCAAGACCAACAATGCGATCTCATCCAAGGCAATTAAAATCACAAACAAGAATTAGACAATGACTGGAATTAGAGGTACTTTAAGGCAGAGAAGGTCCACGGGTCCGAGGAAGTAAAAAAGAAGAGACCACAGGGAGAGCTCTCAGTTATGAGCCTATAAAAGTAGTTAAATGCCTCTTGCATTTTGAGGTTTACTACATACGAATTAAGGTCCACGAAGTTTTCTAAAGCTTGGCCATTAGAGTTGGGAATTGGTTCAAGATTCAAGTCAAAATCTTCAAGAATAAGGCGCATGATGATGTCCGTTTGCTTGGCTGCTTCTCTCTTCCTATCTTAAATTGTTATGGTGTTGATAGCGAGATCTTAGATTTCCACGCCATCGTCAATGAATCCATTTGTATCCCAGTTGTAGTGTAGAGCTGCCAAGTTGATGGCATCTTGTACATCTCTCAATTCATTTGTATCATCCAATGGATCCTCCGAGCTACTATTGATAAGGGAATTTGATCATTGCTAAAGCAATCCTCCTCGCTTGAATACTTAGAGGGCGGCAGTGTGGAGCTAAAACACTAGAAGAAAAACGTGTCCGCCATAACCAACTAAATTGCAACTAGTGTCCTACATAACTATCTTGCAACTACAACCCTCTCTATTTGCACCAAATCTTACTTCATTGTTTTGCGACATTGTTTTACATCATCAGCACATTATTTTAGTTGCAAAGTAGTCGTAGAATGAAGTGTGATGTATTGTTTTAGTTGCAATAGTCACAAAGCAGTTGTAGAATAAACTGTAGGATTACAAGAATTATACTTGAGTTCAAATTTAGAATGAATGTGAGCTATTTTCCATCCAATATTCATCACAACAGTTGCCAATGTCAAGAACTCTACACTTTGCGAAATCCACCTTGTCGATCTGTAGTCGCAAAACACAACTATCCTGCAACTAAAAAACAACTAGGAAACGACTGCAATTGTAAAATGACAGTATTTGTTTCCTAGTCGTTTTTTAGTTGTATCCGAGTTGCATTCTAGTTGTTTTGTAGTTATATCCTAGTTGCATCCTAGTTATTTTGTAGTTGTTTTGAAGTTATTTCCTGATTGTCTTATACCAATTGTCCCATATCAATTGTCAAGAATACTATTAGGTTAGACTTATAAGACTTGTAAGTTGTTGTATTTTTATGTAATGAATTCCGTTGATAGAGTTCTAAGATTTTGACCATGTGTAGATTTCTACATTTTGTAGATATTGACAATATGTAGATTTTTATATTTTGTAGAAATTTTAAAACCTATGAAATTATTAAATAAGTGAAATCTTTTAAATACCAATATTTCAATTTTTGAAATCTAAAAAATAATTAGATTTGAAATTCTAAAACCTAAAAAAAACTAGATTTGAAAATCTAAAAAATAGTTGGATTTGAAATTCTGAAATCTATAAATCACCGCCTATCAGCAACCATCAGTTGCACATCAGTCACACATCAGTCGCACATTAGCAACCATGTCTAAAAAGTTCATTGATGAAGTTCCACGTACGCTGCTGGATTCTTGAGTTTTTGCGATTACAAATTCGACATGCGACTTGTCTGATGCAACTGTAATCTCCAAATTAGCACTAGTCGCAAATGAGTCACACAATTCAAAAAACAATTACTATTTGTAGTCGTAGAACCCCTCATTTTCTTCTAGTGAAAATTCAATTTTTTGCCTTGGTGCTACCATCAATGGACAAGTTCCAAAAAATTTGCAGAAGGAACTCAATACTAGGGATAAATTCCTATACTGGTGTGTCATTGAAGGAACAAAATGCAAGGGTGGAAATCCATGTAGCTTCGAATGTTGTAATCCATTGTGATGTCGATTGAGGTGTCTTCCAGATGTTCTTCCACAAGGTCTCTTCAATTTGGATAAGTATATGCCATGAGCTCGAGCATGAGCTGTATAGTCTTGTGCCAAGATGGAATGCCTCATATCACTACAAGAGAAAGGGGTGTTTTAATTCATACTCAATCTTATGCCTAGGACTATACTTAAAAGCTGACCTTAAAGTATGACCTTTAAAGAGATTTTTAGCATAATTTTACTAAAAATACAAGGTTTTTAGTAAAATTTTGCTAAGAATCTCCTTAAAGGTCATACTTTAAGGTCATACTCAATCTTATGCCTAGGACTATACTTAAAAACTCAATTAAAACACCCCTTTCTCTTGTAGTGTATTTATGACTTTACTGCACATTTGTCACCACATGTTGCAGAAAATCATGCATCGTAGTGGATTCAATGGAGTCTCTTACTCTCTTGTGTAACTTTGCAAGAATCGGTGAATCTCATAATCATGAGATCTGCTCCTATTAAAGTGCGCCTTCTATAACTATATCTATTTGTGTCAACTAAGGACGAGGAAGATTGTATAATTCTCAAAGATTGTTCAATTGTGCTCAAGCCTTGCTAACCTCCAGACAACCGATAAACGCGTACCTTGTTGTTTCCACTGGTATTATAGCCATTTTCTACTAATGCATTGCTTTTAGCTAGGGCGGTGACTCCCTCCTATGATGCAAGTCACAACCATATGTGGACAGCTCATATGACAATGACTATCCCATGCATGATTGTTTGTGTCACATCATGCTGCGACAACGACAACGTTAGTATGTTTGTTATAATGTTAGCCTTCAACCCTAGCTTTTGTTAGGATAGAATATTCATTGTCAAAGGGATAATTTAATTACCATGATAGACAATTTGGTTGAAGACCATTGCAATTTAGATGGACTTCATCATTTGACTGACCAACTTGACGGCTTTTGAGGGCAAACTAGCTTGACAGACTAGCTAACAATTGTCCGTCTAGCTCAATGGACCAATTACTATAACAAAATTTGGTAAAAAAATCGCAATCAAAATCAATTGCAGTTCTTTTATCCATCATTCTGCACGGCTTCAAATCAACTGTAGATTTATTTTTTTGATTTTTTGGCTATTAAGTGGACTAGAACTATTAGTGCTCACATTCATTATTTTGTTTGGTTGATTTTTGGCTTGAAGGTCATAAAGCTATATGGATTTGCACATGGTTTTTGGTTGAGTCATTAATTGTCCTTCAATGCTATGGAATTGCGTCCAATGATGAATGTATATGTACATTAACCCCTAAAATTCCTTGACTATGTTGTCACCAAAAATGGTCCAAAACTGCCATTTCTAGTACAAGTACCAAATTTTTGAAAAATATCATTTTTTGAAACATGTAACCGTAGGATCTTGTAGTATTCTAGTTTGAGAATGTGTGGAAAAAATTTCAAAAATTTCCACCACGTAGATTGCAAGATATTAGCATTTGAAGTGGCAAAAATGCTTTTTTGACCACTGCGAAAATCCGGGCAGTGCACTTCACAAGGTCAGATCATTATGAAAAAATGTCCAAAATGGTTGTGCTTCTTTGGTTTCATTCTTCAAGGCAAGTTGGCTACATATATAAAAAATTTCAGATCATTTGGAGTTGTGCAACATACAGGAAAAAAATAGTAAGTAGAAAGAAGTAGAGAATGATTCAAAATACTAAATTGTTAATAAATAAGTTATAAAATCAAAATATTCCAATCCAAATGGTGAGAATGTTGTTATAAACAATCTACATCTAATAGCATTATTTTTTTTCAAAAATATTGAAATTTCAGTAAAATAAAGGACTTCAAAGTTTTTTTTGGTGTAGGGATTCCATAACTGCCCGCAAACTAAAACGCCTCATAACTTTTTTCTCAACTATTGAAATGCAATGATTCAAAGCTTTTTGAGTACATATAAATCTGAAGAACAAATTTCAAATTTTTATTTCTTAAAAAAGTGATTTTTTCTGATCTGCCCGGACTGCCCAGTTACGATAAAAAGTAACATATTATGCAATAACTTTTTATACCTATTTCAAAATGTCATGAAACTTGTGCATATGAAAGATACTCCTTGTCCCCACATTGTATTGAAATTTCAGCCCAAAATATGCAAATCTCTAGTCACACGTACCTGCCCAAAAAATTTATAAGTCCAAAAAACGCAATCCGGTCCTTTAGGGGTTAATTGAAGGAAATTATAATTGACTGAAACAAGTGAGTGATGCGAGGTAGTAGCCGATTGTGAGTTGTAGAGTGGAATTTTTCATGAGCAAGAGTAGAGAATTATTCTCTTGCTTACCCAAGCTCAAGTGCTCATTTGTATAGTTGCTTACTCGTTGGATTTTGGATACTTTCCCCAGTGTTAATGTAACCATTCCCATGTTTCTCACTGTGACATGAGCAAATGCTAGCTTCGTTCGTGAAAACTTTTATGGGAAACATTGGTCCTGCAATCACTCTGGAGGGACCTGGTAAAGGAAAGTGGACAGTTGAGATTGGACAAGACAAAGAAAATCACAGCCTAGAATTTCGAGATGGTTGGCAAAAGTTTGTGGCGGATTACATCTTGCAAATTGGAGACCAGCTATCCTTCACTCTCACAGCGGGCTCTTATTTCCAAGTGGTGGTATGAACCAGTTACAGAAGAACAAGTTTGCATTATTGCTTTCCATTTCATTTCAACAAAAATATCCAATGCAACATCAATATTGACATAAAAACATGGATTTGACGGTTTGTTGCATTCAACATCCTCTAAAATCTATTTAACCCCTAAAGTCCTATTATCCCCTTGGGGGACAAATCAGATTTCGGGCAGGTACCTACAGGCTGAATTTTTGTCGTGATTTTCCAAAAAATTTTATGAAGATAGAAAAATTGATTAGCTTTGTGGGAATATAATTTTTATTTCAATTGGTTCCCAGGAGCAAAAGTTATAACACAAAAAGCCTCAAACCAAACTCGGCGGACAACACAAAATTTTTTGCAAAAAATCAATTTTTTTTTTCTCTGAAATAATATATTTTTGTCTACATCTGAAGCTTTGATTCATTCCATTTGGATTTGTTATGAGAAAGTTATGGACAATCTTAGTTTTAGGCATTTAGAGCATCTTCCTAAAAAAAATAACTTGTAGGATTCATTTCTGAATGCAATTTTCACAATATTTCACAATTTTTTTGAGAATGTTGTGTTTGCTTGCTAAAACAATCTCACCATTGGAATTATTGTATTTCAATCCCATCTAAGAGCTATTAATGATTTAGTTTTTTTTTCAATCTTGGACCTATGTCTACTTAATAATTTTTCAAAAAATGAAAATCAAGTGTTTTTTCTTTGAAATTTTTTTTCTAGACTCTCAACTTACATCTTCAATATAAAAAAATTTAAATTCAGAGTCTGTAGTGAAAAAAAATTCCACAAATGGCGGTCAAAGTCATTTGAAATTGCAATCCAGTGTTCAAAAAAGCTTTAATTTTCAACTTTGAATGCTAATACCTTCCAATCTATGTGGTCAAACTTCATGAAATTTTTACCACATGATTTTTGACAAGTGAAGTACAAGATCCTATGGTTAGATTCTAAAAAAATGATTTTTTTTTGTGTTCTTGGATGAATGTAGCAAAAATGGCAGTTTTGAGTGGTTTTTGACAAAAAAATGGCCTCAAGACTTTAGGGGTTGAGAAAATTAGGACTCACATTACACTTTGTATGGACTTTGGACTTGAGAACAAAGTATCGGTCATTGGCGTCCTCCTTGGATATTTGGCATGCGGTTGTCTAGGGAGCCAAAAAAATTTATAAATCAGCTTTTTTGGCCTTCTCTACTAATTGTCCAACCAATTAATATTTCAACCTAGAGCCTTATTAACCTTGGATATTACAATACAAGCTTCAAACTTTACGTTCTCATGTGATTGTTGCCATTCCTCAAATGTTGAATGCACAGGGGGTCCAAGAATGTGAGGAGGAGGATGTTGACTTTGAAGAAGCTGTCGCATCAGATGTTGACACTAATCCCATCCCTAACTGTGAGGGCATTGACCGCGAGGGATGGTCAGGCAAGGAACTGCTCACAAGACATCCTAATGGTTCCAATTTTGCTGAAGCAATTATAATCAGTGCAAATCCAAACGCTTATATTGATGGGTACAATAGGCTAGAGGAGGAGGATGTCGGCATCATGGTGTAGGAGGTCTACAATGGAGATCCGAGTATGGGATACACATGTTTGCGTTGGGCAATGCGGCAAATGTTTTATCACGATGAGACTAGTACAATCATGCTTGCAAACGAGATGCCATTGATAAAGAATTACAGGAAAATAGAATGCGCAAAAGACAATATTACTATGAGAAGAGAACTTGTACCACCACCTTGGTGTTAAAATTAGAAAACTCAAATACACTAAGAATAATAGGTGCAATGAAGTGCACGTAGAATATCCAAATTTCTTTGAAATTGATGATCCCAGTAGCATTACTTTGGTAGAAGTGGTCAAACCAAGTGTGAATGCACCTCAAAAATGACATTCCAGGGCAAAATGATTTCATGCAAAAGAATTTGAGTTTATTACATCTTTTGACATTAAAAAATAGAGAAGAAAAAAAGTAAGATTATAGTGTTTGAAGTTGAAAAAATTGTTTTTGGGGGGCATTCAAATTCCAAATAGCTCTGGTTCAAGGAGTCTTTTGCACAAGTTAATTTCACTCTTTTTCTTGAATTTTTTTTTAACTTTTTGTGACAAAGTTGGTCACATGTTCAAAAAAATTCATTATATTTCAAATTGGGGAACATGTACCAAAAAATTCCAATAGAGAACTAGCTTCAAGAAAAGTCTCATATAAAGACCTTTTGTCAACAATTTATGGCTTGTAAATAGAAATGAATATGTTGTAAATAGTGCCATTGTTGTTACATTAAACGAGTTAGAATCACTAGATGTCCTGGACAAGTGGACATATTGGACAGTTTGGATGGACCGAGTGGACAATGTGACTACATTAAAGTAGTCACATTGAGCGGATGAGGCCATGAGGGTCACCAAACCTCTTGGACACAAAGGCAAATTGGATAGTTTGAATAGATGGTCTATCCAATGTGATAATTATGATTAGTGAACAGGAATATCAACCATGATCTCTACACCACTTTCATTGTCTTTGCCTTCAAAGCAAATGGTAATGTGAATTGTATCACAAAAAAAATGTGTTCACTGATTTTTTATTACTAGTACTAGTAGGTATTTAAGTGAAAGGGTAAAATTTTATGTTTCTTAGATAATGTTGCAATTGTGTCCCTTGATTAGAATTGCGATACTGTTCTTGTTTCTAGAAGATAACTACTACTGACCTTGTTTTTGTTGGATGTTGCATCATGTTTCAAACATGTTTGAAACTAGTGGTACCATGAGATTTTTGTAACCTTTTTTGAAAGAGACAATGTATTCATTCTCCTTGTACATTGTTCCCACCATGCACCATGATGTTGTGCCTCTACCACATCTCCCATTTGCCAATGTTGTTGCCTATTTGTCTCTTTTAAAATATCTTCTTCTTGATTAGGACAAAAAGAATGCAACTCCGGGATGGAAGACTGTGAAAGTCAATTGCTTTCTCAAATCTTCCACTCCCAATGTTTGCTGTGAAAATCTCCGGGATGAAAGATTGTAAAAGCCAATTGCTTTCTCAAATCTTTCACCCAAAAACTTGCTCATGTCTATGGGTGAAAGATTGTAAAAGCCAATTGCTTTCTCAAATCTTTCACCCAAAAACTTGCTCATGTCTATGGGTGAAAGATTGTAAAAGCCAATTGCTTTCTCAAATCTTTCACCCAAAAACTTGCTCATGTCTAAACTGGAGGTTCAAATGATGTCATCCAAGTCAACAACATCAACGTTCAAATCTGGGGGATGGAAGATCGCTGTCTTTCAAATAACTAAATTTATTTATTCTATTAGTGTTTATGGTACTATTTTATCAAAATCATATAATTAAAATGATCATAGACTCGAATACTATTTTTGCACCAATATCCCAAAATAACATAAAATTCTAATGTCATCATGCCAATTCTATAGCATAGTTGTAACATTGGACGGATCGTCCGTCTAAATTTTCTAATTTGTTTGCTCGTCCAAGACATCTAGTGATACTAACTCGCCTGGTGTAATTATTTTAAAGTGATCACATTAGACGTCCAATTTGTTTGATTTGTCCGATGTGTCCGCTCGTCCGTGATGCTCGGTGTAATTACTTTAAAGTGATCACATTGGACGTCCAATTTGTTAGATTTGTCCGATGTGTCCGCTCGTCCGTGATGCTCAATGATCCTAACTCGCCCGATGTGACAATAATGTTCTATAATAGAACAAGATTTTATTATTATATAAGATAAGTTTAAATGTGGTATCACAAATAATTTATAATATACAAAATTCATTTAAAGGTTTTGACCCTAATCATTGTAAGGAGTTGTAATCTCAAGAGCATCTCAATAATCACCCTACCATATACAATTGTGGCTAATAAAAATTGTCTTTTTAACCTAGTTCTAATCAACTCCTTTTTCTCTAGCCCTTAGATGTGCTTGTAGACCTTTACATCAAATTTGTCACTCATACAATGGACCTCATGCCTTTTATAGATCTATTGTTGGATTGGGCATTAGATTCAAGACTTGCTTGGATGTGTGGTTGTGTTTTTTATTATTTTTCTTACTTTGAACTTTGAAATATATTGATATTTTTTGCATCTAGTCTCCAATAGTCATTCAATTGTCATAGCTCAATAAGAAGCTTCCACCCTTTATTATTTCCATTTTTGCCCTTGAATACACCTCTGCCAATAAACATTTCAAATGCAAATATGTAAAAAGACGTTATTCTACATGAAGCAATTTGAATCATGCACAACACCAGTAATATTCTAATGCATATATGCAAAGATGTGTTTGCCCCCTACAAATATGCACATCATTTCTATAGCAAATTATTTCCAAACCTTCAGAGATACAATTCCGTGCAATTTCTATATTAGTCATCAACTTAGACATAGTACATGGACAATATGGAATTGGATTTGCATCTACAAGTCTCAATTAATTATGGCAAAAGTTATTAATTCCAATATCATGAGAAAAAAATAGGGCCTTGGAGCAAAAAAGCTTGTTCTCAAGCATAGTAACAAGCTAATTAAGAAACCAACAAAATGTCCAAGTTTAGAGTGTATACATTAAAAAGAACTTGCAAAAAATTAAAAGGACAAGTTCACAAAGTCGAGATAAAAACAAGAAAGAAATTGAACACTTACAACGCATGAATTGATCAAACTTTCAAGTACTTGTACATGGATTGCGCTTACTTCACTAAGGCAATTGGAAGATAGAATTAAGGAATATGGCGAATTTCATTAAAATGGCGCCTTTCCGCAACTTTGGCACTTTTACAATTCAGATTGTACAGTCTGAAATCTATGCCCATCCTAAGTGGTTTAGATCACGCGGTCTGAGAATGACATACAATATATTGCCATTTTAATGAAATTTGCCATAAATGAAGTTCAAGAGTGTAAAAACTATATCCTAATTCCAATAAAAGTCTTCTTCAAAATTTGCTTTATTGTACTAACTAAGGTGGGAGCATCCAGAAACGTCAATATAAGCAATTCAATATAGTTGGAGGTACCTTTTCCAAAAACTAATATTTTTCTAGTATTAGTGAGTGAAAATCATGAATATTAAAAAAAAAAAATTTGGATGTTGTATGTAATTTCTATGATTTTTCAAAGTGTTGGATGCCTAGACCACTGAAACTGTCCTATAGGTGTACCCAAATTTGAACACTGCCAAAATTAGCAATCAACAAATCAGAATTATGTAAGTGTCATTCAAATGTATCAACGAATCAACATGAAGCATATGGAGGACACATTCACCAAAATCTAGGGACTTATTTGAATAAGTCTAATGACAAACAATTGGGACAGGTGTGGGAATGGGTATTTTCACCTTAAGACATTGATGTCATGCTGAATTTTTGGAATATGAGCACACAACCAAAGCCAATCCAATAATAGCTAAGCTTGAAAATGCAATAGAACCCGAGTATAACAAAAGAATGTAAGATTCAACCAAAGTCCTAGTCTTATGGCCAGGTCCAAAGATATTATAATGTAATATTTGTAGAATTTTACATATTTTTGTCTTAACCCCTAAAGGACCAAACAATGTTTTTTGGCAACATAGTGATTTTGGGCAAATCACTAAGAATGAAAATTTTATTTTTTTTCCTTTAAAAATTTCACACAATATGTGCCTGAGGAGTATCTTTAAGGTCCAATAATTTTTATAAATTTTGACTACATGGTTAAAAAGGTATGGTATGATATGTAATTTTCTACGTTTGGCAGGTAACTCAAAAATTCTGAAAAATCACTTTTAATCCCTAAAGCACTGAACATGCTTTTTTGAGAACATAACATTTTTGGACAGCTCACTACAAGCAAAGTTTTTATTTTTTTTCTTTGAAATTTTCACACAACATTTTTCCAAGGAGTAGCTTTAAGGTCCAACAATTTTCATAACTTTTGACAACATGCTTAAAAAGTTATTGTATGATATGTGATTTTTAGTGCTCGGCGGGTAGCTCAAAAAATTCTTAAAAAATCACTTTTAAGAAAAATAAAAATTTGAAATTGGTTCTCTAGATTTATATATATATGAAAAGCTTTGAATCATTCCATTTTGATTTATGAGATCAAAATTATGAGGATGTGACTTAACCTTCTTCATTGACATTTAAAGCATCCTCAAGATCGCTTCCACCTGCTTCTGCTAATATGATACAAAAAACGCTGATCTCTGTAATTGCTGCATTTTCAGAGCAGACCATCTTGTACAATTCAGCATGGGAGTTCTTGAAACACAGCACAGACAAATGTGTGCTATCTACCTTTTTCTGCACACTGTTACAGCAGTTACTCTAGCGTTCAAAAATATCATCAGAAAACATCAGACACCCCCACAAGATTTGCGTGACTTCATAAACAGTACAGTATGTTTTCATAAATAATTCCCATTCAGTTACTTATTCATGAGACGTCCTTTGAACTATCCAAAGCAATTTTTCAGTATAGTATGCATGAAATGATAAGCAGAGGATGCCACATTACTAGAAGCCTTCACATACCCGTACATCCTCCGCAGTAAGAAGTTGGGAAAGAATTGCTCGAAAATGACCAAAAACAATCGCCAAATCTTACTGCCTTCCTTTGGTTTTTGCTCGTGCTGCGACTCGGTGGCATCCGCATCACCCACTGAACATCCTTGTCATCCTCGTGTACCTGTACTTGCTAAGACCTTAGACAATTATACTTTAATATTGTCAAAGAAATTGATCAGGAAAACAACTCTCATAAAAGACTACAAAGTTTGGGTGAAATTACAAGTAGAGAGCTCTGGAATGTACAACTATTAGTACGCTCATTTCGCTGCACTCTTGGAAAGAACTTGGAGAAGGGGTTAGAAAATTCAAAATTAGACATTAGACAAGTACTTCAAAAGCAAGGTACAAATCCAAATTATAGAGGTCTCAGCAAATCATCATTATCAAAGCAACATTTGGCCATTGACCTTCTAAAAATTGCCAAATGTGGAGGGTCAATGACCAAATTTTACTTTGGTAACTGTGATTTGCTAAGACCTCTATAATTTCAAATTTGTATCTTGTTTATGAAGTACTTGTCCTATGTCTAATTTTGAATTTTCTTGTCCTTTCTTGAAGTTCTTTCCGATGCGCTTCAAGTGAGACAGTTTTCAAGTTCTAATTATTTAACATCCAAAAGTTAGCTATACCGATACCGAGCCATAAATTAGGCTAGCGTTGCGGATGGTCTAAAAGAGATTTTATGCAGTTGTATAGTTATAAGGTAGGATGCTCTAAAAGCGATCGACTTCTTCAAATCAATCCTACAAAATGGAACTGAATAGATATGAGTTGGACCACTTTAGTCATTGATTGAACCGCCAAAAAAATATTTTTTTATTGCAAGAGCCAATCATTGGCCTTGATTTCTTCAAATCACTTTAGAAGTTGTAAGTGGGCACAATTTAGGAGACCTAGGGTCACAAATAGGTACCTACAACAAGAAATCTAAGGAAATTCATAACTAATTCAAAAATGCTTCAGAAAATATGAAACCACTTATGTTATGTTTGACATCCATTTTTCTTTCTCTGAAAAATGAGTGAAAAATATTTCTAATCATGCAAACCTACAAAAAAGGCAAACCAACCCTTAAATGGTCGCTTTTAGAGCATCCTACCTTAGTAATGACACTTGACTAATGTGACTTCTAACTACATTACTTTCAAAATTAAATACTTCAATTTGACCCCACCCATAAACCTCTCTAACTGCATACTATGTCCTAAGAGGATATGCAATAAGAGAGGTTCTATTACATCCCCCCATGTTATTCGTGGATGCTCGCCATCTACACATTCATCCACCCACTACTGTAATTCCATCCATCCGCATTGGCACTGTCCCCACATCAAAGTCCTTACAAATGCCAGACCCACACGTGTAATCAACAGGAGGCCAGCAGAAGAAGTGCCCTGAACTGCACTACACTACCATGTCCCCCCTCTCCCTCATTAATTCCATTCCCAGCCCCAGCGACAAACTGAAACTACTGAAACATCATCGTGCGTCTGTTACATAAGCTTACTAAGCTTACATACAAAGTCCGTCCCAACCCAACCGACCCACGAACCCAACTCACTACTCACCACTTTCAAATCCCCCCTATCCAAGGCCAAACAACAATTCCCCAAAACTGGCAAATCCCCCTATCCAAGGCCCCACTGGGCACTGGGGCACTGGCACTCCATTTCCGAGGCCACTCCCCCAATTCCGTTCATCGTCTCCCCCTTTCGGAGCGTGTCCTCAGGCGCAGGCGCAGCGATGTCAGCCCCCAGCCATTGATCACAGACGGCTCTGGCTTGTCGCATGCGATGGATGTGTTGTTGCAGCAGGTTCAGGAGGTAAGTTAAGTTAGGTTCAGCTGAAAGGAATCGACAGTAAGTGGTTAATTAGGGTTGCGAGTTGGTTAATGCGAAATTCGGGGAACCTTTGGCAGGGGACTGAGTGGGTTTGTCGAGTGTTTGCGATCCCCGCTAAAAAAACTCGGATCCCGGCATTGGTATGTATGATTGCGGGGAGAGTCAAGGGTGGTGTGACACGGAGGTCTGAATTTTACTCCGTATTTTATTTTTTATGTTTTTTGTGCAAAATTTGGGAAGGTTGGGAAAGGTTTTGCATTGACAGGGGACTGAATGAGTTAGTCGAGTGATTGCGATCTCCGCTAGAACTTGGATCCCTTATTAGTGCGGGGAGAGCCAGGGTTGTGTGAGAGGAGAGGTTTGATTTTTAGGGTTTTTGGGGTTCTCAGGGTTTTTTGGAAGGTTTGGAAGTTTTCGGGGGGATGTTGGAGTGGCAAAGTGGCGTATAGCGAGGGAGGCGAAAGATGGAGCGGCGATGGGGAAGGGAAGTGGTGTTGGTGGTGCTGGGTGTGTTACTGCACTCTCTGTACATGCTGAGCATTTTCGATATCTACTTCAAGTCGCCGATTGTGAGTGGGATGGAGCCGGAGCCTCTCGGCATTGCGCCTCCTGCCCAGCGCCTCGTCCTCTTTATTGGTGAGTGACGGATCGCTTCCCTCCTTGCATTTTCTTAGCTTTGGATTGTTTTTTGAAGAAGATTCATTGCGAAATAGACCGTACAATTCCTCGTCGGAGCATTAGCTGGGCAAGTTTTGGGAAGCGAGAGGTGGCCTCCGACGTGTAATTGAGTTGCGATCGTCTTTTGAAGCTGTGATGGTGGAATTGAACTGAAAATTCGTGTAATTCGGGGTGGATGTGCACATTGTAAGATCCTCCTCGTAAGGGAAGTGCAGGCAGAGATATATGAGAGTAATTTTTGATTCGTAATTCTAGAGATTTCTTCTTTTTGACTCACCTTGACTCTAGTCATAGTGTCAGCAATCCCCTGTTGCCCTAGGATAACACACTGAAATTGAGTTTAAGCTCGTAGGCGTTTAGGTCTAGAGAAGAGCAGAGGACGGGTATTTTCTATGACAAGGTCGTGAAGATTCATTACTGAAAGAGGCCTTGTTCGTAACTCTCGGAGTGGGGTACTAATGAACATAGAGTCTTTGAAAGAGTGGTGTGCTGAAGTTGAGTCTACAGGAACCCTAAACCCTAAAACCTCTTTAAATATTCTATTGTACTTACTAAATTCCATTGTACTTCCTGAATGAAAATTTCTGCTTGTTTGCTCGTCTTTATGGTTGTACAAACTTTTCTTGAATAACTAGTTGTCATTTTTTGGACACAGTGATGGAAACGTAATGAGTGCGTCACATTTACGGGGTAGTCAAGTGCATCCTTCGAGAGTATTTTCTGAGAGATCAACAGTTGCTTGAGAAAATTCATCCCCCAGATGTTAAAAGCTTAAAAATGACATTATCATTGGCAGGTTTTATCGCGGCTAGGTTTTCTGGTAGAGAAATTTCCCACTAGTGATTTGCACATAGCAATTCCATTGGAATTGTACGTTTGCGGCAAGGGTTGGTTTGGTTGAAAATCGTGGTTTAACACATGCATCTTGTAACAGCGGATGGAATGCGAGCCGATAAGTTTTTCGAGATGGGCAGAGACGGGAAACCCCGGGCTCCATATCTGCACAACATCATGCACAACAAAGGTCGATGGGGTGTTTCCCATGCTAGGCCGCCGACTGAATCACGCCCCGGACATGTTGCGATTATCGCTGGTTTTTATGAAGACCCTAGTGGCGTCACGAAAGGTACACCATTCAACAGCGTAATTATGTCGATAATTCTATGTATACCTCTTGCATAGGTCTTTCGATTCTTTTGCGAATTTAGTTTAACGGTTAAACTCTAAGTACCCAAATGGACATAAGTGACCGCTTCCATATCTATTAGAAGCTTCAAGGAAGAGGACATAATCCACCAATTGAAAGAAGAAATCCGACCCTGCATTCTTGAAGTATGGAAGTAGTTCTGAATTTCAGTATTTCACTGTTAGCATTTACGGGTTAACTCTTGCGATCCTAAACATTATGGCTTCAGTCTAAATGGATATTTACTGTGAACTTTGGAGCTGGCAGGTTGGAAGGCGAATCCGGTGGAGTTCGATTCTGTCTTCAACAGGAGCAGGCACACTGTTGCATTCGGAAGTCCGGATATTGTTCCCATCTTCTGTGCGGCTCTGCCTCATACTTATACGGATTCATACTCGACCGAGTTTGAAGATTTTGCCACTGGTAATGTAATTGTGATGTTGCCTACATTGCAAGTACCCTAACTATTCTTGCGTGTTAGTGCAAATTCATATTGTTTTTTGCTTTGTATTGTGGGTAGCTAGAAGATTTATTCAGCTATTTTGCCTCGCTTGCTGTTTATAAAATGTCACTCTTGACATGGGGTCGGTACATTGGCTGGTTTGTTAGTGTTTGCTGTCTTGCTGCACTCACAAGGATATCAATCCTTACAGATGCATCTTTCCTTGATGAATGGGCATTCGAGCGTCTGGGAAAGTTTCTTAAGGACTCGAAAGCGGACACCAAAATCCAGAAGGATATCAAAGATGATGGCCTCGTTGTATTCCTGCACTTACTCGGGTGTGACACAAACGGGCATGCTCACCGCCCGTACTCGGACATATACCTTAATAACATCAACCTTGTGGATCGTGGTGTTGAAAGCACTGTGAAGCTCATGGAGGAGTACTTTCCTGATGGGAAAACTGCATACGTGTTCACATCTGACCACGGCATGAGTAACAAAGGTTAGTCCACCTTGAATCGAGTACATTCGTGACTGTGCATCGTCTTCTTTTTTAATATAATTCTTAATTTTGAATTTTTTTACTTGTTTGTTCCTCTTACCCGCTTTTGTGCTTTCTCTTCAGGTAGTCACGGGGATGGAGATCCACAGAACACAGAGACCCCTATTGTTGTATGGGGGTCAGGCATTCGTGGACCTGAGATGGCAAACCCTGAAGATGAGGTGGATGATGGTGTACTCTTTGTCGACCAACATACTCATCACGAGAAAACTCCTGACTCTTGGGGACTAAAGATTATTGAGCGCACTGATATTAACCAAGGAGATATTGCACCTCTTATGGTAAGTCAAGACGTGTACAATTTTGGCCCGGTTATGGTACCTAGTGCTTGAAGATGTTGAGATTTAGGAACCCGAGTTGGGTTGGATTCCGTGATTTTCTTCCGTACCGTGTACATGACTCGTGAAGATCAACATTGGGTGCTCCACCGCATGACTTGTTGTGCTGTGCAGTCTAAGTAAATCCGTGACAGCATAACTTCGCAACATTTCTCCCTTGTAGGCTGAGTCTGCTATCAAATTGAAGCGTTGCAAGATTTAATTCTGCGTAATAACTGTACGGGGCTGTGTGTTTTGCTGGCAGTCAACACTTCTAGGACTTCCGTGTCCACTCAATTCAGTTGGTACGTTGCCAGTCGAATTTTTGGCTCTTGACAAGGTTTGTTTCTCACATACACATGTTGTTAAGTTGCACCGGTACGCTGGGGCATCATGACTTTAGCAGCCTATAGTTACAATGCTCACTAGCAATGGTCATATTCAAAATGTAACTGATACTTCTAGTTCGTCAGCTATCTTTTGGTGTGAGATTAGGTTTGCATGTTTCTCAACCATGTTTCTGTGTTACGCAGAAAGATCAGGCGATGGCCATGTTTGGGAATGCGAAGCAAGTGCTTGACCAAGCTCTTCGCAAGTCACGTATCCACTCATCTCTAACCTACAGAAAGTGTTTTGAAAGTGTTATCTGCCATTTTTGGCTTTACTCTCTGAATGCCCTTGCAAACATCTGAAATTAATGATCATTTTCCTCCCATTAGTGGAAGTGCTGGTTTAGTTTTGCTACTTTTTGGTTTCTTAGTTTGTTGCACTGTTTATGGTCAAAATGTGAGATTGTCTGGGAACACTGAAAGACATGCGAGTAGTTCCTTAACCATAGCACAGAGCTCAAACAAGCAACTTCGCTATTCTTCAAGCCATTCGCGCCTCTGGTGGGGTACAAGTCCACGCTTGTTCACATTGACCAATTGATATCTAGCGGTCAATTTGAATCTGCCTTGCTATCATCCCAGGAACTCATCAAGCTTGCTCTTGAAGGCTTACACTATTTCCAGACATATGATTGGTTATTTCTCATGTCAACCGTTATCATGGGATATCTGGGCTGGATTGTGTATGTGTTCCTACACATATTGCAGTCATACACCAACTTCCTTCTACATTCCCGGAAGAAGGGTTTACGTACACTAGGCAATGAAACCAGAAAGAGATCGGTAAAAGCTTTTTCGCGTACCCTGTGATTGATCTGTCAAGCTTAAGATGAGTCTAAATACATTTTTATGCAGTCTTTGTCTTTTTAGGTGGAGGTCTTGAGAGCTTTTTTAAAGAGACTCGTCAAGGTGTCTCTTTTAATCTCTATTATCGTGGCAGCTAATCCAAGTTCTACGAAAGGGTTTACTGAGAGACTCTGAAGAAATTCGTGAATCTAAACATGTCATGCGTGTTGGACTCTGTTTATCTTGAAGTATTCTAGCGTGATCAACGTAATCGGCTTCTGGTTATTTAAAAAAAGACTCGCTGAGTACTCTAAGCTTATTTTGGACTTCCATCACTTGGTCGTTAAGCGTAATCAATTGATTTAAAATTTTGCCGTTCTGACCTATTGTTTCCACGTTGTGAATGTCATATGCTGCAGGTGCGCTTGGCAGGGGGATTAATTATGGGAACATGCTCTCTTCTACTTTTGTTCCAAGGAGCTCCGCCTCTCTATCATGCTTATGTTGGTTTGGCTGTGTTTTTCTGGACTGAGATTTTTGCAAATTTCGCAATTCTCCGAAATCTAGGAAGTGCGATTCAGTCCACGAAAATCTCCTGGCTTCCGCAAGTCATTATAACTTCGTTGACATCATTCCTTGTCCTAGAGCTTTTGGTAAGAACTTGATTTTCATGGGGGTAATGTTACATTGTTAGGCACCAGTTGGTCGTTTTTAACATTTTTGGCTTATCTGATGTGTTATTATGTCTCGTTTGGGTTTGGTCATTTCAAAGTATTATTTTCTCTTTCCTGTCTCGGAATTTGCGTTAAATGCTCAGGGTTAATGTCACTCTTGCAGGTGGCAAGTTTTTTCCGAAGAGAAGTGTACACAGTAATATTCTTAGTTGCGGGAATAGTAGGTGCAGTTGTGGTCTCCTGTAATACGCGAGGCTTATCGATGGTCCCTGCATTTGTGTGGGCCTCCTGTTGGTTTCTATCAGGATTCACTCTAATGCCAACGCAGATTAATGACAATACAGCTCTTGTGTGAGTGCTCTGATATAACTCTTTTTCTTCATACCAAAAGCTTGTTGTTTGAATCCGTTTCGTCTAGGACTTATGCTTAAGTCCTGCTTCAGAATAAAACGTGTTACCCACAGTCTATTCTGGGTCGTCTTGCAGTGTAGGAAGCGGAGTAGTGGTGGTTGCGGTTGCCATTATTGGTCGGTGGCTCGACTACGTGTACTCATCCGATCCTTCCTGGAAGCTAAAATTCTGTGGGTCTTCTGCCAAGTTGGAAAAATCTTGGCTTCTGTTTTGTACTCAGGTAATATTTCTAATTAGTTAGTTGATTGTAATCATGTTCTGAAGCCTCTTTATATGTGAATTTAGATCTAGAAATATTGAAGAGGGGGTGGGGTGGGAGTGGGACTACAAGAACTAACAAAACTGGCATCGATCTTGTTAGCTACTCAATTAAACTACTTGTGATTATGTTGAGCAGATTTTACTGGTGTTGGTTGCATCTTCCATGGTTTGGATCACAACATCATATCGGGCGGAAAAGAAAGGTCTTCCGCTCCTTCATCAGATCATCAACTGGTCTTTAGCAGGATTGTCTGTTCTGCTGCCCGTGAAATCATCTTCAGCAATGCTACCTCGACTGATTTCCATATTCTTAGGCTTTACTCCTCTTTTTTTACTTCTTTCCATTGGGTACGGCGACCCTCAAATCCTCTTTTTGGCTTAAGTACATGTTCTTAAATTTCCCATTCAACCTCAGATGTTTCTACCTCTTTAAGGATGGTCTTTCGCTTATTAAAGGAACCGAAAATTATCTTTGTTAGCGGCACAGCCGAGTGATGCAAGCATGGTTGGTTATGTTTTCAGGTACGAAGCTCTTTTTTACACAGCACTTGGACTCGTCCTCCTTGCGTGGATTCTTGTTGAATCTGTGGTATGTCACTCTGTTGTGCCGAGACCTTCTCCAATATGGGAACGATCAAACTCCAACTATCTACCGGAGCCCACTGGCATACAATCTTCAAAGGCCGCACTTTGCAGTATTGAACTTCAACACACCAGGGTTGCGCTCTGTTTTGTAAGTCTTTCCCTGCTTGGTGTCGATGGCCAAGTGACTCAATACTTTCTTCATATGAATGACAATTTGTGCTGAAACTTTTTATGGGATATGAGATCGTTTTTTGCAGAGCGGGAAATTGTTCAAGGCCATAACTCAGAATTTGTGGTGACAATAGATCTTACTTTCTACGGCACTGACTTCTTCAGCACCCTTTGCATCACAATAAAAACTGCAATTTCTCTTGTCCATTTCTAGATTTAAGTTGAATCTGCGACTAACTGGTCTTTACGTGAGACAATCAATATTGTTTTTCGAAGGAAAAATATGCCCCGGCATCTAGCCCATGATTTGGGGTGAGAGCTCTAATTCAATTTTTGACTGTGGCAGCTTGTATTGATTAATGTTGCATTCTTTGGAACGGGAAATATGGCCAGCGTAGCCAGTTTTGAAATCTCCTCAGTTTATCGCTTTATTACAATATTTGATGTAAGCGCTTCAATCAATAAGTCAATTGGTTTGCTTTTTCTAGTACTTTTGGAGTTGTCTCATAGGTAATTTGCAGTCTTTGTGAACTACTAATAGGTGCGCACCAGAAAATGACTTGATTCTGACTGGCTTTTCTCTTGGGTTTTATTACCTCTCACGGATGCAGCCTTTTATCATGGGAGCACTTCTGCTGTGCAAGATTTTTGTTCCATTCATTCTTGTCACGTACGTGATTCTCTCTTGACGTAACCGAGGAATTATTGATGTCATTCATACATTTTTTCTAGTCACGCAGGATTGCATGGATCGTTTGGTATGCAGAATGAAGTTTGTTACAATAGTGCTATGAGATCATTTAGGTTGTTGAAACATTGAATGTCTCGCAATAGTCTGCCATTACTAGAGTAATCGTGCACACTGCAACGCTTAATGTTTGCAAGACAGTGGTTGGACATCCGAGAGTCATAGTGTCAATTCACTTCTACAGCAAACAGTTTTCATACTCTGAAAAGGAAATGCACTTACCAAGCCGTTGTTTTGAATTACAGGTGCGCATTCAGTGCAGTTACAAGGATACTTGAGATTCCACGACTTGGCTGCTACTTCATTGTCCTATTACTCTCTGATGTCATGACGATTCACTTCTTCTTCCTTGTAAGTGCTCGTGGCTCTAAATTGTACTTCCGTCCAGAAGTAAGTGTCCTGTTTGGACTTCTTTTGTTATTATCTTCTAAACTATCCTTTCATCCATCAGAAGTGCCATTCCAGTTACAATGCAAGCTTCCTTGAATGCTTTTACACTTGGATTGTTCCAGACTTGACGAAGTCTCGTATTATTATCTGGAATACTTATATGGTGTTCTTGCTTGTGACCTCCAATTGTTTTCTCTAATTGACCCGTCGATTTACTCTTGTGCAGGTCAAGAATACAGGGAGTTGGATGGGCATTGGACAGAGTATTAGCCACTTTGGCATCATGAGTGCCCAAGTAGTGTTCGTGTTGCTTCTTTTTGCCTTATCTAGCGTTTTTACTCACGATCTTGACCTCTTGTCAAGTGAGGAATGGTCCTCTCTGTTGAGATTACAAACTACAAATAATTTCAAGTATCATTAATTTTTAGTTTTTTGAAGTTTCATGGTTCGTCAGCATGCACTTTCCCCTTACTTGGTAAGTAAATCTCCTACTGCAACCATTTGTATCGTGTAATAAACTTCGCAGGGAAACCCTAAGGAAAATGGTAACTTCTTTCGTGCGGGCTACCCAAACGAATCCAACTACTGTATCTCCTTGCCTCAAGGTGAATGGTATCTCGAGCTTCCCGTATTCCTGCCGTTATTTCTCCCTAATCGGAGTTGAAGCTTGTCTTTCTAGTTTTTTCTGCCTATAAGTGTATCGTTCAAGGGTTTGGTAAGTCATCCTTCTAATTCCAGCTTCACGTGTGTGTTTACTCTTCTAGGTTCTGCTCGTTCTCATGTGCAGTTTTGTTTAAGGATGCTTCACATCCATAACGTCGCCAACGATTGAAATTTTTGGACTAGGCTCACTTACTCGGCTCCTCCTAGTGTAACTTTGCCAATTTTTAACAAACTGACCGAGGTGTGTGGTACTGCGCCTGGTGTTCACACGGCTGCTAAGGGGACCGGAATAGCGTCCCGTTCGCAAAGTACGTAGATTTAAGCATCTTGTCCGTGCGTAGCATGAAATCCGATTCAATTTCCTACATACCTTGGAGTTAGAAGTTCTGGTACTGGCGTCCTTTTCATGTGACAATCAGCGCTCCAAGGGCCATGGCCGACGTTCTCTCTCGAACCTAGCCGTTTTCTAGCAAGTTGTAAATTTGTAGCCTGTGGAACCGTTCTTTCTACCGACATTTTTGATACTCGCTCAATTTGTAGCTACCAACACCAGGACTCCTTGTCTGGTGTTTGGCATACCCAACATGCTTGGTCTCATTACATGTATTCCGAGCTATTAGTTGTGTGAAGGTTGCTAATTGCTTGGAGATATGCAGTTGCTTTCAGATCTACACGTAATTGTTTTGGAAGATTGTTCTGTAGAGGCAATTCAAGGCTTGGATAGTTTAAAACCTTAGATGCAGTGAAACATTTTATCGCTCTTCCTCAATTTAATTCCTTGCAGAACGTAAAGATTCTTTGGATGGATTAAAGGAGGATTTCCTTGTGCGGTTGGATCTACGAGTTTGAAGCCCTCATTTTAAGTCATCGGAGGGGAATTCGTAGACTAGAATTTTTGAGTTTGTTAAGATTACAAGGATAGATGCTTAATAGGTGGGATTTCACGGATTTGTCAATTGTGAGTTGCTTTACTTCATTAGAAAATTTATAGTTCATAGATTTTGGCGACTTAGAGAAGATCCCCAATCTGGACGAGCTTTCGTCATTGACATCAAGTGTAATTTCGAATACAGGACACTGAGAGAGTAGTTCGAGTTTGTCTTTTGGTGCACCTGAAGTTTGTGGATTCTTCCACAACAAACACTTCTGTTCATAAAACTTGCCTATCCATGGTCTACTACAACTGGTCATGTTTTCCACGATTGAGAGAGTAGAGACTTACGTTATGCAACTCAGTAACGGGAGTGACCAGTAAATTGCCCTTGACAATGTTGAGAATTCTTAGTATTCAAGATTGTCAAAGTTTGGAGTCTCCAAGTTTGACTGATTTGCAACACAGGTTTCAGGGCTGCAGTAGTTCAATGATGCATTTCGAAACAAATCTTAGAAAGCTCAAAGTTTGATAAGACATTTCAAAAGGAAGGAAAATGCAACGAGGAAACAGTTAGCAAAGACACTGCTGAAGGAAGAGATGGTGATGATGAATCAGAAAGGAAATTATAAGAGAATTATTGAGTTTGTAGGAGGTACTCTAGAGGCCATGGATTCACAGGTGTAAGAATTGCAATCAGGGCATTCTTCATACCGGTTCGAACACGCTTCAAGATCCTGTGAGCAGGAAGCAAAACTCCTTCAAACCCTAAGAGACTGAAATCGAACAGGCGCGCCAGAAAAGACAATGCAAGGCTCCCACGTCAGAGAAACCACACCAATTGGACAGTCCTCAGTTGTTGCCCCGGTAGAAAGTCTTCAGAAACTCCGACTCGCCCTTGAACGCCTCGCCCAGCCTCAACACGTCTCCCGTCAAACCCTCCCTACCCACAATGTACTGCGTCAGCAGATGATGTCTCTGCTTCGAATGGTCAATGCAGTATTGAAGTTCTTCTCGCCCCTTAAACACTAGCATGTCAATCACCTGCAACAATTGCACAACGCACTCTTCATGAAAATTCAAATTGCAATGCAGATCCCTTCCCAACTGCCAAAGCACCAACGCTCACAACGAAACGCCCACCATAAAAACATAACTCCGAACCCTAAAACACCAATCGAAGCCGAATCCGGACCCTGACGCACCTTGATGTTGGTGTTGTGGTGGTGTCGTCGAAACTCGGAAGCGATTTTGGAGCGCAGATCCGACAACGTGATGATTTCGTACAAGTAGTAGCGATCCATGATGGAGGGCAGCGCGCGGCAAGCCTCCCGGAAGAAATCCGTGGCTCGTTGCTGCGCCTCCGCCAGCGACTTGGATCCCGCGCCCGTCTGCGTCACGCGCAGATTCTTGATCATGCCCGCCATGGCCAACAATTCTCACTGCGGAAGCACGCGCACGATCAATTCGGGTCCAATTCCCAATCTGCTTGGGAAGCTCTCTCGTTGCCTTGCTTCGTCGCGACGACGACTGGGACGAACAGGCCCGTCGGTTGTAGTCCGGAATTCCGGATCCGGGTGATGTTTGGGTCATACCCGGTGTGTTCGATACCCGCATGTGAGGATGGTATTCTCAGTGTGGTGGATAGATTCGGGTATCCATCGGTGCATATATTCCGGGTATCGACGACTTTGGAGTTTGGAGCATTTTTGGAACAGTTCTTTAGGTCTGATTTGACTTGGCAATGGTCTCAGAGTGGTGTCAAAGATGGTCTTTAGGAATGAATTTACATGCATCTTTAGATTGGATTCACTTTTGCTAACATCATCCTTTAAACTGAGTGTGAAAATATTTTAGTCATGTTTACTTAAGTTAGAGGAGGTTATTGAGAGGCACACCCCACTATTATATGTAAGCATATGATTGCTATGTTAAAAAACAACATGGAAGGTCTTTAACCCTAAATGTCAAAGACTATGTTTTCAAATGCTCCAAAACTGCCATTTCTAGTACAAGTATCAAATTTTAGAAAGAAAAAAAAATTTGGACACATGTAACTGTACGATCTTGTAGTAAGCTGGTTTGAGAAGATGTTAAAAAAATTTATGAATTTTCCACCATGCAAATTGTAAGATATTAGTGTTTGAATTGACAAAACCCCTTTCTTTGGCCCTACAAAAAATCGAGCAACTACACTTCACAAGGTCACATTTGTATGAAAAAATGTCCAAAATGGTGATTACTAACTCTTTTGGATTCATTCTTCAAAGCAAATTGGATATACGCTTGGAAAATTTTAGATCATTTGGAATTGTACAGTAAGGTCTACTTCATTTACGAATTCCTGCATTCACAGGGAAAAAAACATACATTTCTGCCAACTTTGACGCCCTCCCAAGGGCTGAAAAATTAATTTTTTTTTACGAATTTTTTTCCACAAGATCCTCTCTATGCTAGTAACATATGTGCCAAATTTCAAGTCAAAATGAGTTGTACAAAAAAAGATATTGAAACATGTAGCAACATGTATAGTTTAAAAGAATATTTCACTACTACCAACTTTGACACCCTCCCAAAAATTGAAAAAAAACGTTTTGGCCATGAAAATTTTGGTGTGAGATCATCATAGTGTTTATAAATAATGTGCAAAATTTCAAGTTCAAAAACTTTTTTCACAAAGAGTAGTTCAAATTCTACCAACATGTGTAGTTATGAATTTTTTTTTCCATAACAACATAAGTTGGTAGATTTTGAATATCTTTTTTTTGGTAAATCCTTTGGCCTTGAAATTTGTTGCACATATTATCAACATATATTTTATTGCATGAAAATTTTTTTATGGTAAGTAAACAATTTTTCTGCCCTTGGGAGGGTGTCAAAGTTGGGCTGTAGTAAAATTGTTTTTCACGGCTACAATTGTCAGTTGGTAGAATTTGAACTACTCTTTGTGAAAAAAGTTTTTGAACTTGAAATTTTGCACATTAGTTATTAACACTATGATGATCTCACACCAAAATTTTCATAGCTAAAACGTTTTTTTTCAATTTTTGGGAGGGTGTCAAAGTTGGCAGAAGTGAAATATTCTTTTAAGCTACACATGTTGCTATATGTTTCAATATCTTTTTTTGTACAACTCATTTTGACTTGAAATTTGGCACATATGTTACTAGCATAGAGATTATCTTGTGGAAAAAAATTCGTAAAAAAAAATTTAATTTTTCAGCCCTTGGGAGGGCGTCAAAGTTGGCAGAAATGTATGTTTTTGTCCCTGTGAATGCAGGAATTCGTATATGAAGTAGACCTTACTGTACAGTACAACATATAGGAAAAAAATAGTAAGTAGAAGGAAGTAGAGAATAATTCAAGACACTAAACTGTTAAGAATTTAATTATGGAATTGAAAATGCCAATATCAATGGTTGTAATGGGATAATAAACAGTCTAAATCCTATGCTTTTATTTTTTTTCAAAAAACATTAAAAATTGAGTTAAATAAAGGACTCTAAAGTTTATTTTAGAGTATGGAATCTATAATTGCCCAAAAATTAGAATACCTCATGAATTTTATCTTATAATCAAAATGGAATGATGAAAAGCTTTCCACATATATATAAATCTAGAAAACCAATTTCAAATTTTTATTTTTCTTAACCTCTAAAGGTTTTTGACTATGTTTTCACCAAAAACGCTCCAAAACTGCCATTTCAAATACAAGTACCAAATTTTAGAAAAAAAAACTTTTTGGTAACCGTAAGATCTTGTAGTGAGTTGGTGTGAAAATATGTGGAAAAAATTTCAGAATTTTCCACCATGTATATTGCAAGATATTAGTGTTTGAATTGAGAAAAATCCTTTTTTTATCCCTGCCAAAAACAAGGCAGCTGCACTTCATAAGGTCACATTTGTATGAAAAAATGTCCAAAATGGTGGTTACTCTTTGGGTTCATCTTTGAAGTCAAGTTGGTTATATGCTTGAAAAGTTTCAGATCATTTGGAATTGTACAACATATAGGAAAAAAATAGGAAATAGAAAGAAGTAGATAATGATTCAAAACACTAAATTGTTAAAAATTTAATTATAGAATTAAAAAATGCTAATCCTAATGGTTATAATGTAGTAATAACCTATCTACACCCAATATTTTTATTTTTTTTCAAAAATATTGAAAATTGAGTTAAATAAAGGACTTCAAAGTTTATTTTAGAGTAGGGAATCCATAAGAGCGGACGCTTCATGATAATAAACGGTCAGCACAGTATCACTGCTTCAAAAGAGCTTCAGAAAGGTGGCTGTGGGGAGAACAGAAAGGTAGAGCTCCAGAGGTGGGACGCATACATCGTGTGGACGGAGGACGGTAATAAGCTGAGGAAGATCTCGCAGTACTACAACGCCACAAACCATCTTGATCCCGCGCAGCCAACCTGGGGCAACCAAATAGTCAGCTGCCGAAATATATGGCTCGCCTGCAAACGCCCATGTGACGAGAAGGTGGAAGCAGCGGTCCGGAAAAACAAATCAGTGTATAACACGATTTAGTACAAGGTAAAGCCAATTGACTATACTCGAGTCGACAATAGCGTCGCAGCTTACATCTTATGGCAGTTTCACAGTGGTTGCAATTTATGACAATATCGTCGAGTCGACAATAAGCTTGAGGCCTCAGAGAGCAATACAAATGCAGTTCTAACATGTCTTTGTCTTCTGTTGTTACAGAGCTTCGCTGATGCTGTCGTGGACCGCTACTAGAATATAAACCCGGAGAAGGAAGGCGCATCCATTAGAGGTACGGCGAAATTGAAGAACGAAATACAAATTATCGCGCTTCCAGATGATATTTTCGAGTACTGGAAGTCGTTTCTCACGAAACAATCCGAGGGTGAACTGATTGACCCTATGTCCCAGATGCCATTCAAAGACACAAAACATTACAAAAGAGCTCCACTGAAGAGGGAATTCTTCAGGCACATGGGGCACTTCACGGACATGGACTACAAGATGCAAGTGCTTCACCTTCTCGGGCTTACGCCAAATCGCAAAGCCAAATACCCGAAAGTCTCGTTGGGGAAGCCTAAAATTCTTGCAGTAGATAACATGTCGAACCAGGACTGGGCAGAGTGAAGAAAGAGGAAGAAAGTCGTGATGCAAGATCTAATGACCATCAAGACATCCCTGCACTTCACAGACAGGGGGGATAACGTCATCGACGATAATTGGAGATCTTGGAAGGCGCGTCATCGGTTCTCTTCGGCTAGCTGGGATTTCCTTCTATCCCACTCCAAGCCCGAGTACTTCAAAAAACGTCTGACAAATGACGCATGGACGAAGCGAGTACAGGATCTCGGCAAGGAATTTCCGGAAGTCCTCTACATGTACCAGAGGTTCATGACTTTGAAGTACCGACTTCCCGAACGGAAGGGAGAAGTGCAGATTCGAGGAGTGAACATTATTGCCAAGTCGTTCGTCTCGAGCACGCGCTATCAATACAATCACAATCGAAACGTCCCACTCGCCGTGCTGGATGTTAGAGAGATCCCGAAGCCTAAGCCGACGGAGACTCAAACTGCGCTGGATCCACTCTTTAATTTCCTTCTGAAGGATTTGGAGCCAAAGATGATTGAGCCCCACGTTTGGCTCTTCGTTCTCAGCAACACCGCCGACTTGAGTGCTGCCACTACTTTTGCCACTTTGAAGTTGAAGGAGTACGATTCTGTGACGTCTGTTTACGTTCCATGCAAGGCGGAAATGTTGAACAACGTCACGAATCGTGGAGTGGTACCGGACGTCCCTCTCCTCTTTCTGTTTAAGAAAGAAGACAACTTCGCCACTATAGTTTGTGCTTGCATGAAGACAGAATACCGAGCGCCACAGGCAACGAACATATACTACAGGGATCCGGCCAGGAACACGGAGGCGAAGTGGAGGATCAACGCCACAGAACTCAGAATGGAGTTCTATCTTGACATTCTCCAAGCCTTTGCAACTCCCGAAGATAATGTCCTGGGACTCTACACAGGAGCAAAGTTCATGCTTGCTGCCAAGGTATCGTCGATTTGAGGGTACTTGTAAATTATTTTGCGCTTTATAGAAATTTATGTAATCTCTAAGTTATCGTCGAGTCGACGATCTCTGCCTTCAAGGTAGTTGTTCAAATACAGTTTTGCGCATATCATTCTACATACTTGCTGAATTTGTTTCCTCTGTGTCTGAATCAGATGTTTGGAGCATACTTCTATGGCTTTGTCGACAGGGACAACAAGAAGGGTTACTCGAAAATTGCAGACTTGGAGATGAAATTGGATAAGCGGGACTTCATGTTCTCGAATTCGCCTTATTCAATGACTTACATCCCGCCACCTAGTCGTGATTCAGCCGTAACTGATCCCGCCCCACCACCATCGCCTCTTACCACATTCGAGTCTCCAGCCAATGCTGCAAAACTTGTTCAGCGGATGCGGCCGCCTGTTGGTGCGCGTACGGAGCTCCACCCTGGCGTGGAAGGCATTGATGAGTATGGGACGAACACTTTCCAGATCCATACTTGGATGGAGACTCCTGCTGTCTTGGATGAACAGCCTCCCACACATCCTGACGAGGATGTGGAGTCAGACACTGAATTCTTTGAGCAGCAACAAACAGAGGCTCTCCAAAGAATGGGAGGTGGCCCGGCTGGCGAGGATGACAGCACTGATGCTGAGGTCCTTGAGGCGCAGCAACAGGAGGCTCCTCCAAGGAAAAGTGTGCCCGGCGTTGGGCAGTATAACAATGTTAATCAGGACGAAGCCGATAGTCATCTTTCGTAATGGGCGAGGAAGAAGAAGAGAGTTCTTTCCGCCGACGTCGTAGACACCAACAAACTCTCAGATGCGGACGTGAGACACGCATCAGACAATGATAGCATCTCCGACGCCGAGAGGTCTAGGCATTCCGATGTGCCAAATGTCGTACCTGGAGCCACGGCATCTACATTGGGCGAGGTGCCTCAGGAGTCGAGATCACAGGACTTGGTGCCTCAAGGCGAGAGTTCGCAAGCCACAGAGCAACAAGCCCCTCCACCCGCAGCCAAGGTAAAGATAGAGAAGGACTTCTGAAAAATAGAGGAGGAGAAAAGGACGGAGAGACAAGAAAGGCAAAAGGAGAAGGAGGAGAAGGACAGGAACCTGGCAGACGCAAATAAGCGGATTGCCCAGCTAGAGGAACAAATGAAGTTGTTCCAAAGGATGCTAGAAGCTCGGACTGGGCCACTGCCAAGTCCTCCTCTCCCGACTGTCGCACCACAGGCGCCCTCAACGTCCGCAGCAGAACCCTCTGTCCGAGGCGGGGTGCAAGAACTCGTGGCGGGCCTACCTCATCCTTGAGTCGACGATACTAGCGCCTCGGACCCTGCCCCCCACGACGGGGTCGTGCCTTCTACTCCTGCAGCCGTCCTCCAGCCACCTATGTCTCCAGACCAATCCGCTTTTGAGGTCGTTAGTCTGGAGACACAGGGTCATCAATGGCGGTGGACACCACGGAGGGAGTGGAAGTTTATCGTCGAGGCGACGATACTGCTGACGCTGGGGGAGCATCTGTGGCTGTTGTTGGGCCAGCTGCCGAGGCCGCCTGTGATCTGTCCGTGGAGGACACACTGGGGTTCGATTCGCCTGACCGTGTGGCAGAGGAGCTCGTCGACTACGAGAGGACTCCGGAGGACGTTGGCGGCAATGTCGTGATGGAGGACGTGCCCGCAGTCGATGCAGATCCCGCCGCAGTTGATCCAAAACTTGACGAATCAACTCAGGTACATCGCTCTGACCCTTATGATTTTGATTGAGTGCAGAATTAGTACAGTCGTGATAGGTTCTGTTGTCTAACATGTCATCCAATAATGTGGGTCTCTCATTCCAGTTCATGCGTGCTTGACAGGATAGCGTCGCCATTCCTTGATCGTCGGTGCTGACGGCGAACCCGTCTGCGGTGGCGATTCGTGTAGCATAGTGTAGCATAGTGTGCAGTGTACAGATCTGTCGTCGTGCGCGATAGCCCAATTTTGCGGATGTGTTGTAAAGGAAATTTGTTAATAAAATATATGAGATTCAATATCAATTGGGCCGTTGTCTAATTGTAGTGCTTTGTCCATGTTTTCTTACTCAGCTCGTAAAACATAAGAGCGTGCGCCGTCCGCTGCTAATGAAAGCACTTCCTAACGGGAGACAGCAGACGATGTGTGGCATTCAATCCGTTTTCCCACTCTCTGGCTCTCCCACTTCTGCATTTAATCAAGTAACTCCAATTCATTGTTGTTTTGATCTCATCAGGTAGAGTCCGAGGGCGGGAGAGAGGTCGTGCCCAGGAATGTGTGGCCTGTACTGGCTCCACCGCGGAGGAGTGGCTGAACATTGTCTTTGACCTGAATGGAGTCCTCTGCCAAGTGGGGGCGAGGGAGACAGTAGAGAAAAAAAATAAACCCAGACCCCACACGTTTGAAGACAATGTTCTCAGCCATAAAAATCCGACTGTCATTGGACCCAAATCGGTGTTTGCGCGACCGAATGTCGCCGAATTCCTGAGAGAGGTTTCGGAACTCGCAGACAAAGTTCTAGTGTGGACCTCTATGGCCAAGTCCAACGCGGAACCGATAGCCACACACATATTCAGCCGCTGCAGACCACCCTTCGATGTCCTCTGTCATGATCAAACCAAAACGATTCAAGTCGTCCAGGCAAGGCACTACCTAGTAGGGGCGAAAGTCGTCTTCATGAAGGTGCTGTCCGAGACGCTATTCCTGAATTCGGGTGGGGACACGTCCTTTGGCCCGGATAACACCCTTCTAATAGACGACACCCCAGATAAGAGTATTTGTAATGAGAACGGCAATGCCCTCATACTAGATACCTGGAACCACGAGAAGCGGAGGGACAACTTCCTAATGGAAGACCTCCTCCCGTGGCTCAGGCGTCTGATGTCGGACTACCAACCTGGGCGTTTGCGGCAATATGTAGAGGCCAACCGCATTGGCCACAAGCCGCTTGTACGTGGTGACTACATGTACAGAAGAATTGTCGATGTGATGAGAGTTTTCGCAGATGACTTTGGAGCACGCTATCATCTTCCGCAGGATAATGTAGTCATAGAGAGACGCCATCGTAGACCCTAGATCAAATGGTCTACCCTGTTTGAATTATAATGACATTTTTGTAGTTTATAATAATTCTTTGTTCTGTAAATAAATTTTTGAGTTTTCAGATCACAGATTTAAATTGGTATGCTGTGTTTTGAATCTCCGTTTGCGTTGTGTGAGTTTGTCTTTTCTGTACATGGGACCTTCTGGGGCCACTGTAATGTTTACCTCCATTCTTTTGCATGTTGTTCTTGTGCATGGTTCTTTTTGGGGCTATTGTAAAATTTATCTCCATCATTTACAGGACGGATATCACAATTCAAAGCCCCCGAGGCCGAATATGACGCGCAGCTTACTCTCTGGATCGGAGAAATCACTCTCGGTTCGCAGCATTTCCGAGGGAGGAAGTTGCGATACTGCATCCATATCCAAGCCCTACATGTTGCGCTCCGCCGCCGATGCTGCTTCGGCAGCCATAGACTATTCCAAGGGGGACATCGAGGACGGCGTCGTGGACAGTCCACCGAGTCGAGGGCCAGCCAGGACTCCCGTCTGTTCCCCGTCACTGCTGAAGCGGTCATCCTCGACTTGAGCAGGGTCGTTCTCACCAGCTGCACGGACAGAGCCAGGGACAAGTCGGCGAGCAAGTCGGAAATTGAACCTGTCCGTTGGTGAAGGTGCGAGACATCCTCGTCTCGAGGATGCTGTTCAAGCATTGCCTGCTTTGTGACTTGTTCCTTTCAACAACACCCAAATTACCAATGACTCGAGGGATAATAAAATGAGTGTCCAATTCAAGGCAGGAAATGTAGCTCAATTCTCTCAGGTGGAGGATACGCAATTGCGTCCTTCGTCGACTATCGGAGCGAGACGGTTGCCCTCCGTTGACGGCCTTCATACTCAAAGGTTTCTTCGAGGTAGGCGACAATCTGTGGAGTCCACATCAACGGAATCTTGGCGTTCGTATACATACAATGTGAATATGTTGTTGCCAAGACAACCTCCTCGTGGGTCTAAGTCCCTTTCCACCTCCGTGGTTCCACAAAAGGGCGTGAAGTGTAAAGAGAGTGGATCTCGAAGTATGGAGTTTGGAAGTCCGCCAAACTCACAGTATCCTCAGAGTGCACAATATCCTTCTCGACGTGAAGATATCTTTAGAGCTTATGAGAAACAGAAAGCAATAGAGGCAGCCAAGCACAGTTGTACAGCCAATAGGAATGCTTAGGCGAGATGACCAATTTTTCGGAGTTCTCGACTCCTGAACGTCTCATTCTATTAATAGCATGGTAAATAAAATACAGGATGAAAAAAAAAAAAAAAAATAGAGTGCATTATGTGTAGTAAGCTTCTTCTATTCTTTATAGATTTTAGGACTTCAAATGCCTTGTGCATTTGATTTTTGGACTACATCAAGCTTATTAAATGTAAATGGGCTCACTTTTCTATCTCTTGAGTACTTTGTGTGAATGAATGTTTCTTGTATTGATGTAATTTGGAGCAACTCATCAAGCTTCAAACTTGTTGTCAAGCTTCAAGCTCTATTTATCATTGAGTTCAACAACTATTAATTCACCCGAGCCTCACACTTTATATTTCAAAGTCTCAAAGTTGTGCCTTTGTCTCAATTTAACGAATAAGGCCTTATAACCCAGGTTGTCCTTGTTAGCATGGACCGGCACAGGGTTTGGATTCTGCCACGTGTCAATTATTGAGGCGAGGCTGACTTTTATGACTGCCGTTAACATTGGAGGCGGAACCTGCATGTGGTTGAATTCCTGGACGGTCCAGATTGTGAAGGCACCACAGATTGTTAATCGAAATAACTTACCTCAGTTAGCGTTGAATCTGACTCTCCACTAATGCGCGCCGAGGCGGATAGAATTTGGAGAAACTTTTGGAACACTGATCCAAAATCACAAACCGCAAATGTGGACCACTTATCCTCAAATCCTTGTCGCAAAGTAGCATTAGCAGCGTGCGTCTTCGGTGGACTGAAATTTGTAACTCTACCTGAGATTGTCAAGTCTTCTTCAAGAGGGTTGTTCATCCTTCGTTTCTTGGTGTTGATTCCGTGAAGTTCCTTTGATTTAGGGAGCAATGGCAACCAGGAGCACCAGGAGACGCCCCGGCGAAGCTGCGCGTGATGTACCGGCAACGCGTGATGTACTGGCAGCGCGGGATGAACCTGCTCGCGAGATGAGACTGCAGATCAACAGAAAGGTAAGTGTTCTCCATTTCAAACTGCTGATTTTTTTTTCATTTGAGGAATTGTCCGACTAATCGCAAGAGTGTAGGAGCAAGAGCTCGCGATATGTCACAGACTTCCAAAAATGCGGGGGTCAGTGGAGGCCTCGTCAGGAAGCCCTCGGCTCCGAGGACCAACTCGACCGCTCTTGCTGGACCCAGTTAGTAATTTTAGTTTTGGGTCACTCACGCGAGAGTGACACCAGCCGGTTCATTCCTTGCAGCAAGATTCTTTGGAAATCGTCAGACCTTTTGCTAGAGTCTAGGAGCAAGAGCCCGTGATTTTTCACAGAATTTCAGGAATGCGAGGGTCGGTCTAGGCCTCGTTTGGAAGCCCTCGGCTCCGAGGACAAACTAGAGCGGTCTTGCTGGACCCAGTAGTTTTTTTAGTTTTGGGTCACTCACTCGAGAGCGACACCAGACATTTCTTTCCAGGCAGCAAGATTCTCTAAAGATCGTCAGACTGCTCGCAAGAGAGTATGAGCAAGAGCCCATGATTTATCAGAGACCTTAAAGGATGCGGGGATAAGTTGAGGCCTCGTAAGGAAGCCCTCGGCTCCGAGGACAAACTGCAACGCTCTCGCTGGACCCAGTGATTATTTTAGTTTCGGGTCCTCACGTGAAAGTGACACCAGCCGTTTCATTCCTGGCAGCGTGATTCATAAGAAATATTTAGACTGCTTGCAAGAGTCTAGGAGCACGAGCAAGAGACTGTGATTTGTTTCAGACTTTCAGGAATGTGGGGGTTGGTCAGGACTTCGTCAAGAAGCCCTCGGTTCCGAGGACAAACTGAAGAGCACTTTCTTCACCCAGTGATTTTCTTAGTTTCGGATCAGTCACGCGAGAGTGATACCAGCTGGTTCATTTCTGGCAGCTTGATTCTTTAGAAATCCGTAGAGTGCCCGCAAGAGTCTAGAAGCAAGAGCCCGCAATTTGTCTCAGACCTTTATGATTGCGGGGGTCGGTCAAGGCCTCGCCAGTAAGCCCTCGGCTCCGACAACGAACTGGAGCGCTCTAGAGCTTGTAAGGGCACGATGTGTATGTTGTTTGCCTTTTGCTGTTCCAGCTGCTGTCGTTGGATATTTTTGTCCTTTTGTATATTCGACAATGAGGAAATATAATACCTCCGGGAGTTTGCACTTCAATGTATTATGCAAGACCGTCTCTCGACAGAGGTGGTCTCGGGACCGAAACCAAATTCCTAGGAAAGAGCCGATGCATACGGTTTAGAAAGTCATAGGGGATGACAGTTGACAATTGCAGTAAATGAACAAGCCCAGATCGTTGAATGTTGTACTGATATTTCACTTCATTCAGTGCTAGATGAATTTTTGTGTAGAAAATCTAGAAACGACTTACGGCGAGTACAACACATTGTTGAATCATTCCTTACGCTTATCCTAATGGAACTAGATCACTGAGACTGCTACACTGTTTGTCATGCATTGATGATGCACAGTCGAGTAGAAGACAAAACGTTCTCGGGACCGAGAGGTTATAATTATGTAATGCCACATGCATAGAATCAAATGATCGTAAGTAGTTGTCGACCATGTGACCTTGTAACAGTGTTAAATTAATGGCAGCCTCATTTTTCAATTTTGTACTTCATCTCAATAAACAGGACTTGCATTGTTGTTTCACAGGGCCGCTCACACGTAAACCTCATTTTGTTTGAGTGTTATGAAACAGATATTCATGCTCAGTCCTCTCTGCTAACAGCATTGAAATATGATTGCTTTTAGGTGTACACAGTATCCTTCTGAATTTTCGCTAATTAGTACTTGCGTGGGGGCGTTTTCTTGCTCTACGTGCAAATCCTGGAGGGGGTGCTGAATCCAAATGACGACGCCCAAATTGCCTCAGTCGAGGAGAAAACTCATAATGAAGGGGCTTCCAGCCATGTCCAGTCGAATGTAGGACACCGTGTGCCTGCCGAAACAAGAGTGGTACTGATTTTTGAACTGAATTCAAGCATTTATGATCAGTACAGGGAAGGGCTGAGACCCATATCTGACACATTCAATTTGTGATTAGGACTAATGACTTTGTAATACAGATGTGGATATCTCTGCCTTGGCTTAATTTGACGGTGTACACATAATTATATTGTTTGCACTCATTTGTTCCGTTGAGTGCATTGTCCTCATTGTGTACAGCACTTCTAGGCGTAGTGTAAAATTGCACTATAGACACAATGAAATCCAGTTTCACTCTAATACTAAGTATTCAAAATTATTCTTACGTGCATTTCAATCAATGGATTGGTTGTGAGTAGAGACCAGACATGCATGGTAACCAGATTACTGTATTTATCTAGCAATTCTAAGCTTTTGATGTTTCGGTGTTTCAGGACGAGAGCACGGGAGCAATGTCTGTTGTACTTGTTTCAGTTGCTGGCACCGTTATCGGTGACGACAACCTTGACGTGGATGCAGATAATACTGAGGAAACCATTCCTGGAGTTCCAATAGATTACAATGAAGACGAGATTCAAAAGACTCAGACTATGGACACGGTGTCTGTTCTCTCTAGTCTACGGTTAACCACAAGTAAAGATTCCCGCATAAAGGTCCCTCTATGCAGACTTGTTCCGATGCCAATGGTCCGGCCAACCTTAAGCTGTGACCTGACTTTGTTGGAGAATCAATTTTCTCGTGGATACGAGGACGGCGCTCGTGTGTTCTATGTTTCTATATCAAATGAGCAGGATCAAACTTCATTGTTCACTGAGGCAAAGAAGGAGGCTTGGGGTCCCATTTGGAATTCGGTCAATGATCAATTCAATCGCCAATTAAAATCTCATGCAGTTTTCAAGCATCTGGTTGATTACAAGTTCTTTGTCTGTGATGGAAATCACAGGCGAATTGCTTGGATGAATCACATTCAAAGACTCCACAATAGTGAGAGGGATTGGCATGTTTGCGTGGACTCCATTTTGTTGGATACGCGTGGTCGAATTGGGGTGGCCATGCAAGCCATGCATGACATTAATAAGTACGTTTTATTCTTAGGTTTCACTTTCCACTCTATCCAATTTGAAACTTCTTGAGTTCATTCCTAAGCTCCAATCTTACAGTTGTTTATTCTCTTTCATATTGCAGGCATACAGAAAACTCTCACGTGAAGACGAACCTTGTTCACACGCTCTTCAGGATTCAAAAGTACGGGTTGATGGAGATAGAGAAATTCCAAGAGCTATTGAGTACGGAGGAAGTTAAGGCATGCCAGCAGAATACGCGAAAGACTTGGTATAGTATGCCGCTTGATGTGTTTACATCCTTCATTTTTAAGGTATGTATTCAATTCAGCTTACATGATGTTCATTTCATTGGCTTTGCATATCCAATGCTTATAGTACAAAACTTGACTAAATGCAATAATTGTTATTTATATTTGACTTTATTTCTTTGGCAGCAAGAGATCTCAGCAGCATCTGATGCTTCTGTAAGGAAGTATAAAGAGGACACAGAAGCAAATGACCAGTCAGACGAGGGAGTTGCAACTGCAATGAGAAAGTCTATAAGAGATTCAACTGAGAAGTTGTACAAGAAACTGTCCAAGATTGTAGCTGTTGCCAATCCAGCTCTAGGACAGCAGTGGCTCAAGGAGGTATAGTCTTTGAATACATGGATCTGTCATTGTTATACATTGCTGATTACTTTGGATGACTAATTTTTTTATATTTCATTCCTTTCAGATTGAACGACATTGGACACTATACTCCATTCCAGAGCTAACACTAGAGAAGTTGCAAATGATCGCAACTTCTAATGTTAATCCTACTTTCAAGATCAAGTGGCTTCAATGGATGAACTCGTCAGGTCCTTCTCGCGAGGCACGTCGTTTTCCACCACGACCAGTTAATGAAGACAGACTATCTCAATTTCTGGCCAAAGCATGTTGGTATGCGGGGGTATGTCATCTTACTATATGACGTTTTTGATTTTGTTTGATTTTTATTACTTTCACAAATTTCATATTTTCATGGGCTCTCTCTTAGAATCTGGACTTTGCTTGAAAATCTAATTTTACAACATTTGTTGACAGATTGAGGAGGCTGCAATAGAGATGTTTGATTCAATTGTTCGGGCCGACAATCTTTGCATTGACATGGCTGTTGATACTCAGCCTCAATCGTTGGTTGATTACATGGAGTCTTGGCGTATGAAACTTTGGGAGACTGGATATACGGGGGTCTTCAAGGGCGCTGATGCCTTCAAGAAGTCAGATACATTCAAGGACTTCAGGGGATCCTTGTTAGTAGTGAAGCGTCTGATTTACAGGTAATTTCAAGACTGCTTCTGCATTTTCTATAATATTTTTTGCTTGTCATTTAGTGAAGACGCTTTTTGCTGAAAATTTCTTTCCACTAATTTAGTAATGTCTGTCACATGTCAATTCTGGACTACACTATAGGACTGTGATCCACATTTATCTAAAATTTAAGTGCTTTCATTCGACTTTCGATTGTAATAGGAACTAACAGCTATTTCATTGGTTTTAGGTACTTCAAGTTTGAGTTGTATGGTAAGAAGGCGATTGCAAAGGAGGATTTGCTGCCATTCTTAATTACATGGTTGGATCGAACTTCTGCGGATTGTATGTTCTCTCCGACATAGGTGAAAAATTGGCCGAGTGTCCATCTCCAAGCTTGTCCTTGGTATTTGGAGTGTAACTTCGGCGTTGCACCACCAGAAGAAGAGGCTTTGTTTCTTGAATTGAATGATGCTGCTGTTTTGGAGACGGAGTTTGATGAGTTTGCAGGTTTAGATCCAGACGCCCATGCTAAAGCCATCAAGCAAAGAGAGATTTCTGACAAGAAGAAGATTGAGAAGCTCGAAGAGGCAAAGAAGAAGACAGAGGAAGCAAAGAAAAAGCGGCTAGCTGCTTAGATTGCAAGAGACGAAGAAAAAGCAAAGAAGCGCGGAACGAAGAGGAAGGCTGATACTCCCTTGGCAGAGTCGGAGACCAGCGTTGCCAACGTCAGAGAGGGGTCATCGGGATTTTCCTTAACTCAAGAGCGGCTTGTACATGGACTATCACCAAGTGGTCAAGATATGCCCCCCGTGCCTGATGTGGATGAATGCATCTTAAACCTTTCCGTGGCCGAGTTGACCAGTCCTAACAATGCAAAGGCCTTTGCGGATGTGAAGTCGTTTTTGGCTATGGTAATATTTGAGCTTTATTGTAATCGTTTTGTTCTTGTTTTTAGATTTATCTACATTATTATTGTAATCTCTTCTGCTTTTATAGATTGAAGTGATGGTGCTATTGCTTTGTTATTATTTCACTACTATGATTGTGTTATCTTTGAGTTTATTTAAAGCGTTTTCTTCCTTTATTTCAGCACGCAGGTGAGAAGGCTCGGCATTTTGAAGGTCATCTTCAGAATAAATCAGCCGTGGATTTCATGCTTGTTGATGTCCCTGAGGGCCTGCATGTACCAACCATTTCAACCGTATCAGGGCCCATTCCTGTGTGGAATCTATTTCATGATAAATGGTTAGTTCCCGTTTTTGATTTTGCGGAGGGTTACCTTCAAGACAATGGCGGTTTATTGATTATGTATCCAGCTCTTTCTTGTTCGCACCGGAGCCACCTTCTAGGTTGTTGCAAGGAGTACAACATGAGAATCCTTGCTACTTGGACCGAAATGAATCACCTTCATTTAACATCAGCTTCAAATCCAGCAAAGATGGTATAAGGCTTTCAGAGATTTCTTTCATCTTCATTCTTGAATTTAGCTTAGAACAAAGGTATTTCTAACACTTTTTTTGTTGGAATCTTGCAGACTATGCATTTTTCTATGTCTCTAGTTGTCAAGGAAGCAGGACCGAGGTCTGAGTTGGATTTTCCTTTCCAATTTGTTCCTTCTCATAGGAAGGTTGGTGTGACAGTTGGAAAGGATGACATCTTACAGAACTTTTGCAATGAGGAGGATGTCATGATGAATGGAGACAAACCTTGGAGGGGTCCTCGAGAGAAATCTCGAGAGTTCATGCAAATGCTTATTGAAGGATGCTCAAAGCGTGGGGATGTGGTGGTCGACTTTACTGCAGCTACTGGTATTTCTCTATTCTTTTTCCACTTGATTTCTTATAATTCTTTGTTGATATGGAACCTCAAATGCCTTTTCTTAATATTTTCTTGTATTTTTTGTAGGAGCAAGCATCCAGGCTTGTCGTGCAGCAAAACGGCATGTTTTAGCTTTTGAGGAAGATAAGGCCATTTTTGATGCTCTTATTGTCCCAACTTTGCGCTCAGTTTCAATCTCTAAGCCAAATGCACCCATCCTTGCTACCACTGATATGGATCTAGATGATGACGAAGTGCCTGCTCAGCCTATTGTGAAGACCTCTCGTTTCAGTAAGTAATTTTATCCTTAATTTCATTTTCTTTTTCCTGGAGCAATTTCTCAATATATATTTCTCTGATATTTGCCTTGAATGGTCTTGCAGGCCAATCCAAGATGTGAAGACCGTTCCTGACATTCCATTTTCCGGACTTCATGTTTTACTAAGTCCTCCAAAGCCATTTGAGCTTCCCGTATATGCCGAGGCTATGTCTAGACAATTTGTTGCAAATAGTCCTAGAGCTTTTTCTAGGGCCCGATCTATTAATCCTCGTGTATTAGACTTTATAGATGATTGCGCTATAGAATCAGATTCTCAGTCATTAGATAGTGAGGGCAGTTCTATCTCGGCGCACTGTGGCTATTAGCCAACATTATTTTTATTTTGTTTCTGGTATGCTTCAGATTGGATGCCTATTTTGTAGTAACTATTTCTATCTTCATCCGTCTTATATCAGCACATATGTAGTTCATGTTTATTTTTCATTCTGTGTTGCTTATATGATACATTTAAGAGTATTTATATTCTAGCATTTTCGTAGGGTATGCTTTGTTTAGTTGGATTTTGACTGCTTTTAAATTAGAGCATCCCAATCCATCTATATTAGTATTTTAGCGCACTTGGATGACTTCTGCAGAAATAAATTTTCCCCTGGACTTCAATTCATAAGTATACTGCCACAAATTAATTTCTGAAATGTCATTTTCAAATTTCTCTGATTATTTTCAAGTTCTGCCTTTGTAAACCGCTGTAATTGTCCTACTATTGCACTCAAATTTGAAGTTTGCAAAAATGAGCTATCATACACTTTGAACTTCATATGTTTCTATGAATTCATGTCAACCATTGGGAGGACACATGAATGAATATTTAGGAACATAAATTTGTGGGTATTGGAACAGTCTATAGGAAAAGGTGCAATACTGAATATTTCTACCTTATCAGATGTACTGGCTTGGATTCATTTACAATATTTAATGTGATTGAAATTTTGCAGATTTGTGATACTATATATTCAATGTTATTTGAGTGCAATAAATTCAATATGTGCATACATACACTGTATTTGTGTTTGTAATTGCATATTTTTTTAGATAACTGTTAATTTCACCTCTACCCTAAACTTTGTTGAATTTAAAGTCTTCTTAAATTCTACTAGTATAGGTTATAGTAGGATAATTTGCTAATGAATTTGAAATATGCACTTTGTATTTCAAACCTCTATTATAGGATTTGACCTTTCCGACAGTTATAAGAACTTATATGTGCATGTGTTGTAAATCCAAAGTGTTGAAAATTATAAGTTTAATTGGACAATGAAATTATCCTTAATCCTATATAAATTTTCATTTCTCTTATGCTACTATTTCATCCAATTTTTCAACTACATTCATCCATTTTCATCTATTGTTATTAATTTTCATCCATTTCCATCCATTTTTTCATCCATTTTTTGCAATTCTAATTTGTTTTTCCATCCACTTTTTCATCCACTTTTTCATCCACTTTTTTCCAGTTTTTATTTACTTCTTTGATCAACTTTTTCATCTTCTTTTATCATCTGTTTTCCCACTTTTTTTTATCATCCACTTCTTCATCCGCTTCTTCATCATCTATTATCATCCACTTTTCACCTATTTTTTCATCCACTTTCATGCCCCTTTGCATCCAATATTTTATCTATTTTCATCTAATTTTTTGATCTATATCCACTCTGCGGTTCCTTTATTTCTACATTTTTTTCACCTAGTTTAAATCTCTTTCGTTTCTTGATTATCCAATATTGTTGCTTCCAGAATCTGAAATCCCCGCTCCCCGCTCATGAAATCCCCGCTCTCTGCTCGCTGCTCGCCGCTCCCCGCTCGTATATCAGCATTCCCTCCCTATATACCAGAGTTCAAAGTATGTTTGATAGAACTCATCCTCAAATTCTTCTTGAAACTTCCAAAAGAACCATTGAGGCACCCTCTGAGAACAAGTTTAGAAGAATGAGAGATGAGCCTCTTTCAAAAGAATGAAAACAAACCCAAATACTCAATAGTTCCACTTACATTGACACCTAAACGCATTTGAAACACATTAGAATAAACTTAGAAATGTAATTACCAAATGTAAGAGGGACGCCTTTGTCAAAGTTTTCTGAAAGACGTCCTTTTTACAATGGGCGTATTCACCAAACACAGGGACCATCTGCTCCATCCAGCTCGCCACTGCTCCATCGGGCTGCGCCACTGCTCCATTCGGGCTGTGACTCTGCTCCATCGGGCTGCGACTCTGCTCCAGCGGGCTGCGACTCTGCTTCATCGGGCTGCGCTAAACTATGAGTTTGCATATAAGTATACTGCTTGTAATACTAGAGGAGCTTTCCTTGGTTGATGAGCAAACCCTGCATTAACTAGGTTCAATAATTTGTAATCATTGTTTTTCATGAGAGAATGTAGTACAACTTTGTGCAACTTAAATTGACTATCATGCATTTCAAGTGTGCCGATGTAAGTTTTGGGTCTAGGAATCATGAATAAAAAATAATTGAATGCACATGGCAAATTGAAAATGGCAAATGAACATCTATTAACACTAACTGTACAAAGAAGCTATATTTAGTGTACAAAGAGGTGTACAAAACATACCCAAGACTAATAACCAGAATAACATCGAGCAACCATCTGAGGCGCCCGAGTTCACGGGTCCATCGCCTGAGTTGACGATGCTTTGTCAGAGTACCAGGATAATCGGCGTAATACAGGGGGTACCAATTTTCGTACAGTTTGTACTTTCTGTAGTTGTTTGTACCTCGAGCCAGGGGGGCAACTGTACTGTGCGATCACCCAGATGGTACTCATTTTAGAACTTAAATGTTCTTAGAATTGGCTCATAAATGTTTCTTCTCCCTCATGGATATTGCAAGCCAGTTGTCGGAATTTAGATGCATACACTGTAGCCGAGCGAGATCCTTGTCATAAAAAATGGATCTTTCAAAAATATAAATTATAAAAATATGATTATTATTTTATGAAAAATATAATCATGGATCTTGTCATATTTTTAGTGATTATAGAAAAAATCCTTCCTAAATAATGTGGGTTGACAATCCAAATCACATCCTGCCTAAAACCGCCATCATCACATTATATACATCTTCAAAATCAATATGTTCATTTGTTGAAGAAATGATTTTAAAACATCTTATACCCAAATAAACTTTGACTCGTCATAATTTTTGCATACATTATCAATATATCACGTTCTTTGTTGCATTGGAATCTTCTTTCACTTGTCAACAAGAAATATGAAAATTCAACTAGTTTAATAATATCAACTAGGTATACAACAAAAAGTGGCAATTTGGAGGATACCCATCTTAATCTATACTTCAAAATTTGCAAAACAAGACATCTATACCTTAAATGAAGTTATTTGTTTTGTTTGTTTGTTTGTCTATTTTGTTTGTTTGTTTAGTTTGCTTGTTACGGTGAGATCTCTAAACTATGCATCACAAAGTCTCATTCTTGGTACCGTTGGAAAGTATTCTTTAAGGGAGGATTGCACCTACTTTGTTTCGTCGCATTCCAACTCACAGCAAAATAGATATTGAATTTCAAAAAATTTATGAATTAGAAAACTAGAAATTTATTTTTACTTTTATTTTATTATATCATAAGAATGGCATGGGGCATACTAATACAATTGAAGGTTGTTTGATTAGTAATTGCAGTTGTGATAAAAAATTCATCTTAACCCCTAAAGTTCCATGACTATGTTTTCACTGAAAATGTTCAAAAACTGCCATTTTGAGTACAAGTACCAAATTTTTGAATTTAAAAAAAATAAAATTTATGTAACTGTAGGATCTTGTAGCATGCTGACTTGAGAACATGTGGTAAAAATTTTAGAAGTTTATAGCGTGTGAATTGCAAAATAAAAGCACTCAAATTCACTAAATTTATTTTTTTGGCCCTGAGGAAATCAAGGGAGCTACACTTCACAAGCTCACTTTTCTATGAAAAATGTCCAAAATGGTGGTGCTTCTTTGGATTCTTTTTCCTAGACAAGTTGGCTATATGCTTGAAAAATTTCACGTCATTTGGAATTGTACAACACAAAGAAAAACATAGTAAGTAATAGTAGTAGGAAATGATTCAAATACTAAATTGTCAAGAATTTAATTATGGAATTGAAAAATGCCAATTCCAATGGTTGAAGTTTTGTAACAAACAACCTACATCCTAAGATTTATTTTTTTCAAAAAATATTGAAAATTAAGTAAGATAGAGAACTTCAAAGTTTATTTTAGAGTAGAGAATCCATAACTACCCGCAAACTAAAAATCTTCCTAACTTTTGATTCATTGATCAAAATGGGACAATTCAAAGCTTTCCATATACATATATATAACTCTAGATCACCAAATTCAAATTTGTATCTTCAAAAATACTATTTTTTTTAATCTGCCCGGACTGTCCAATTACAAAAAACAAACAAACATATTAGGCCATAACTTTTGCCTCACATTTCCAAACGTCATGAAATTAGTGCATATGAAAGATATTCCTTGTCCCCACCTTCTATTAAAATTTGGACTTGAAATATGAAAATCTTCAGTCATATGTACTTGCCCAAAATTTCTATGTAGCCAAAAAACGCATGTTGGTCCTTTAGGGGTTAATGGAATCCCCCCAATTTGGTTCAGTCCAAATTCTTTGATTAGTAATTGAGATGCCCTCAAGTCACATACATAGTACTCCATATTAACTACAACAGTAATGTCAAGCAACTTTGAGATCATTGGAATTGATGAATTTCTTTAGTTGAACAAATGAAATGAGAGAGTAGGCACAATACAAGATGAGCATTTCCATTCCTATTCATATGCCTCTAACAGTTCATGCAGAATTTTGTTGAAGGTGACCTAATGCTTCGTTTATTTATCATCAACTTGTAGGCAATCATGCTTCAAGAACAAACCAAGGCAAGGCAATTTGAGTGGAGACTTGTACTTGTTTCAACATATTTGCCGTCCCTTGTTGCCATCCTTGGTCCAATGCCATCCTTGGTTTCAAGAAATAATGAAATTGTTCATCAGCCGGCTCTGGGTTGACAGAGGCAGTTCCGTCCATAAATGTACTAATGAACTTGACTTATGCGCTCTTCTTTCAGCCAGTGTACGAAATTGTCCGCATACATTTCAGAAATTTAAAGTTTAAAATGTACATGAACGCAAGTAACACATGTCAGTCTTGCAAATCGTACATGAAACTCTGGAATGGCCATCCCACAGTCTGTCTTTCTGTAAAGAAGTCTGCTCTTAAAATCGACCACCTTTTAAGAGCTTATTGCATTTGGGGGACTGAAGCTAAACTCCTTGAAACAATACTCAATGAATTTTTAGTAGGAAGAAAAATGGAATTGGCATCCAACCCAAGTCGGTTCATAGTTTTTGGACTTTTGTGAAATTAGTTACAAACTTTTGAAGTCAAAACTCAGCAATTAGTAAAAGCGACCTCTTCCTGAAATGCACACTCTTGGTACATTAAAGTAAGTAAAATGAACCTCCATGTTAGAGATTGTTTTTAGAGCAAGGTTGCTTTTAGAGCATTCTATCTTAATTGTCAACAAAGAGGCTTCAACAACAAGTGATCTAGGGATTCGAGGAATACATCGAGTTCAAACAAAGTTGACCAAGCCTTTTGTTTAAATGGAATTGTCTAGGACATAAAAATTGGAAAGAACATTTCCACGGGTCATAAGGTGCATGCTCCCAAAACCACCACTTATTGTTGTTGTGCCTAGTTACTATTATTACATTGGTCAAAATTTCATGTTTTTTAGTTGGCAAGTGAAAAGAGGTTCCAAAACACCAAAGAACGTGGCATTTGGATACCATAGACAAAAGTTAGAAAAGATCCAAATTTTTTTGGGGTAAATGTTCTAAAATCATTCCTTCCACCTAAATAAATATTGATTTTGGAAATGTACCCAAAGTGATGATGGCAGTTTTAGACAAGGTGCATTTTTAGAGACCGTGTCTACCTTAACCCCTAAAGGTTTTTTATTATGTTTTCACCAAAATTGCTCCAAAACTGCCATTGCTAGTACAAGTACCAAATTTTGAAAAAAAAACATTTTTGGACACATATAACCATAGGATCTTGTAGTAAACTGGTTTGAGAAGATGTGGAAAAAATTTCAAAATTTTCCACCATGTAGATTGCAAGATAATAGCGTTTGAATCAACAAAAATGCTTTTTTTGTCCCTGCGAAAAACCGGGCAGCTGCACTTCACAAGGTCACATTTATATGAAAAAATGTCCCAAAGGGTGGTAAATCTTTGGATTCTTTTTCCTAGACAAGTTGGCCACATGCTTGAACAGTTTTAGATCATTTGGAATTGTACAACTTATAGGAAAAAATAGTAAGTAGAAAAAAGTAGAGAATGATTCAAAACACTAAATTGTTACAAATTTAATTATGGAATTGAAAAATGCCAATCCCAACGGTCGTAATGTTAAAATAAATAATCTACACCCAATGTTTTTATTCTTTTTCAAAAATATTGAAAACTGAATTAAATAAATGACTTTAAAGTTTTTTTTAGAGTAGGGATTCCATAACTACCCTCAAACTAAGAATCCTCATAAGTTTTGGCTCATTGATTGGAATGGAATGATTCAAAGCTTCCCGCGTACATATAAATCTAAAGAACCAATTTCAAATTTTAATTTTAAAAAAAAGTGATTTTTAAAGAATTTTTTTTGCTGCCCAAAGATCAAAGAAAACTACATATCATGCAATAACTTTTTAACCTTGTTGTCAAATGTTATGAAAATTGTTGGGCCTTAAAGCTACTCCTCGGACACATCTTGTGTGAAAATTTCAAAGAAAAAAAATAAAAATTCCATTTGTAGTGAGCTGTCCAAAATTGCTATGTTGCTAAAAAAATGGGGTTTGGTCCTTTAGGGGTTAAGTTACAGTACTTGTTTTTTCCTTTTGCATTTGTAGCAACACTGCGGGGCTAGAGAATTTATAAGCATATCGATTATGCATCCTCTTCCTAATTGCGTTGATCAAATAAATAAATGTAGAGAGGGATGCAATTTGGAAGACAATCCATAATGAATATGAACATCTTAGTGGTACCAAGACAATGGTCATGCGGTGAAATGACCATTCAATGTATACCATGGAGCTTGACATTGTATTGACAAGTACGTAAAGGAGTTGGAATGGTACACAAATTTATTAAGCAAAATCTAGAAAAGTCAAGCAACAAAAAATCAAAGGGAGGAGAGATGAAGTATGATTGTTGACCACATGGCACATTAGACTCTATATTAGGCTACAAAAGATCACAAATAAGGTAGGATGACCTAAATCCGAGCATGTTTCTAATAGCTAATTCCAAAAAAAAGTAGGTGCTTATTGCATTCTCTTCAAGGGCACGATTTAATTATACACTAGATTTAAACTAGTATGAATTTGATAAATTAGAGTCACAAGCATTAAATTTAGGATAAATAAATGTGGTGTCTTCCAATGAAATGTCTTCATTAAATCTTAAAATGAAAGGATTTTGTTTTCCAATAACTTAATCCAAGTGTGCAATCATGACCCCGACACCCAGTTGACTTCTGACGTGTTTTTTTTACTTGTGACCATTTAGCTAATGTTGGGTGTGGAAAATTCCACATTGCAATCTCTGTGCAGACTGCTACTGAATGTTATGAACATCTTTGGGCTGTGACCAATTGACCAAAAATCATACTTAAAAAAACATTGCTCTCAGCATGCGTGCAGTAAGTACGAAATTGTGGGCATCCGTGCCCCTCACTTGTCCGCCCACCTCCCCTTGTGCAGACAAGCGGTCGGGGGCTCAGGGCCACAATGAACTGAGGTTGGCAGATTACAAAACCAGAACAAGTCTCCAAATTGCAATTGCGGTGGGGAATGCACACCCTGGAATCGCAAGATGGATGAATGGACAAATGGTATCCCATTCATCGCCATTTTCGAGGTGCACGTCATTATTTGTTGTCCTTCCCTTTGACATTGAGTAGCTGCCTATGATCCAAGTGGATGAGAAATACACTTGTCAGGATTGAATGTAAGTTTAACCCTTAAACGTCGAAGTGAACGTTTTGCGGCCGATGAATGACAAGGAATTGTCTATGTAGGACAAAAGTACAACTATTCATCTTGTTATGAGAATTTTGTTGTGAAAAGGGGAGGGCTTATATAAAAGTTTGACCTCCATTGAGTACTTTTGGTTTTTTCAAAGCAGGTGATGTCATACAGTGCCCAAAAAAGATGATTTCTATGGGCACCAATCGACATTCAATTTAATTTCTAAAAATTATATCAAATTAGATAGACCAAAAAGCTAGGTGAAGACCAAAATATGAAAAACAAGATGTTGAAAATACCCACATATGCAACCTCCATAACATATGGCCTTGGTTTTAATCAACTATAATGCATTTTAGTCCAATCTGAAGGAATGTAATTCATTTTTGTTTACAAAATTCTTGCAGCCCTTTCAAGAAGGAATCCAAAAATGTCACTGCAAGCATGAAAAGAATACTCTTCAAGGACAATGATAGCATTGGAAACCAAATGATACAAGTTCTTCTATTACATGTTTTTTTACATTGGGGAGCAAACTACCAACCTTTTGGGGGCTTCTTTTCATGTAAAAAATTTAAGAAAAATGATTGAAACCAAAACATTGTGAATGAGTTTTCATTTCATCGAAAGGAACTTGTTCAATGAATTTTTGGAAAATTATGCACAAGTGTTTCAATTCTTTGTGCATATTGTGAGGTTTTGTTTTTCCTTGTAAAAGACCAATGAGCCCACTTAGGACTAATAGAACAACCTAATAGCTAGGAGAGAATGGAGAAGTTGTATACGTAGGAGCCAGAAATATTTCTTTGTGTGCAAATGGATTCATTGTAGGAGATGTTAACTTCAGGGGATGTCAGACCTTGTGATTCATGCTTGTCACCAAAGTTGGGCACAATGCTATCCCAGAGGATCTCCATCGAGATTGGGAATACGAATCTTAGAATCGCCTTCTTCTGCGTCCCAGCTCTTGGATATCTCGAAATGGCCATTATTGTACACATGCAACTGGCCTGTTTCGACCATTTGAAAACTGAGGGGTTAAATTTTTGCAAATTGCCGGCATTTTTTGTCGTGGTTATTGAGAGTGACCTGCTTTGGGTGCAGCTTATGATGACTACATCAGATTCCTGCATGCCGAAAAAGTTTCAGTCGCTGGAATCACAACTGTAACATGTCCGGTGAATCCAGGGTTGGCAATCATCAGATCTCAACTTGCCAAGCATAAACCATCGGCAGTCTTGTAACTTCTCGAATTGTTCCCAGGGAAACACGTTAAATCCTGCATTCAAAGTAGGACCAGCAGGTTGAAAATGCAAGGATTTTTTTTTATTTTTCAAGTATTAATGTTTTTTTGAATTTTGAATTCATATTTGCAATCAAAGGCCCCAAATTAGCTAGGAGAGATCAACATCTAACCTTAGACACGGCTCAAACGAACGGCTTGAACGTGCTAGTTAATCCTCCAACATTCACTATGATTGCTGCTGCGACCACTCTAACAGGTGTTGACGGTCACTCTTACAGCTGTTAGCAACTCCATTTATCCGAACGAAACCAGTTTTGGAGAGTATTTATTTCACTGGAAGCTTACGACATAAGGTGCAAGTTCCAGTTCCTGTGACCTTACAAGCAAAGTGTAGAGACAAACATGATTCTAATTGTTGCTTTGTCCCCTCGGCCGTTTCAGTTTTCATTCTCGAGAAGAGGTGAAATGTGCCTTTCTTCTTGGAGTTGACACTTGAGGAAATTGTGTAGATAAGGAGGAGGTCCTAAAATGGAGCGTTTAAGGGCTGGAACTGAATTTTGAGGAGGTGAAACAACTTCAAACATTTATTAGTGAATTTTCCTTGAAAGACAAATTGAATTAATAGCTACCCCAAGTCGTTTCATATTTTTCTGAGCTTTGTGAAATTAGTTATAAAATGTTGAAGCTGAATTGCCATAGGGCTCTAAAATGGTGCCCTAGCTAAAATGTACACTGTAGGTATGTTGTTGAAGGCTATGAAAAAGTGACATGTATAAATGATGTACATTTTACTTAGGGCACCATTTTAGAGCCTGCTCCCTTAGAGAGACCTTTTAGGGCGAGGTGTGTGCTGTGTCCTGCTGTGAGTGATATGATGCCACCCATGCCAAGCATCTTGCTGAGAATAAGATCAACAATTACGATTGTAAATTGGAAGATGCACCTTGAGCAAGAGGATGCAACATTCTTTAGCCCCCTGGAAGAGTGTACCTTTTACTTTGAGAATTGGAATCAACAATTGCATTTTGACATGACTAGGTATCGATCCAATTCATTCCAATGCAGCGCAGGAATGTAGTTCCTGTGTGTGTAAACTATAAGCGACTTCAAACATCGTGAACTGAAGAAAGGGAAAAATGATTAGAGATTCAGGGTGTGAGCAATACATATGTCATTTTTTAGACAAGCAATTTAAGTCCTCTTTTGATTCCAATCAAACATTCTTGAAAAGCAAATACGTAATTAAAATTATTCAATTGTGAGTTGCCTAATATTTTGAATGAAAATCTTCCCCAAGCATATTTGTTTACTTTACTATTTACGAAGTGGGAGAATGAGGGCGTCATGGGATAGTCAAGATTCCGGGCATCATGGCCACTTTTACGGTGTCACAAAGCCTCTGTAAAGAATGTTTTAAGGTGATAAGCTGGGCATAGTTCTCAGTACCTTGAGAGTTGGCAGTAGGAACACAAGTCTCAAGACAATATCTTTCATTGATGTGGAACACAAAAGATTGTTGTCGCATGCATCAACAATGAACATGGTTCGGATATTTCATTACCCACCTACAAGTGTACATCTCTCGTTTCTCTACTTATTCAAGAATTCGTATGAAAGTGCAAAGGCCTTACTGGTACTGAACTGCAGCAATGCTTAAGGTAAAAGACCCCATTGCGGTCAAATGGCCTATGATGGACACCTAATGATCCCATTGTGATTTTTCATACCACAATCAATGTCGTACATGGTTATAGTTATGGAGTCATTAGTGACCTCAGTAGGTACTTCCAACTTTTCAATGTAAAATTCTTTATAAAAATTGATTTTTTAGGTTTTCCATGATTAAAAATGTTGTGACTGTATTGGGTAGGAAGATGACCATATTGGATTATGATTTTGTTGGTCATGAGGTAGTCTACAGCCCCATGTAGATTGATCACTTCAAAAATTCAAAATTAATTCATACTTGGTCCAAAAAGTATAATTTCAAATGTCTTCATTATCTCTCACACTTATCTTCATACGGGAAAAAATTTGAAGAATTTCAGCAATAGCAAGTGGCTGAACTCCTAATTCTGACCACAATAGGCTGGTTTACCTTGTATCTGCAATGCTATTTGAGCACCCCACCAAATGCGCATACCACCCCACCAAAATGAAAACATCAGATCATCCTACAAAATGGGCAATTTGGCACTATCACTGTTGATTTCACCTTTGAGTAGTGCTCGCACCCCTTTGCTCTTGAAACTAGTCGAGAGCATAGACCATCATTTTCAAGTTTCTGGGCCCCTTGCAAACAGATTGACAAGCCCATGGAATACTTGGCCCTTGAGTTGACGCGCTTGGAGTATCTCACCATCCACACTCCATACGCTTTCCTTGTCTCCACATGTTGAAAATGTGAACAAGGGTGTCTGCAGCATCGATAAGAAAACCGGGCATAACGACTGTCATGCTAAAATAAATTTCATAACATTTCAAATTGGGGAACATGTACCAAAAAATTCCAATAGGAAATTAGCTTACAAAAAAATCTCATAAAAAGCCCATTTTTCAACAATTTATGGCATGTATATACACTAATTTCTTCAAAATGTGAACAATGGAGTTTTAGGTTTTAATTTGCTCTATAAGAAGACAAAATAAAAAATAAAAAGCGCCCAAAACATCAAACTTTGGCAAACTCAATAAATTTGTATCCAAGTTGAAGTAAAGGATAGTACGTTGGGCACATTGGAGTTGGCATGGGAGGAAGTTGGATCAGGGTTAGCAAAGCTTGATTCATCACAAATCACTAACATTGGATCATGTTCTCTTTGATTTTGAAGTTTTCCTTATCTATTGATTTTGAAGATGTTCTTTGCTCCATTAGCTATAATTTTAGAATATTCAGTATTAAATTTCAATGATACCAAAATATAGAGCAATGATCTCCCATAGCTTGTAAAACAATATACATTGTGTGTTCTAAGATGAGAAGAGAGGTTTATACAAGTGAGGTGGTAGGTGGTAAAACAACATATGTGGGATACGTAAATTAGAATGAGTGACTAGGACCTAAATTAAAATAAAGATTTCAGGCCTCCATTTTGGCATAGTAAAATAATTTTTTTCAAAAATTTTGAATGAAAATAATTTAGGAAATCAAACTAACTTTCACCTCCAAAAAACCATTTGAAATTTCAAGTCTTCAATCAAAAGTTATGAACAAATTTTAGTGAGGGGTTGGAAGGGAATTTCATTGACATTTTCAAACATCCTCTTTGAATTTTGTCTATAACTTTTTTAAGAGGCTTAAAATCACAAATGAGTTTTGAAATATGAAATTAAGCTTGATTTCCCAATTTTTTATAGTTCAAATTCTTTTGAAATATATTAATCTATTATGCCAAAGGGAGGTTTGAAATTATGCTTTGAACATAATTCCTTGGTTTTAACAATGAGTGATTAAGCTCTCATCTTCAAATTATTCCATACCTTTTAAAGATTTATGACGGACAATAGAATGGATTACAAAATGGCCTCTCTATCCTTCATTCCTACAAATGTCAAAGGAACAATTGTTTCATTTTACCATCAAATTTTTTTGGATGGTAGTTTGTTGTTTGACAAATGGATATTTGAATTAACCCTTAAAATACCAAGGCAATTTCTGGCTCCAAAACCACTGAAAACTGCCATTTCTGTTGCAATCACTTCCTAAACCAAATTTTTCTTCTTCTTAGGATCTAACCGTAGGATCTTGTACTTCACTTGTCTTAGATCATGTGCTAAAAATTTCATGAAGTTTGACCGCACGGATTGGAAGATTTAAGCATTTGAAGTTGGAAAAAGAAGTTTTTTTGAACTGTGTCCTGCACTTTTAGATGAATTTGACGGCCATTTGTGGATTTTTTTTGCACTACACAACATTAAGTTAAAATTTTTTGTGTTGAACATTTGAGTTGAGAATCGGGGAAAAAAGTTTCAGAATGTCAAAAATTGATTTTCACATATAAAAAAATTGTTAAGTAGAAGTAGGTCCAAAATTGAACAAAACACTAAATCGTTAATAGCTCTTAGGTGGAATTAAAACTCCATAATCCCAATGGTGGGATTGTTCTTGCAAACAAACTTTACCTTGTAAAAAAGAAATTGAAAGAAATTGAAAATTGCATTCAAAAATGAATTCTATAAGTTTGTTTTTTTGAAGATGCCTAGATTGCCTGAAAAACAAGATTGTCCATAACTTTCTCATTTTGAGTCCAAATAGATTGAATCAAAGCTTCAAATGTAGAAAAAAACATGATCTTTGAGAAAAAAAAATTCAAAAAAAAAATTCAATTTTTTGAATTTTTTTTTTCTGCCTGGCAAATTGCTTTTTGGACTTTGGGTAGCATAACTTTTGCTCCCGGGCACCGATTGGAAAAAGAATTATATTTTTAGAAAGCTAATATAATTTCTTGTCTTCAAAAAAAGCTTCAAAAAATTAGGTCTAAATTTTAGGTCGCACGGGTCTGCTCAAAATCCCAAATGTCCCATGAGGGGACTTTGGTACTTTAGGGGGTAATGGATTTTTTTGGGTGTTTTCTTTTTCTTCAAATGTGGCAATTAGGAATAATCTCCTTATTAGGCAAAAAAAAGCCATGAGCAATCGCTTCCTACTACCACCTCCTTATACATTGTATCAAATTCATTAGTCCAGAAAAATATCAATAATGTATCTTGGTCTAAACTTAGGGTGAGCTGCCTAAGGCCCTACCTAAGCCCTTTTGGGCATTGCAATGCAAATTTTGTTGTAGTGTGAATTACCCTGTCCAAACTACCTCTGTTAATGGAAAATGGCATTTCCTCCCATAACTCATGAGTACATCCGATTTAAAATTTTTTTGGTAGAGCAATAAGATATTCCTCATCTCCACATCCATAAAAACATTTAAAAAATATAATAAAATTTTCTAAGCTACCCTAAATTGCTATGTTGCCAAAAATGTAGTTTGGTCCTTAAAGGGTTTAAATAACAAAATTTTAATAATTTCTCAATTTAATTCTTCAAATAAAATAATTCAAATCCATACTTTTAGTGCAAAATAAAAATTAATTAAGAAGATTCAAAATCTTGTAATCAAGTAGAATAAGGTGCAAAAAAATGTTTTCTTCACTTTTAATGCAAATATCTTACAAACTAAACAATCACAGTTTTTGAAATTTCTTCTACTCATTCCTTTAAACAAGTTTAGTGCAAGAGAGGTATATAAAAACGAAATTAGAAAATTTTTTCTCAATGTAGTACAAATAAAAATTTTGAGGGATTTTGACAACAACCAAAAAAATAAGGCCTTGATCCTTTAGGAATGAATAGCCATCCTAATGGCTCTTTAATTATTATCCAAAACATATTGCCAATGTTGCTTGAAAAACCCAAATTGTGTTTAATCCTTTTACTTTTGAATCATTTTTTGAATTTTTCACATTTTTTCTTATAAATTCATACAAACATATTCTTTCTATGAGTTTCATTAAATTGGTCATAAAAAAAGAATCTTTTAAAGATTCAAAATTGTTATGGATGAAAGAAAAGATATTGTGACAAGTTATTGACTTGAAGTACTTTGTTCATCATCTTAAATATGGACGTTGAAGCCTTATGGGTTAAGACAATCTTTAATTTTTTATTCGTACTTTTTATATGCCCACCATAGGCCTCAAAGTTTTACCATTGGACTAGTACAAGAAGAAAAGCCTATACATCTAAAATACAGGAGACAAGTTTTACACGATGGATTTTCATTTTTTGTAAAATAGTTGAAGACTTAAACTAAAAGATGGAATTCCCACATAGAATAACAATCATTAAAATCAATCATTTACTTATCGAACAAGATCATTCCACTAACCCCAAAAAACACCAACCATCTCCAGCCTTGGAATTTGGAACCAAAGCTAGTGTTACTTAAAAAATAAATTATTTGTAATCCACCATGGAAATATGGATATTATATATGGTCCACGGTGGATACATAAATGCAATTTCATAGATACAGATGAAAATATAGATATATTTGGAGATACATACATATAGAGATAATTATGTATACAAGCAACTATATATGCTATATTCTTTGTTGTAGTTGCACTAAAACATACAATATATTTGGAGTAATTTTTTTGATTAAGAAAATATATCCAATAAGCTTACTAGGATTTTCAAAATAAGGTGAAACATCCAAAAATATCCTTGTATCCATTCTTGACAAGTAGGCTTTTATTGAAAGTGTTTCCAAAAGTGCCATTAAATCATTCCCTTCTTCATATCCCTAAATGCCCAATAGACCATATATAGGTGATTTAATATTTTGGATTTGTTTTGGTATGGGCAGTTAAATTCCTTTGACAGTTTTAAATTTTTTTACAAATAGTATTAAAGATTAATTCTTAGAAGCTTTTATTTTTTACTAAATAGATAAATATTTTATTTTTGAGAGGTCCTCAAAGGCACATATGTACCATTGTGGAACAGTAAGGCTTACAAATTTCACTTGATTTCCCGGCTTTAAGCAAAGCTTGCCAGTTTCACTTGAATTGAGATCTTAAATTTGTAATTATCCATTGTTTGCTTTGAAAATGGTCTCAATAGAAAGGATAACGTGTTTTCATGATTTTCACTACTGGAAATTAGAACATTCAATAGTTGATTTGGAGTTATTTGCAATTTCTACATATAAAAAAAATTGCATTTCAATAATTGCAAGGAAGATTGTAAAATGAGTTTGATAGCTTTTTATTTGAACTTAAGGTTTTAGGAAGTGCATTTTAGTGTGCCACTACAATTTCTAGTTGCTTATGTCACCTCCAATCCCAAAAATTCCTATATGCAAATATCCCAAACATTGTGGGGAGCGGAAGCATACTAAAAATAGAATATTTTCATTTTTCTTGTTATAATACCACAACTCCTATGCAATTTTGCACTCAAATTTGATTTTGCTCTCAAATTTGGTATGCATAATAATAAGCAAGCTCTTTAAATATTTATGCAATTAGACTTTGATAAAAAAAAACAATTTACTTCATGTGCAAAATTGGTATGTATGCTAATAAGCAAGCTCTTTAAACATCTATACAATTAGATTTTGGAAAATAAAACAATTTACTTCATTGGAGATAACTATAAGCCCATGCTGTTTTTTCATAGGAAAAACACACTTGAAAAGGCTTGGGCACTTAGGGGTTAATTGCAATTGGTTGCTTTAGTGTTAATTATCTAAATATCAATTTTATGACCAAGCTATATGATGGTTTCAAAGGCCCATGGAGCTTCCACTTTGAAAATTCATAGTAATTACAAGTCTTATCCAAAACTTCAATTTTTGGTTTTGAAAATTCATGATTTTCAATCGCTAATACCACCAAAATGTTTTTTTCTTGAAAAAGTTGCCTCCAACTATGCTGAATTGCTTATTTTGACGTTTTTTTTGGGGGGGGTCGCCTTATCTAAGAACAGAGAGAGATTGATTATTCTGAAGTGTTATCCTTGTTCATATTTAATATTTTGTAGCATACGCATGGTAATATACATCCAGTATGAACTACAAACACGTCAAGACTTTCTTCCAAGACCAAGAATGAATGAAATACACTACTTCGCTGGAGCTTGTCGAGCCGCTCACCTCTTGAAATTGACTGCATGAAATTACAAAGTGACAGACACAGCCTGGTTGCAGAGGATGTGACCGTCATGCTCATCAGCCCTGCTTGCCCATTCTGCCCATTCCAAGCACTGACAATCAAGTATTCACAAATTGGATCAGATGGGGAGTGAGAAAATTACTTTTTAGCTATTGAATTGAAGAGAGCACCTTGTCTTCTCTCATACAAATAAAGCAACAGAAAAGCAGAAAAGCCAAAAATTCAACAACATCATGAAGCCAGTTTATGTATTAATGCAACTTTCAATGAAATTTCACAGCTTGAGTAGGAAATTAATTAATAGTTCAAAATTCATAACTCCAGCTGTGAAATTCTGTGGGTCTATAGACTCTTTAGATGTCTCTGGTGAAGGCCATCGATCATAAGCAGTTCTGAATCCGTGAGTCCATCTTTTGGCATTCTTCTTAATTTCATGTTCCTGTATAAATTCATGGGAAGTGGAAGCGTTGGATTCTCCTTTGTTTCGTCCTTGAGCTGTTTTTTCAGTTTTCCCGGAGCACATGCCAATCATGGGACTAGATTCAAAGCATCCGGGCTAGTTGCGCCTTGCAAGACCATGAAGAAAAATTCAGTCACATTCGTTGAGACATTGAGCTTCTGATTCCAGGCTACGTGTGCACTATAACTTGTTACAACCTGGTTGTGCGCGTTCATTCAAGGCAGTCCATACTGCCATACTTTGAATCCCACAAGGAGATCGAAAATTGTATCCGACTGTGGAAATGGAGAGACTGTTGCTCAAGATTCGGGAGCTTGAGAGAGAAGCCCAGATTTTGATCGACCGGGAGCCTGGCAGCGACAGCATCCCTTCGCCATTGCAAGTGCAGCAGAAATGCAAGAGTCCAGTGCAACAGGCGCCACGATTCTTGCCTCGGCTCTCCACTGCTAGCAAATCCCATGGAGTTGCTGTATCATCTGTGATGTTGCGAACATGATTCTCAACATAATCCACATTACATGATACATTTCCTTCGAATATTTTTCTGAACGTGTTTTTTGCGTTTCCCTTCCGTTAGCTCCAGCAAGATTTTTTTCTAGTGAAGGAGAATTCCTACAGGCATGAATTTGAAAGGCAAATCTTCATCCCTTTCCTTTGTCTGTACATTATGGTATTGCGTCTGTAAATTGGTTTCACCAGTTATGTGGAGTTCGAAGGATAATTTGTGGAGAAATTTTGTCAAGATATTCTTAGTCCTGAAGTCCTCCGAAGCAGTGTTTTAAACAAAACCCTAAAGGACCATTAAAGGACCATTGTCTACAATGGTCGGGGCACAAAGGGGATTTTAGACAAGTACCTACAATCTCAATTTTTGACCTAATTTTTTTGAAGATAGAAAAATTGATTAGCTTCTTGGAAATACAATCTTCTTTTCAATCAGTGCCCAAAGAAGCTTTGATTTAGTCCATTTGAATTTATTATGAGAAAGTTATGGGTGATTGCAAGAAACACTTAACAGTTTTCTGCCAAAAATGTTGTTTTTGGCCCCTGTCTTGGCAGTATTGCGCATCCTGCCAGTACTGCGCGATTTTAGTGCGCCTGCAAATCTGGACCGTTGATTTTGGACGCCTGCAGATCTAGACCGTCAGTCAGTACTATGTAGTACTGCTTGACTGCTAGAAGTACTACAGGGACCATATGGAGCAAAAAATAGCAGAAAAGGGGTCTGTGGACTTTTTCATTTTTAGTAATTCCAAAAAAATTCAAAAAATTATATAAAAAATAGCCATTTTGCTAAAGAAGTTTGTGTTCACATTGCACTAAAAAACTCATATAGGAAAAATTTTCCCTCTTCGTAGCCTAGGGGCAAAGGAGGTTCACTTTGACCCCATATGTGCAACAAACATGTTTCTATTTTCATAAAAATTCAACGGGTTCCTTTGTAATGTTAGTAGACCTCCAACATGTCCAATTTGTGGCTTCAAATTTGCATTTTTGGGTCAAAAATAGGACTAAAAACCTCCAAAATGGCCAAGGTAGACACCCAATCGGGGGCAGGTTAAAAATAGTAAACTAATTTTTAAAAAACTGAAAAAATTACTCAAGGTCTAAAACTTTTATTTGTACCTTCATTACAAATTTCAAGCCAAACGGACCAAGGATGCAAAAGTTATAAGCAAAATACCACCTATTGGGGGCCAAGGAGACATCCAAAAAGGACAAGTGTTTCTTGCAATCACCCTTATGCACAATCTTGTTTTTCAGGCAATTACGACATCTTCTTGAAAAGATAACTTCTAGGATTCATTTTTGAATGCAGTTCTTACAATTTTTCTGGAAAAAAGTTCCACATGGTTTCATTTACTGGTTAGAATGATCTCACCATTGGAATTATTGCATTTTAATTCCATCTTAGAAATATTAATAATTTAGATTTTCGTTCTATCTCGTAGCTACTTCTATTTAACAATTTTTTAAAGAATAAAGGTTCATTTTTTTTAGTTCATTTTTTTCCGTGGACTCTCAACTCAACTGTCCACCATAAATAGTTAAATTTCAAAGCTCTGAAATGCAGAAAATTAAAGTTAAGAGGGTTCAAAGTCAAATAATCTAGTCCCGCAATGTGCTGAAAAGCTTGTTTTTTTCACTTTAATCCCTAAAGCACTGAACAGTCATGCTTTTTTGAGAACATAGCATTTTTGGACAGCTCATTACAAGCGGAGTTTTCATTTTTCTTTTCTTTGAAATTTTCACACAACATTTTCCCAAAGAGTAGCTTGAAGGTCCAACAATTTTCAAGACTTTTGACAGCCTGGTTAAAAAGTTATTGTATAATATGTGATTTTCAATGCTTGGCGGGCACCTCAAAAAGTTCTTAAAAAATCACTCTTAAAAAAAATAAAAATTTGAAATTAGATCTCTAGATTTAAATAATTATGGAAAACTTTGAATCATTGTATTTTGATTTATGAGATGAAAATTATGAGGTGTTCTAATTTGCAGGCAGTTATGGATTCCCTACTCTAAAATAAACTTTGAAGTCCTTTTTTTAACTCAATTTTCAATATTTAAAAAAATGAATAAAAACATTGGGTGTAGATTATTTATTTTAGCACTACAACCATTGGAATTGGCATTTTTCAATTTCATAATTAAGTTCTTAACAGTTCTGTGTTTTGAATCATTCTCTACTTCTTCCTATTTGCTATTTTTTCCTATATGTTGTACAAATTTCAATTGATCTGAAATTTTTCTAGCATATAGCCATCTTCACTTCAAAAATGAACCCAAAGCGTAACCAGCATTTTGGACATTTTTTCATACAAATGTGACCTTTTGAAGTACAGTTGCCCGATTTTTTCCACCGACAAAAAAAGGATTTTTTTCAATTCAAACACTAATATCCTGCAATCTACATGGTGGAAAATACACACAGTTTTTTCCACATATTCTTACACCAGTGCACTATAAGATCTTATGGTTACATGTGTCCAAAATTTTTTTTTTTGTAAAATTTGGTACTTCTATTCAAAATGGCAATTCTGGAGCGTTTTGGAGGAAAACATAGTTGAAAACATTTAGGGGTTAAATTAATGCAAATATCTGTAATTTGTGTGGTCAAAATTTTTGTTATTTTTCCATACATTCTCATATTAATCAAAAACAAAATCCTCAGGTTAGATGTTAAAAAAAAAAATTTTAATTTTTTTTACTCTCTGCTATTAAAAATGGTAGTTTTGAGTGTTTTTTGGCACAAGAAAAAGGCCTTGGTCTCTTAGGCACATTATTTCCATCTTCCGTGACAATGTACTTCAAATTTTTCCCCGTAGTACTGTTTTAATATTTGCGAGGCGTCTTTAGGACTTGCAATAGTACTTTCAGTATCCATCTTTTCAATCAACAACTGAGATGTTATATTGCTTAGTTATCATAGCCTTACGGTGAAGAAATGCAATTTCTACCAAAACACCATTTCAGACAATTTCATCAATTGAGCATATTAAGTGCAATATGCGTATGGTCGTGAAAAAAAATTTGTTTGGGTGAAGAAGAAGAAATGATCAATGTTTAATATTTTTTCCAAATTTTCCCATGAAAAATGAAATATGTGAGAAGTAGTTTTGTGAAGATTATGTTTCACATAATTCTATTATGTAGGCTTGCCTATTTCCAACCAAAATATACTTTTGATATAAACAATGCTTGCAATGAATCCTATTGCGCCATAGTAGCATGCTCTCGTCGATGTCCTATTGATCGGAAAGAGTGGAGTGCGGTAGTCCAAAATGGGTCCATGATCCAATATGGGTCGGCTCCCTTATATTTGTAGTGAATCCATGACTATTTTTGGCACTAGTAGTAGTCACGATTTTTTAGAATGGATGTTGTTGTAATGCAATCCAGAAGGTATGTTCGCATTTGGTATGAATACCTAAATGCCCAAGTTATTTTTTTTGGCAACATGACAATTTTGGACAATTGACTATGAATGGAGTCTTTATTTATTTTTCTTAGAGATTTAAACACAATATATATCCAAGGATTATATTTAGAGCCCAATAATTTTCATAAATTTAGAGTACATGGTTGAAAAGTTATAGATGATATACAATTTTCATTGCTTAGCGAGTAGCGTGGGCAATCCAAAAAGCTTGTTTGAACATCACTTTTTTAAGAAATTCAAATTTCATATCAGATATAATTTCTAAAGTTATATAACTTAGAATGACATACATCATCCTATTTTGATCAACAAGACTAAAGTTATGAGAATCCTAGTTTCTGGGAGTTAGTGGATCATTATTAGATGTCCACTGTAAGACAAACTTCGAAGTCTTTTATTTAATTCAATTTTCAATATTTAAAACCAAAATTTAAAAGCGCTACATGTACATGTTTTATTACAACATTGCAACCATTGGAATTGGGATTTTTTATGCTTAAAAATAATTTCTAAACAATTTAGTATTTTCAATTATTCTCTACTTCTTTCTGATAATAGTTTTGCGGGTCATTGAATGTCAAAGGAATTTTTAAATTCTCCTTTCAAAATTTATAGGGAAATATTGGTGATAGCACTACACAGAAATTGGTATTTAGTGTAGGCAACACTAATTACAAAGTACAACACTAAATATCAACAATCATATTAGTGTTACTAACATTGTTTGTGAACTATTAAATACAAATTTTTTACAAGTTCACATTTAGTGTTACCTATTATTTAATTACATTGCAATGAAAAAAACTATAAATCTAAATATACTATACCAATGCTTATTCAAATAAATACTTTATTAAATTAGAAAACACAAATTATCAATTAATTCAAATTTAGAGTTGGTGGGTAAAAAATCAAGTAACACTATTAGTAACATAATACTAAATAGCTATTTTAGTGTAGTGAATCCAACCGTATGCATATAATTGTACAATTCAAAATGTACAACTATAATTTGTACATCCATTTAAAAATTTTCTTCCCAAGAGCACTTCACCCAAGTTTTTGCGGGACCTGTGAAATTTGGAAATTAATGGATCTAGACGTTTAGGGGTTACTTGTGTCCAAGCTTCTATGTACAGGTTTGGACGGCGCCTGCAGGTTCGGAACACTATAACAAAACATGGTAAAAAAAACCCGCGCGCAGTCGATGTTTTTCAGCAGTCCCACTACGCGCACAGTCACTGTTTTTTGCAATTTACCACTTCAATTTTTAGAATTTGGGGGCATATAACATACCGTTGGAAAGGTATTGGAAATACCTTTCCAATGGTATATTACACGCTTCAAAATTCCAAAAATTGCAGTGGGAAATTGCAAAAGAAGTTTGCTGTCCACTACGCGGGCACGCACAAATGCGTGGATAAAAAAACTGTAGTCGACTTCCTACGCGGGTTTTTTTTACCATGTTTTGTTATAGTGGAACAAGCTCGGAGGTGCGTGTCCATTCGTAACAGGCAGTCGGGCAGGCTCGGGAGTTCTGCAGGCTCGGTACAGGCTCGGGCAGCTAAGCTTCGGGAAGTCGTCTCCTTCCGCGCTGTCGTCTCCTTTCGTCGCCATTTCGAGCTTTCCTGTGCATACGTGCCGCTGCGCCGTCTTTTTTTTGTTGCCATTGTCTTCTTCATTTTTCATTTGTGCACATCGTTCCTTCTCTCCTGTACACATTGTTCATTCTCTGCCTTGTAAAGCTGGTTTCTTTCTCCGTCTTCTAGTTTCTGTTTCCTGCTCCGTCTTCCCGCTGGTGGAGGTGGCTCAGTGCTGCAGAGGGTTGTGGAGCGGGTGGTGGTGCCGCGGCGAAGTCTTCATCAAGATTGCGGAACGGGAGGTGGTGGAGCAAGGGTTTGCGGCGGCAGCTTGTTAAATTCTAGGGTTTCCGGAGCGGCTGCAGCGTGAATTGTTCGTCCAAGCTTTTTGGCAATTGTGAGCAGGTATGAGTTTGCCACAAACTGCTTTGAGTCTTGGATTGTCAATGTGTTGTTTTCTGTGTCCTTTGAATTGCGCCGCTGTGGTTTTGGTGTTAGGGTCGCATTTTTGGAATCGGCCACTTCTGTGCATTCGGGGGTGCACATGCAGGGTTTTTTTACTTGTCTATGCATGTATTTGGGTACAGTAGATTGCAATCCCTGCGTTTATGTAGCGACTCGAAATCTGCGTTTGTAAGACATTGTTACAGAGGGATTGCTTACAGGTGCTCCTTCAAGCGTGTTTACGTTTTTCATGCATGCATTTGTGTACAGCGGATTGCAAAGCATGTATTTTTGTAATCGCTTCAACTATCCTTCTCAGAAGCTGGCTGTACAAGGCATGGTTTTCCTTATTAGATGTCGCAATTGTCTTCTTGCAGTGATCTTCCGCTGTCGTGGGTTCATAGGTCGTAGTAGTTGTACTACATTCATAGTTTCTAATAGTAGTTGGGACGTCGGAGTTGCAATTCTAGAGCAGACGAGAATCCCCGGAAAAAAATTCCATGCAGGCAACTGTTCGGAACATGAAATCAGAAAGGGACCCTATTACCGCGTATCACGATGTTTGGTTCAATCGTGACAATGCACTAGCCAGGTTCAGAGCGTGCGTTCTGAACCAAGGAGAGCGTAATGATCCCCTAACATGCGGAGGGCTGCTTCTAAGTCCAGACCGCGCGTTCTGAACCAAGGAGAGCGTAAAGAGCCCTTAACATGCAGAGGGCTGCTTCCAAGTCCAGACCGCACGTTCTGAACTATGGAGAGCATAAATAGCCCCTAACATGTGAAGGGCTGCTTCTAGGTCCAGACTGCGCGTTCTGAACCATAGAGAGCGTAAGTAGCCCCTAACATGGGAAGGCAAAATTCCAGGTCCAGACCCCGCGCTCTAAACCGTAGACTGCACAAAGAGCTCCTAACTTGCGAACGGCTGCTTCCAGGTTCAGAACGTACGTTTTGAAACTGGAACCTGAACATAAGAGCAGGGCAAGAGAACATAAGGAACCGATTTCAAAACCAAACTGCGCGCGCTGAAAGTCAGAGAGCATAATCAAGTGAAAGACCGCAAGGACCGGCTTCTAGGTTCAGAACGCGCGGTCCGAACATCAAAAAGCGATAGCAAAGAGAGCGAAACGTAGACATCAAGAACAGAGCGTGCGTCCTGAACTACACCTAGCGAGAGAGAAATGCCTTGACACCAGGTTCAGAACGCGCGTTCTGAACCTGACACTTACACTGAGCCCAGAATAGAGAAACAGTCCAATACAAGCTTCAGAACGAGCGGTCCGAACCAATATGCGTGAGCTGTCATTAGGGCGAGTGGGTAGACTGAAAGATTAGAACGCGCAACCTGGATCCACAAGCGTAAGTAGGCAATAACGAGAGATAAGTCGACCACAGGCTAATAAAGCAAGTTCACAACAAAAGACAGCGCGAGCTAGCGAGGGAATGAATAAAACGGAGTCCAGAAACAGAACGCGCAATCTGAACCTCAAATTGCGTGTGGTTGCATAACTAAGCGAGGGTACGTTTGCAGGTTCAGAACGCGCGTTCTGAACCTAGAATAGCGAGAGCTTGCGTAGCCGAGCGAGTGCTTGTTTGTATGTCCAGAACAGGCATTCTGAACCGTACACCATTAGCGGGCAACAAGGAGTGCTGGCGTCATTGTGATTCAGAACGCGCGCGAGACTGTAGTATTGAAGCCAGTACTACCTGAATTGATATGTTTAGACCGCGCGGTCTGATCCAGCACTACTCTCCAGGAAGCCAGTGGCATTGCATGTAACAACACTAACGACCAATGTGTATCCGCAGCTGAAAGTACGTCTGGACGCAATGCCGGAGGCGAGCGCAACGAAGAGGATAAAGAAGATCGCCGGAACGAGCGCTGAAGTACCCACACGAAGCTGGCCCCAACCGGCATCAGCTTTAGTGGGTGCGGCAGTTGCGGCTCCCTCCACCGTGCCGGCCGGCCAAGTGCTGCCCGCGGTGGAAGTACCCGCGAGAGCTACGGTGCAGAGGCCTTCGGTGGCCCCAACACCAGGGGCACCGCAGGCAAGGCCAAAGAAAATGGCCACAAAGCGAAAGCCTGCGGCCGATAGCGAGGCCGGGCCGTCCGGCAGGCAGGTTCGTCGGAAGAAGAATCTCGCACAGCCGTCGGGGTCATCAGGAGCTCCGGCCACTCCCGTGGATCCAGGTGACGAGGAGGCGCAGCTGTCGGAAGAAGAAGCGGAGCGCAGGGCCACGAAGAAGGTCAACGGGCACTGGCTAGAGAACCCGAAGGCCTTGCCCTTGGATCCCACCAAAATACCAAAGACGTTGTTTGCGGAGGTTGACTACAAGGTCGATCATAGGTGTGATCCGGAGATGGAAAAGAGGAAACGTCTCAGCACCGTGGCCGCAGCAAACAAGAAGTTCAAGGACATGTCCGAATACATGTACATCTTCGGCCGCAGTAAGTATTTTAAGCTGGACCTTGACGAAATGGAGAACGTAGAGGAGGAGACCGGCATCATCTTCCGGCCGTTGGAGAAGGGCGGCGTCACCCAGGTCTTGGAGCGCATGGTGAAGGTGAACTACACCAAGCACATTTTCACCGTGATGCCGGCGACGCAAACAAGACCAAAAGACTGGATGGAATGCGTCCAGGCTAGGAAGTTCAAAATCATAAACGGCCAGCACACGTGGAAGGCTGCAAAAGAAATCATGGCGGGGGAGGTGATCCTGGACAAAGGCTCCGTCTCCTTCAAAGTGGACAAATGGGTCTGCGAGGTGGTATGGACCAACACAAAGGACCACCTGCACGCGCTCTCCTGCAAATGCAATGACGGCAACGCAGACGCACCGTTTCTGTCGTCTCTCCCCGCCACCATCATCCATTGTCACTACCTGTGGGACAATGCTGGAAGACCGCGACAGTTCCGGAAGAACACGGCCAAGAACGAGCAAAACGACGAATTCCACAAATACGAGGTATGATACGATGTGCGTATGAAACTGAATTGTAGTAGCAGCCGGACTAAATATCATACTGTGCGTCTTGAGTCCTAGTCCTCCGGTGAAGAGTCAGGAGCGGTAGACCTGCGCTGCAGACCGCCCTCGTCGCTATTGCAATCGGTAGTCTGGAGTGGTCAGTTTAGATTTCAAACCGCGCGTTCTGATCTCTAGGAGATAGTGCATGGTTGACATTGGCGGATATGTTGCTTACTCTGCGCGTTGTGGTCTATATTCGCTCGGTGCATGCTCAACAGTAGTGAATTTGCGCTTCAGTCCCCGCGTTTGGGTTCCACCACTTCAGTTCACATGTAGAAGTGACATCGTCAGATTCAGAACGCGCGGTCTAAACCCGCGAAAAGCTTACGTCTCTTACGTGGTGGCAATAACATTGTGCAGAATTTCAAATTAATGGCCCAGCAGAGCTTCGAATCAACGGGGACGAAGACGCCGAAGGACTTCGACAAGATGGGAGAGCGTCACCTCATTCTGGCATCCGACACGACCTGGTCGCTGTGGGACAGCGTCTTCAAGAAGCACGAGACTGGGGCGCTCTACGACCTGGACTCGGAGGGACCATTCAACAAAAGAGTGGAAAAAGGTGGAGTGGCCAAGAACTACAAATTCCAGCCGGTGAATTCCAATGTGATGAGGAATCTTTCGAGATTGGACGATAAGGCCATCGGGGAGCTGGCGAGGAAGATTCTGGAGCCCTCGCCAAAAGTCTACCTCAAGAAACCGAAGCGGTGGACCACCTCCGTCTCCTTTTCCGTCTGGTGCACCAATAAGAAGCAGAAGGTCGTGTTGGTGAGGGCCCTCACTGAACTAGCCACCCGGAATGGGATGGAGGACGCCAAGAATGTGTTCTTGGAGTCGGGCGAAATGTGCCCGGAGGGATGGTAGCAGCTAAAAGGGACTCTCTGCATCGGTGGCTTCCATATGTGGCAGCTCATGATGGTTGGGCAGAAGTATCTGAAGGCCGAGACAGGGTCGGGGAAGAAGGCCGTCGAAATGGACCAGGGACTGACGGATCTCCTCGAGCAAGTGATGGAGAATGGCCTGCGATCGTATCATGTTCGTAGGTGCTCTCGGTTTTCCCTTTGTCAATGGAGTAGAGTAGAGAAGACCTTCGATTCAAAATTGGTCTCTTTCCGGAAGGACAAATGGCGACTTTACGAATCAGGGCCGGCCAGCATCGAGTTCTGCGAGGTGGGGATTATCGACTTCCGCCAAATCCCCAAGATCAACAAAATGGATTTCACATCAGGAATGAAGAAAGTCCTCGAGGAACTGAAGACAGTGACGAAGGGGTCAATGTCCAGGACTGTCCACACATAGATGTTCATCTTCAACGAGAAGAGGACGGCCGTCGTGGATCAGTTCATCGAGGAGTTCTTCCCGGGATACACGTTGAGGCGGGAGTGCAAGTACAAGTACGCAAAGGAGGAGCCAACCTTCGCCGCGAAGAACAATGACAGGGTGTGGTACCTGCAGCGTACTATGAAGACCTTCGTGAACTCGAAGCTTGTCGACGGGCAGGCGATCATGAAGCGACTGTCAGCGGAGCATGACCTGGAGCAGGAGCTGAAGACTGACGACCCTATATACAAGAAGCGGGATATAGCACGACACGTGCATCCGCTGCTCTTGTCCAATCGCGAGCTCCGGTACGACGTGTACCTGCGCTTCATCGACACCTTCTGTCGCGACCAGGGGACCGTCATGCTCGTCTTCACGGGCGCCAAGGCCATCTCCGCATGCACGGTGAGCACTCTTTGAATCTCTTGACGTCGGTACTTGGTAATGAAATGGTATCATTTTGCCGATGTTTTTTCTAACTGCGTGCCCAACACGTACAGAGGCTGTGTAGGAGTGCCGTGTCATTCAACATCCCTTCTCCGCGGTACCTTCTTTGTCACACTGTGCACTGTCGTTTGGGCTCGACACTCTCGCCCGATAAGCTCGTCCCGACCCCACACGTTCTCAAATACATCTATGACGGGAGAGAGCCTGAGAAAACGCTCAAGCTCGTGCCCGAGGACCCGAGCTCCCAGTTGCAGGACAACGTCGACGACCCCGGCCTTGATATCGTCGACAACACGGTGGACGAGGTCGCAACGGACAATGACCTCGACGATGACAAGGAGGAAGACGAGGACGACAGCGAGGACGAGGACAAGGACGATGACGTTGAGGAGGGCGACGAGGAGGGTGACGAAGAGGGCGAGCGCGGTGGCGGCCAGGAGGGGTGGCATAACAGGGAGGACGAAGAGGACGATGACAAAGGCGGGCTAGAAGAGGTGAATGCGGGCGGCGCCGGCGTGCAGGGAACGCATGACTACACGGGCGACACGGAGTTTGAAGATGATCTTCCCCCTCCCCTTGTGAGAAAACAGAGCGGGGCTTCGAGGAGGTCACTGGTCATGACGGACGACGCGAGCAATGTTGACGACTACGACATTTGTCAATGTCGGGAACTGGACGTTCGGGCCGACATCAGGCCCTCTCTTTCGGGTGCGGTGCCGGATCAGACCGCGCGTTCTGATCCGGCCATCCCGCCCGCTTCTCCGTCACCCGTTTCTCCACCAGCCGAATCCCAGTTCGTCGTCGTCCCGTGCACTTAGCGCCAGACGCCATCGATTATGAGGCAAGATGTGACCGCGCATTCTAGTCCTGGCCAGGCCGCACTCGTCTCACCCGGGACGGCGGTGGACCTTCAGACCGCGCGGTCTGAACTCATTTCTCCGTCGTCTTCCCTTCCACCGTCCTCACCGGATCAGACCGCGCGTCCTCATCTGCTGAAGTCATGGACGTCTCCTTCCAGCTCTATGCAGTCACTGCCACAGCCTTCCGAGAGGATGAGAATCGAGAAGTTGCAATTCGACCTCGACCTCTTGAGGGCGGCCCTGTCCCCTCTTCAGCAAGCGGAGCTCGACCAGGCCAGAAAGGATCTTCGTGGCATACCCGGGGAGCGCCAAGGGGGGTCCTTCTCGGAGATGCTAGCGGTGGAGGAAGAGGTGAAGAAATTGAAGGACGTGCGTCGTCCGTCGACCGACGCCGCTGCGAAGGAGCACATGGCAAAGATGGTTTTCTTGCGGTCGACCGTGGACACCATGCAGGCGGAGCTCCCCCCGATCACGGAGGCGGAGAGGTATTATATCGACACCATCCGTTTCTTGACGGATGTGCCGGCGGGTTTCCAACACTGTCCCATCGTACTCGACGATGTCGATGACGAGGAAATTGTGGAGCGACTGCAGACGGCTGCGAAGCTAAGGGAAGAATACGCAGAAGGGGTGCGTGCCGCAGCTCCATCTGCAGTGTCTACCCAGTGCGGGACCTCAACGTAGGGAGCGTTAGAGGCGGAGGCGGGAACTCTTTCCGGCAGCAAGAACCCGGAGGGCGATGTCAAGCTGGACATCAAGCCGCCGCAGAGTCTGCTCGAGAGGATGGGAGGACGGGAGAGGGAGAATCGGCAGGTCATCAAGATACTGCTGGCGGAAAAGGAGGAGAGGGATAGGAAGGAGAAGGAAAAGGAAGCTAGGGAGGCGGAAGAGAGACGACAGAAGGAGATCAAGGACGCAGAGAAGAAGGCCAGGAAGAAAGAGAAGAAGGCCAAGAAGAAGGCGGAGTGGCAAGAGCTCATGGACCAAGTTAAGAACTTGAAGAAGGGACCGGAGGTGGCCGTACAGGTCACTCCCAACCCCACCCAGCCCGGCGACATCTTCGACGTCTCCGGAGTGTCCACGACAAACTCCGTCTGTGCCCAAGCGTCCGCAGCCTCGGGTCTCCGTCAACTCGCCAACACGCTCGTGCCCCCTGTTCCGGTGAGTGGTTCTCTCGATCCAGACAGCGATGATCTCGACCTCAGTCAATTTCCTGTTGTCCATATCGCAGAGACCGGGCCTCATGTGAGCTTCGACGCCGATAACTCGTACAGCTTGGATGTTGACTTGGGAGATCTAGACGTCACCTTTTCTAACCTGACTGAGCGATATCCTCCGGTGGTGCAGGACGTGGTACCCCCGACGCAAGTTGCAGAGGCGCAATCGCCGCCGCCGCAAGAGCAGTCGCCGAAACGGGACGATGAGGATCCCGCGGTGGGTAACCCTTCCACGTAGTGCCCATCATTTTTATAGTCGTAGAGATGCGGACGCTCTGTGGATGGGTTTACCCGGGTCGATCGAATATTGCCCCGCCGGGTCTTGCGCCTACATGCCTTGCATTAGTTGTAGCAACACTCTTGCTCTCAGGATTTTGTCGGACTGCCACAATGCTGTGTACATAATGTAAATTTTATTTGACCTGTAAGATACTTTTGATGTAATAATATATGTGTATATTTTCCAAATCATGTGGTCGAAGGTGCCCCTCCCTAGCTGGCACTACGACTGCGGCTTGCATTCTCTTGTGTGCTTCAAAGTAGTATTTTCGGGCCTTCCCACTAGTAGAAAAACAGTGTCCAAAACAACAAATTTTGCACTGAAAAGTGTTGTCTATTTCAGTTGATTTGGACGTGTTGTCTCGGACAAAATTCTACAGAAATCTGTTGATTTGTGTAGTTCCCTAATGTTTTTTTGCATACTATTTTCACCTAATCAACAAAATTCTATTGATTTGTTCAGTTCTCAATGGTTGCTTGCAAACTAATCTCACCTAATCAACAGAATCACATGTACTGTAATGTTGCAATGTGCAGCATAATTGTATTTCCCATCACGGGTAGTTGTATTCATGTCTTGCTTTATATAAAGGCAAATTTTTGCTTTATTTCCCTTTACAATTTGTAAGAAGAGGATACATTTCAAAACACTGGAGTCACCTTCTGTGACATTTATCACGTACTCATTTCTATACCTACTAGCCCTCTTTAATTTCTATATCATTTCTGCAAGCCCTTCACAAAAACTTCTCATCGCTTCATCTGAACCCTCCCAACACATTCAATTCGATGGGCTGTTCTATACGTATTTCTCCCTGTTTGACAATTACGGTTCCCCATGTAGCTCTCATCTTCGAGTCACGTGCCGATCACATGCAACTGCTTCTAACTAGTTATGACAAAATTCAATTGGAGGCTTTCACTCTGCCCAAATTAGAATATTGCAACATCCCCAACGTCCGCTCATGACGACAATGCTACGATGACCCTGCACATGGCCCTCCTGTTCTGTGCCTTTGCCTTCTTGTTCTGCAAAAAATGCACACCATAAATAGTGGTAACCTCATCATGCAGTGCTGTAACATACTTGCGGCATACACACAAAGAATTACTAGTTTGTTTTCTGAAAAAGGGCAACAACCGATCACTGCTGCACAAAAAACAGACGGCAATTTGGGCTGTTCATCGGCAATCCTAAACACAGTACTTGCCACATGTTGCCGTCGTCCCCTTCCAGTCCACTGCTTCGCATTATTCTGTGATAAGCACGGATGTCAGTAGGTCATAAATATAGTTGAAATCAGAATCGTTTAAGAGACTACAATGTCTCAGAATCTCAAAACTAGAAATGCAATTTTCACCAACTACTGATGCATAGCAGTAAATGACGTTTGCATCTCAAACTCAATCACATACCATAGACTCCGTAGCTTCCAAAAGGTTGTAGTATGCAACAGCTGGCCACGAACTTCTCGCCGCACGGATCACCAAAACCATCCAAAAAAAATGGCCAAAAATTTATATAAAATCGGGATTTTATGGACAATTTGGGGAAGCGTGCGGCAACCGCCTCGGTAGAAGTAAGTACAGAGTGCGAGCAATCGGGCGTGGGGGGAGGCCTGGTGACGAGGAAGGCAAGTAAAGAGCAAGCAAGTCACGCCGGAAACTGCTTACGTTAGAAGTTCTCTTGTTTCTGAAGCACGCCCTTCGGAGTGACGCATACCCGGTTAGACTGATCCAACTGGATTTATCTCGCAGCGGACTGGCCAGTGGGCTGGGGCCACGGTGGCAACGCGCTTTTTGAGGGGAGTAACTTCATTTGTCAACATGATACTGAAGTTAGGGGAGGCAACCCATTTCCGATCACTTAAGGAATTATGCATATCTACAGGGCAGATTTGTTCAGTGGGGAAATTTTCCTGGGTGGGTGCAAAAATAGAGTTCGGAAGGTTTTCATAATTTTTCAGATTTTTATTTTCAAAACGTATTTACTATGAATTTTTTGGTTGAAGATTTTGTTTAACCCATTCTGGTCATAGAAACTTTCCTATTTTCAACTAGGGGCTGGTTGCAAAATCAACCAAGGGTTGGTTGCAATATTGAGAGTCTTTGAGGCAATCCTAATGTGCCACAACTGCCTCGGGAACCATACCATCATTAATCCTTGTTCATCTCCTCTTTCACAAAAAAAAAATAGCATATTTGGCTACAATAGGGCGTCAATCAAGAATGGGTTGCCTCCCCTATTGTAAGTTATGTGATTTTTGTTTCTTGTTTTTTTGTTTTTGTTTTTATTTTTTTGGGGGGGGGAGGAAGGGGGTTGGGGGTTGCTGAAAGTATCCCCAACGAGTCATTGTGACAGGGTAAGAAGCTTGTGACAATGTAAGAAGCCCATTGTGGACTATTTGGTCAAATCACCAAAGCAACTCCAAAAACTTTCCGAACATTGAGTACTAGGATAGAACTGCCCATTACCAATATCCACCTATAAGACCCTCCCATTTGCGTCAATGGCCTACCCATTACCACAATCTTAGTATCCCTTTATCATGATGGCAATGTACTTGGGGAACGGACATGTTAGGCCACACTTTAACAAGGATTTGTCCAAGCTTCAACAAGCTTAGTCTATTCATGCCTTAAACATTTCAGCTTTAAAAAACCACAGAAAATTCACTTTCTTGTTAGAATGGATTCATTCTTTTTGCAAATGACTTCTCTTAAACTTTCCAATCTCTGAAAAACATGGGAGTTGACAAATAGGTTCTCTATAGTACTTGGATAGCAAATATGTATGGTAATGGGCAGTTCTACCTTACTATAATTGAAACTATTCCATCTACATCATCACAAGCTTTGTGATGGGGGTGCTTTTCAATTATTTCAAATTAAAATCTCCGATGCACCAAGATGAACGAATCCGTAGAGCATCCACACTACAACACGTTGAAGCAACACTCTAAACATTTTGCACCATTGATCTTCTAAGATCAATGGTGTAGAGCATTTAAAGTGTTGGTTGAGCATGTTGCAATGGGGCTGCTCTTAGCATTTGGGAGGAATTCAAAACAGTTTGATTTCTCCAAGGAACTGGCTTGCCACCACTCATCGACGTAAGGGAGGAGATTCTAAAAGCGCTCAGGTTCTAAAATTGCCCACCTCCACCAATGTACACTATTTGTACATTTTTTTTGTTGTTGTACTAGTAATGTGCAAATAGTGTATACATTTGAGGACATGGGCGATTTTAGAACCCTATGCCATTTCAACTTCAAAAATCCATAAGTAATTCCACAAAGCTCCAAAAAAGATGAAACGACTTGGGTTGGATGCCAATTCCATTTGTGTTTCAAAGAAAATTTATTGAAAAATTAATTTCAAGAAGTTTCACCTCCCCAAATTCAGGTTTCAGCTCTTAGATGGGTGCCTTTCTGGACCTCCTCCCTTACTACTCCTCCAGACTGTTCCGTATGTGGAACGGCAACTGAAAGCCGGGCGGGCGTTTCCAATGGGCGGACATTCGATGAACTCGGGCATGTTCGTCACGCACATCCCTGCAGTACGAAGTCTACGTTGCAAGCTAACGATCCAACATGCTTTCCTCATGAGCTTCGAGTCTCCAATCACCAGGCAAAGTGTGTGGGTGCCGAAAGGTGTACTGGACTGTACTTGACTTGACTGCAACTGGGCGAGAAAAAGGGGGTGCAAAGCAATCAACAGTGAACTGTTCTTCCAAGTCAAAAAAATGCAGGACTGGAGTTTCCGGGACTTGGAGTCGCATTATAAAATTGAAGTACTTTTAGAACAGTTGATGCAGCTGGAACGAAGTACCAAGGCTTTTTGTTTTCGTTGTAAGGGAGGAGGTCCAGAAAGCACCCATCTAAGAGCTGAAACCTGAATTTGGGGAGGTGAAACTTCTTGAAATATTTTTCAATAAATTTTCTTTGAAACACAAATGGAATTGGCATTTAATCCAAGTCGTTTCATCTTTTTTGGAGCTTTGTGGAATTACTTATGGATTTTTGAAGTTGAAATGGCATAGGGCTCTAAAATCCACGTCCTCAAATGTACACTATTTGCACATTACTAGTACAACAAAAAACATGCATAAATAGTGTACATTTGTGGAGGTGGGCAATTGTAGAGCCTAAAAGCTTTTAGAATCTCCTTCTTTAGAAGTTGTGTTTTGGCAGCACCCCATAGCATTAAATCTAGAGGGACGCCACTACATTCTATGCTTTCTGTTAGAACTAACAAAATCTTGCCAAAATAAAAGCCCTAGAACAAACATAACATTGTTCATCAATGAGGTAGGGTTCCTTTTTGCATCCTTAAAAACAGGACCTCTACTTCTACAGTGAACGCAATTGTCTTCTATAGCTCTTCAACCAACTCCTATCCTTGAATTAATTGATAAGTCCTTCACTCCTAGGCATCTAGCAAAGCATAGTACCTTCTTAATATGAAGACAATCATTGCATGGTTGTACAATGTTATGAAGTGTAGTTCATTGATTTATCCTAATAGTGCATGTGAAACTAATTTTACCAAAGTCACATTAGTCATTGTCACATTGTTTACAAAATGAAGTAAGGTGGGTGTTTTTTTGCATCCTTGAAAAGGATTGCTACAATGAACAAAATTGTCTTATTGATGGTTCTTCAACCAACGCCAATCGTGGAATTAACTGATAAGTCCCTCCCAAGCATCTAGCAAAGCATAAAGCCTTTCTAGCATGGGGAGAACCATAGCTTGTTTATACATAGTTATGCATTCTCAATTTGTGCAATTTGAAATGTTATTGTAATGTACCAATTTCTACAAAAAATGGAATTTGTACTCGCACTTATTTTATTTCTAGGTAAAGCTAATCCTTCCCCTATAGGATCAATTAGTGTATTCATGTCACAACAAGTAAATGAAGCGTGAATTAAGTATTAAGTGTATGATGTATTAGATTTAAGTTGAAATCAATTTGAAAAATAATAAAGTAAAAATTGAGTGGAATACATACAAGTTTGAATGAGGTTCATTGTATGCAATGGCTTAGAGATTTGGATCTAAGGTGTACAAGATACCTTTAAAGACAACATTCTTAAAAAAGACTATGGGTCTCAAAAGGACCAAAGAGATTTCAAGAATAAATGCTAATTAAAAATATTTGTCCTTCATATTTTTTCTTCTTGTCTTTTTTTTAATATCTTTATTGACTTGTAGTTAATAAAAACCCTTATTTAACTAGTTAAGAATTGTAGGGGAGTGACCAAGTGTACTAGTAAGTCACCTACTTGCAAAACAATTTTGAACCCCTTATATACTTTTGTAAATTTAGATAAAATGAAATAAAAAAAATATGCATATGTTGTTTAACTTTAATCCCCAAGTGCCCAAGTATGTAGTAAATGGATATACCTTTCCATATAACATATCAAAAAATACCTAATATGACTTCCATTTTACTCAAGATTGTAGATTTGTTATTTTAAAAATTGTATACAAAAAATTAGATGCAAATTGTTTACTTTTAAATAAAATCTTTTGTTTGACATTTACACATTGCTCATTGAATTTTGCCATCTTCAAGGATTAATCTTGAAATGATAGGCCTCGTAGTAAAGTTGTTGATCTTTGGAGCAAAGGAGCTATGTGTTGAAACTAACTTTTATAACATTGTTTACCAATGAAGCACAAGTCCCATTTGTCATCCTTTAAAAGGGGACCCCCATAATAAACAAAATTATCTTATATGGCTCCTTGGCCAACCCTAATCCTTGCATTAAATGACAAATCCTTTCCAATCATCTAGGAAGGCATAATACCTTCCGAACGGAGGGAAGACCATTGCCTGATTTTATAATTTTAAATGTTTGGTTTGTTGTGCACACAAGTCCTAAATGTTATGAAGTACGAAGTAGTTTCATTGGGTTAACCCTTTGTATCCCTTTACAAACAAAATCTTCTCAATCTATAAAGTATAAATGACATGTCATAACATTTGCATGTATTCCTTGCAAGATCCTTTCTCATCCCTAAAAAATCTAGAACCAACTCATCTCTTGCATCGAAGACTCCACTTACTTGACTATTTAAAAACCCACCCATTGAAATCTCAAGACACTCTAGATAGGGAAATTCCACCTACAATACCACACTACAAAAGGACACCCGGCAACCTTGTACTTCAAGAATGTTATCTATGCTCTCGTTTCGACACTACCTTCAAAGCAAGATCATCTTGCTTTGCCGCTGTGTCTCCCTTGTGTGGATTGCCCCAAATCATGACTGACTGAGGTTCCCCCAACATGTGGGACACCAATTGAAAAATTAAAGGATCAATCATGTGATTGAAGAGAATCCAGAAGACATCGGACCAATGTGAAGTAAAAGGCTTTTCCTTTTTGGAAAGAATCCACCACTGGAAACAAAAATATATTTTCACTGTTGTCGAGGTTCAAGAAGACATTGGTCCAATATGAAGGAAAGGGTTTCTATTTTGAAATGATAAGCTACTGGACAGTACAAGTAATGGTAGGTGATGGTTTCACTGTTCCCAAGTTGCAAGATGATAGTCTATCACAATAGATCTAGACTTGGTTCTCCTAACAGAATTAACCTCGATTAAGAGAATTATACTCGAATAATTAACGGAATTATCCTCGACTACTTCGACTGCTCACAGCACAAGGAAATGGTAGGATTTGAATAGTTTCTGCGAGAAACATACCGCGATCCTTTAGGAGTTAATTTTGATAGGATCCCATTTCCCTCAAATGTGTACATTCGACCATCGAGTAACGTATCCGCCCACCAACCTAACAATAATCGGTAGGCAAAGCCTCTCCTGGAACAACGAAATCTTGGTCGTTCACACTGATCTCATACTTGGATATTCACCTGTTCATTTGGTACCTGCGGACAAAAAATTTGTACGAGTCTACTCTAGTACACGTCAAATCATTCAACAGGACTAAAATTGTCAACATGGTCATTGCAGAAATTAATTAAAGGTTTCAACTCAAAAGTATCTAATGAGTCCTCTCAGGGCTCAACAATGCTTCAATTGCCAATATCTGTTAAACAGATGCTGATGTTTGATGGATATTTCGGATTCTGAGACATCGAAGTCCATCCAAACGTAATGTCAGATCTTGGCAATTCAATTTCGTAACCAAATAGTAACATGAGTCCTCTCAGGGCTCAACAACATTCCAATTGCCAATATCTGTTAAACAGATGCTGATGTTTGATGGACATTTCGGATTCAAGACCTCAAAATCCATTCAACCATCCAAATGCAATGACAGATCTTGGAAATTTCAATTTCATAACCGATGGTAACATGAATGGGAGAACGTTTCCATACCTTCCAATATATATATTTGCTTCTAATATTTGCAAATACATCTACGGCCACATCAACTCCAGAAAGAATGGGAACTGATCAAGATTCTCTCTTGACAAATTTCCCCTGTTGCTTCAATCGCGTCACTTCTTCTTTGCTAGCCTGAACAGTGTGCCAGTTCAGTGTCGGTGAGAGTAAGCCGGCGGCAAGGCCGGGATGCCCAACAGCGACTAGCGTACCGAGGATGGGACTCAAGGTTTTCTCGTTAAGCAGGCCACCGAGGGTTAGAAAGAACCAGACACCTTCATGAAAGGGAGTCAATTGGGTCATAAGGCGAACATCTAAACTTGGGTGCTTGAGGAAGAACCGCACACCATTCCGCCCTCTTTGTCTTTCCTGCTCAAAAAATAACAGTGCCAACGCAGTCATTCATAAGGGAACACCCAAATGGGCCAGGTGCATCTCATCCCTTACATCTCCTATGTAACTATTGTTGAAGAAACGGTTTTAGAACATCTACCAAAACAACTTTGACCCCTCATAACTTTTGTATATGGTATCTAAATTATGCATTCTTTGGTGCATTGAAATCTCGTTTGATTTGTCTCTTTTATATGATAAAAACTTGATCAGTCTAACAATAGAAACTGCGCACAGTATAAAAAGTGGCGGTTTTAGGTGTCCCTACCTTGGGAGCTCACTTTTCAGAGTGTCCACACCTTTACCATTCCTGTAATCACACACTTAGGATACCGCTCATACCAGTATGTGGAACCGGGGGTGCACAACTTCAAATTCTCCAACATAACGTATTAATCTAAAATCTGCCTGGTTGGTTAACCCCTAAACGCCTCAATACTTTTTTGAAATTTGCATATTTTTGCTTATATCTTTGTATAGAAATGGTAAAGGTGTGGACACTCTAGAATTTCGTGAATTTGGTCATTAAGGAGGGTTGCCTTTTCTAGATTCATGTATTATATTGGATGAATGAGAAGTTAACTGGACTGAACAGTGCCTTGAAGCCCTCTGTTCATCGTCCAGAATATGGACGTCGGAGCGTTTCAGGGTTAATTTTGTACTTCTAAACCTTCCCGAGGTAATTTGGGGTCCCAAAGTTCTGAACACGACTCTGAAATTACCGAATTTGATCATCTGGTTGTAAATAAGAAGTTCCAGCGTTTTCCACTACGGTGAAAAATTATGAGTAGTGCACCCCAGGGTCAAGTACTGGTATGAGCATTATCCTGAGTCACGATCATTTAGCGTACCTCACACCAAAGATTGTCAGCTCCCTGATGAATTATCAGTTTAGAAGAAGCTCGCCAGTCCAATTTAAATTACAGAGGACTTCGGTACTGTGTACATAGCCAATGAATATCCACTCGATTTTGTAATATCAGGGTGAGGTTGCGCGTAACTTCAGGAGTGGAAGTCAGAAGGTCAAGAGTTTGATTTCAGCTGAATTTGTCATTTGCGGAGCGATTTTTTTCCTTTTTGAATTAGTTTCTAATTTTCTAATTAGTTAGTAACGAACTCTAGTGCAAGCTACGGTATGCAAAGCCTAACCCATAGAAGCTGAAGACATTGAATGTACGAACCTGGTCAATCAGCTTCGGGATCTGATCCATCGAGAATGCTGGATGCCAGTGGTAGCCTACAGCCACGGGAACATGCTGAATTCTAGCCCCCACCTGTTTCAATCTCACTGCACACAGGTTTCAGACTAGAGATGCAGAGCTTCAGATCAGCATGAAGCATTTCCGTGTTGGATGGAATTTTGTCACATTTGCTTCAGTACCCACTGAGAAGGTGCCGAACATAGAAACATCATACGTACATCGCCATATACCATGTCATTCTTTTCATATGTAGCTGGAATTGAACAAGTGTCCTTACCCCCAAGCTCAAGGTCTTCCCATCCGTATTCACTAAAATCTACATCGAACGGACCCCCGGACCCAGACGTCAGAAGGTTTCCAGCTTTCAGCAGCAGTCTCCTTGACAATGCGACATTTCCGGTGGCAAAAAACGCAGCTGAGTTGTCCTGCAAGAACCCAATGCTTTAAGACTAATATACCCAATCTGAAATTAATTCAAAGCAATCCTTCTCTGTACCAAGGCGAACAGAAGGCATTGACGACAAAATTTGGATTGCAAACAGTTCTTTGCAAATTCAACTAAAAAACGGTGTACATTTTTCCTTCCCCAACAAAACTCATGGTGCAGACTAACCATGAATTCGTTGCATTATAAGAATTTAAAAAATCGAGTTAAGCTCTCTGAGATAAACGAACCGTTAGCTTGAACTTCTCGGACTTCGGATTCTCGAAATTTGCAGTATTGACAACGCGGCCGTACGTGAAAGTGCAGTCGTCTCCATGCTCAGTTCGGGCCTGCGAAAGAGCAGCTCCATGTTCTCGCAGAAAGTTTTCAGTCACAACAAGGTCGGAGTCTATAAAAACAATAACAGATCCTCTTGCTTGCCGGACTCCCAAGTTCCTCGCTCTGGTTGCCCCTGGACAAAGTACCCTCTTCAAAGTGATTGGCTACATTGAAATGAGAGTTCAAATATGATCCCACCCACCAAGTAGCGCCAATTAGCTAACTGGATTGATTAGTTAGCAAATTGGTGCAACTCCCACAAATTAACGTGCCAGGAACTTATATCCATTTCGACTGTGTAACTTAACTCCCCATTTATTCAAGTAAACAAATTGCGCCTATACTACGGTAATGCTTTGAAGTGCTGAATCTGCCCACACCAATCACGTAGTAGCAATTAGCTAATTAAAACTCCCCATTACTTAGCTTGCAAGTCGAAGAACACAATCCGTTAGGTTATTTCCAACAAAATAATGGGTCTTAACACCCCAGTTAGCTAATTAAGACTACAGTACTTGGCTGGTGACGGAGGAGTCAAAGAAGAACAAGACATTCAGCCAATGATTAAAAATAATACCTCCATGTTCCTGTCGAATAACTTTCACATGTGGAAACACAGGACTCGATTCAACTGAAGCATGTGGAACCCTAAATCCTAAATTTTCACCGTTCGGAAGCGTGTTGTCTAATTGTAGAAGATGTTCCAAAGTTCCATCTGTAGAGCCGTCGTCCACAACCACGACCTCATACTCTCTAATTCCACTGCTCCCGTACCCTTCTTGCTCTTCAAGTGCTTCCAGACACTTTGTAAGAATTGGAAGACGGTTGTAGGTAGGTATTATGACACTCCACAATCCTCCCTTTGCATTGCTGGTCCTGGATGATTCGTATTCATTTGGGGCTAGCTCGGACGAGAAGCTGAGACCGGCAATAGTTTGGCACAACGTGGCATTGCAGAGCAGTGCTGCAACCTTAGGTCTCAAAGAAACTGCACGAGACAGCACAGAGACAACTGCATGGTCTAGAATGCCTGGAGTCCTAGACTGTTGGGATTTACAAGAACCTGAGAAACAGGGGAACTGACCAAAACTCGGAAATATGGACGATGCCATTATGAATTGGACAGAACATTGCAGCTACAACCTAATGATATTCCTGGCTCAATGCCTAGCCATCCACGAATCGAAAGCCCCGAAGATCACATGCCCAAGGGCAATCAACAATGCTGGTGCCATGATACAAATCAAAGCCTCGTGCTGGATAGCTAAACCCAAAACCACAAGAGACTCAAAAGCGCCACTTCATCAGACGCTCAATTGGCGTACATCCCCGTCATTAATATGCACCTACTGCCAAAGAAGTGATTTCAAAAATTGTCAAAAAAACTAAACTCTAAACCCTAATACCAACTAAACTTTGATCTATCATAACTTTGTCTAAATAATGCACTCTTTGATCCTCTTTCATTCATCAACAAGTGCACAGAAAATATAATAGGAACTAAATATAAGAACATATCATGAATTGAACTATGCTCAACAGCAAAATTGGCGACCTCGGGTATCCCTACCTGAAGTAAAATTCACGTCTCAACTCAATTGAGAATTCCGAAGCTGGCACAACAAGTTCACATATCAGAAAAAACATCATCCCTCGCAAGATAGTTTCACAAGAATTTACTTATTCAGGTTATCGCAACTGAGACCCCAAAGCCTCCTTCTGAGCTTTGGATATTGCCAGCGAAGTCGAACACATAGATGACGTTTCGGAACACAAGTCTTGACAGAGCATCGTCACAATTGTTCGAACTGAGAGTGTTACATCCACGAATTGAAAGCCATTACGGTACAAAATGGTGAGCATTTGCACCTTCTAGCTCCTGGGTTCGTAAACGGGAGTGCTACTCAGTAGGACACACTACAGTACTGCCTATCAATTCTGGAGAAGAGAACAGAACAAAACAGCAACCCTAAACCCTAAATTCCCAACCCTGAACCCTAACCCAGCAGAATTTTGCATGAATGAGTGAATTGGAGCCCCCCATCTTCCGAAAAGCTGCTGCCATGGTCATTGTCAAGGATCGTTCCTGTGCGCGTTCTCCATGAGTTCCCCATGTTCCTACAGCGCACTTGGCGTTCCCTCTGGTTTTGTGTACGTGCCAGCATAGACGGACGAGAGTGCGCGTTTTTGCTTGAGGTTGCTTGAGGTTTCTGGATTTGGTGGAACTTGGTGGCAGGAGTTCCTGATTTATGGCGGTAACTCATGGCTAAATCAAGATTTGAGAATCCATATGAAGCTGGGTTTCTCGTCGAGGTTGGATTTCAAGGAGGTTGACGAACAGGAGGTTTCTTCCGGTTGACTGATTTCCGCAGGTACAATATTTTACGATTATTTTCTAGGTTTCTGTTATCTCACGGTCCTTGGAGATTAATTTGCTTTTGGTCTTAGGATTTGTTGTGTTGATCTTAAGCGATCGTTTGTAAGCAATCTTTAGGTCTTAAGGCATCTTTTGTAAGCGTTCGCTTTTGTGTCAACGAGGTGCCAATTCTCTGTTAGGACTCTCGATGTATTGGTAAGCGGTGTACGCACCAATATAATTGATTAGGGCTTGAGCAATTGACAACCACTTAGTTTATCTAGCTTTGCAAGTTACGAACACTGCTGGTAGGGTTTTGCAGTTCTGACTTGTTGATTTTTATCTAGATTCAACGAATTCAGCTGAAGGAGAGTGCTGCTCGGAAGAGGCTAACAAAGCACCAGATCAGATTGTACACTCTAACATTGAAGGATTGAAGCACCAAGAAAATAAGGGCAGGTATCGTATTCATCCTCAGTTTTTCAATGTTTCTCAATTGTTTTGTTTGGAATTGTTTTCAAGTGCTTGGGCGCCTTTTTGGATGCTTGGATACATGGCCTCAGTTGATCATAAAATTCCTCCAACTCCCGATCTACCTCTGTCTGTCTATCTGTGAGGAATTTCTCTCGATCTCGTTGTGTCCCGCACCTCCAGTTTTTTACAAAGTGGCCTACTATATCTGCAATTATAAGAGCGATCGGTCAGGTTTACAAGCAACAATTGCTGTTTCTTTATGTAGAATTAAAGAATTTCACTTTCACTTTATGTAGAATTATAGAAGTTCATTTTTACTTTATGTACAATTATAGAAAATAATTTTTACTTTTACTTTATTCTTGTCAATTGGATGGGGTATTCAAAGCTTTGAGGCTCCCTTGACTTGACATTCTTTACCAAATCAAGTCTTGTAGGTGTTTAGAGAGAAAGAGATACATATTGTTATTGAAGTTTGTTTAGTTCTGGTATTTGCATTTTAGTGCTTGCTATGAAGAAGTCTGGATTTGGAACGAAGCCTATGAAGAGGTGGTTGACGGAAGAGGTGGATTACAATGGAAACAACCCTTCTCATCCTTCAACAATGTTTTGGCAGTCACAGTACGAGAAGGGGAGGTTGTATGACTTCTTTTGCGATCCGAAGGTACTTGCAGCCCATGACTTGGTGGAGACCTTGCTTATGAGGTTGTCATTTTATCTCCGAAATGAGAAATTGTTGCAAATATTTAGAGAAGGTGGTGTATATTTTGGACCTTTCACACCAAATGATGGAGCTTATGACTTGTCATATCATTCATTATGTTGGTATTTGGGGAATTTAGGGGATGATCCCGAGAGGCAATTAGAAAGGCAATGGTGCGAATATGCCATGGGAGTCGTAGAAGGAGAATATTTGGAAGAATTGGTTAAGTTGGGTTATGGGGAAGGGCACACACTTGTGGATACCAAAGTGTTTCGGGAGGAGATCATGTTGTATGTAATGAAGTTGAGAAACCGCAACGACATGGCCTATGTTTTTTCCACTAATGTTAAACAGGTGTGGATGAAGACCAATACATATGTAAAAACAAAGAACAGGTGTCTTTTGGACCAACCAGCACCAGGTTTGGAGGATGGCTACAAGGAAAAGTTGATTGCCATTTTGGAGGATTTGGCAGTTGATATGCCAAATGGGCTTAACACATTGAGAAATGTCATCCCATTGCAAGCTTTTTTCTTGAAGACAGTGCTCTCAAAACCGGTGCACAGCAATGTTATACCCAAATCTACCAAGTTACCCCATAAACTTCCACCTCCAAGCAAATGAAGATGAGGTACAAATTGACTTATGCAAAAAAAAATTTAATTTTTTTTTTTTCAAAGGCTAATTGTAAGTGGAGCTAATTTTGAAGATGCACAGTCTCACCCTAATTTGCTTTTAAGAAAGATACGAGTATACACTAGGTGCTCTGGTTTAGTTGTTGAAGAATAACAATACATTATATCTGTGCATCGCTACTTGGGTTTCTACGAGGGAGGAGAAATTAGGGCTCTCCTATAGAAATTCTCATCAAGATTCTGTACATGTGGTTTCTTATTAGGGTGAATGAAGAGGAGGAGAATGAATGACAATATTCATCAGAGTTGCAACTTTCAATTAGAGCACATCGATTGTTACTTTTGCGCAAGTGCAGCTAGTGAACAGTGCGTCTCTTACAGTTTGTTGCAGTGGTCTCTTACAGAAGATTGTAACAACAGAATCTTGTGACTCTGAAGAAGCCGGATTTCGACCGCTCAATCTTCTCAGACAATTGTTGAGTAATTACCTCGTAGACTTTAAGGTCTAGTGGTTTAGCAACCCAGATTTTAAGTATTAGTGATAACAATTCCAAAGTCCCAGCCTAGATGACGAAATTGGAGGTCTCATGTATGTCTATCTCAGGTCACATTGGTAACACTTTGCAAGACTACTGCGTGACAAAAGTGGGGTGTGAATGATTTGAGATCCTTCTAGCGTTGGAGACATTTGCAGTTGCTCGAGAGATAGTCAAAGGAATTAAGTAACATATGACTACTTTAAGAAATACATTATATAGATTAGAAATTTATTAATATATCACTATTTCATTCATTAATTGGATGATTTACTAGTATAAACCTCTTGATGCTTAGTTTTTAATAGACAAAATCACCGCTTGAGGTTTTGAAGAGTTTTTCTTAAAAGATCAATTAAATAATCATTATAAGACTATTAAATCTTAATTAAAGAGTATTGTATGAAATTGAGACTTACAACTTCAATATGGACATTACAATAGGTACTATATAAATTCTTACTTAGATACCAGTAATTACAATCTTTGTCATTTTATAAGACAAATTTGAATGTCAAATTTGGTGTATTCATGTAGTTATAGGAGTTTTCCAATTACAAAAATATATAAGATTAGAGAAAATATGAATGTATATTTGCTCAAAACTTTGACCACTCATACATCAAGAACTCCCATTTTTCATAGCAAAATAGACTTTTCAAAAGCTAAATTGGCACAATTATTACTTGCCTTGATAAATTACATAATGGAAAAAATTATTATACAAACAAGCAATTACTCAATTGACATCTAATTATCACAAGACCATATAAAACACAATGTGAGTAGCAAATACCTTGCACATTTGTTGCTCATGAAGTCCATTGGTGTACTTACTAGTTATAAAACTCATTTCCATTGATGATTAATTACTAAACTTAGTATTAGAAATTCAATAACCTAATTGAACTTTGAAGTGCATCTTTAAGTTGGATAACTACAAATTTTGCATATATTTAAACTCAAATGGATATTCTTTTATAATTTTTGCACAATTATTCTTGAAGCACATAAAAGAAGTGATATCATAAGAGGATTTTTCAGCCCCGTGAGAAACCCTGAGTTATCAGACTGCGGGAACGCGCAGGGAACGTTGCGCTGATGTGGTCGAGCGACTGCCACATCATTTTGGGATTTTTTTTTTACATCAGTTTTCATATTTTTGAAAAAAAAAAAAAAAAAAAAAAAAATTGAAATTTGAAAAAATAGACCAGCTGACAGCGCCTGATTGCATTGGGATCAGAACTAGGGAACGGCCCTGATCTCTTGTAGGGCTGAAAAAAACTCTTATGAATGTCTTTTAAAAAAACCAAATTGACATAACACAAAATAATGTTAGAACTTAGACCTATATCTTACAAACATTATTGAAGATAGAAAATAGAAAATGCTCAAAAGACCTCAAAAATGAAAATTGATTCATGATTGGATACAAAATAAATTTCCAAATTCATGTTTGATACAATGTTTTGTTTTGAAAGTAGTTCTATATTTATTTATAAAATAGCATCTCATAGTGAATACATTTGGGTTTGTAATTTTTTGATCTTTATATTTTGATCCTCCTCATTTAAACAATGTATATTTTCAAAAAGTCATTAGAATTTTCTATTCTACATTTGGGATTTTTTGAATCCATGCCATTTGCCATTTGGGCTATTCTCTTGCCTCATTTGTTGACTTCTCTAATAGCACATTAGCTTTTCTTGAAGAACTTCATCTAGTTGGCCCATAGCTTTTGTTCCAAATGCTTAATTAGAAAAAGTCAATTACATTCAAACAAAGTTTATTCTAGCTCCAATATTGTATTAAAGAAAGTAATTCAAATGTAATGTTTTTGGTATCTAGCTAAATAATCTCATTTGCCTTTTTGAGGACATGTGATCTCTCAGGGTCACACATTTCTTTCAATTTTTAGGCATTTATATGTAGTTCTAAAATGCTTCTCAATCACTCATAATTTCTTAAATTTATATTAAATTCTAAGCACACACTCTGAGACTAGTATGTGCAACTATCTCAAAAACATTTATTGGGAATAAATACTATATTGAAGATATATATATTGAAGAAGAAACAATATAAGGAAGTTTATTGTAAATGGAAAATATTCAAATTTTGAACTTTGAATTGCTCCAAACATTTACATGCATATGTAATTTTTATCACAGCAATTAAACTTCAAGGGTAGTATAATTCAACAAACTACTTAAAACAAACATTAGATGAAGGAGATACAATCCCTTATAGACTTTGCAACAATTAAAATGCAATTTGATGAGCTCAAATTAAACATGAGAATTTTGAATGGCTTTTCAAAAAATGAGTATAGTCATCTTATATTGATCTAATAACTTTACCATTAAAACTAAAAGAAGAAGTACAGACCAATCTCTCAACAAGTTTAATGAATTTAGACATCAAATGCAAAAGCTACTTCTGTTCCAATTAGACTTCTAAACTATGTGAGGACACTTTTGGTCCCTTGGGTGACAAGACAATATGTGAAATTTTTTCAAAAGCAATATGTTAGAGGCTCTAACAATGAGTCATAGACTAGGAAACAACAGACTTGGAACTTTGAACCCAAAGACAGTGATAAATAAGAATATCTCCCATAAATAACCACTTATATAACTTATTTAAATTCAAAAAAATAAATTGAATAGTTTTGCATGCAAATTTGGTTTGCTATTAAGCAAAAAATAGAAGTGCTACATTTTGGATTTTACTAAATATGTGTGGTGTTCTTAGGTTGTTTGTAGGTTATAATTGTAGACTTAGAAATAGTACATATGATACTGCTCAAAGACACATAATGTAATTAATTATACATTTTTTATTCTTTTGATGATTACTAAAGGATGATTTATCTTCATTTTCTATAGGATCTTGTTGATGTGATGGTAATTGAAAGAGGATTTTAAAATCTCTAATCATTAAGACCTCATAAATAAATTTAAAATATTCAAAGTGTTAATTGTTGTTTTATATATGTATATTTAAAATTGACTTTACATTCTCACTTTTAGAGAGATTTTATTTTACAATAGGCATTATTTGAGTGGGACAATTTTAGTACCATGGTCAAGATTATTTAGGTGTTATTTACTTCATAAATGATTTTTAAGCTATTACGGTAGCAATTATCCTAGCACATTTTAGGTTGATGCTTTAATTTATTTTATCACCGTCAAATATAAAAATAATTTTGTTTGATTTTATTTTATGTTAATGTTTGTAATTTTTTATTGTTACGATAGTTCCACAAATCTTAAATGATTGTAAATGTACAAATCAAGGTAGTAAGTTGGAGATAAAGTCAAATACAAGCAATGTGAGTGCTATTTCTTCATGCCTAGATAGAAGGGAAGAAATATAACTAGTTCATATAAATCAATATTTATTTTTTGATGTTTTTTTCATGAGCTCATTAACAATGGCCAAGTCTATACAATGACAATGACAATGAGCCAAAGAGTGTGAAGGCAATTGGGCTATTAATTGACAGCTCCCATCCTTCCTAAAAAAACAAGAGCTGTTGATTTTTTAGAAGAAAAAATTACAATACCCCACCCCAACTATTGATCTTTAGAAAAAACTCTGATGGAATATGACATTCTGATACGGAGATGGATACATTGATACATATATGGAATATACTAAATTACATGTACATATTGGAAATACATATATCCCATATTTATTGTCACGTAACCTCACTTTGAAAATTACAAAGAAGGGGAGGGGAGAGGGGAGAGGGGAGAGGTCTTGAAAAAAATTCATTTATAATATTTTTGAATTGATTGGGAGAGTAATAAAAAGAATGAAATTAATTAAAGAAATTTTGAGCTCATTGTCATTGTGACAATTAGTCATACAATGACAACTAGCTCAAAAGTATGTTGTAAATTTGGCAACAAATAGAATGTTTGAAATGATTAAAAGGGGTAGAAAACCTTCTTATCTTGCACTTGTCATTTTGATTTTGTAAAATGGGCTTGAGATGTTGTCTCATGTCTATTTTTATATCACTTGAATAAAAAAATTCTATTGCAACACTCCCCTCCAAAAACAATTAGAAAGAGTAATAGAGCCTTGAAGGTCTCTATCAATGAAGACTATTAGAAGGTAGTTTTATTAACCACACTTTTTGTAGGCTTTGACTAAAAAGTGAAATCCTTAGTAAAGTTATTAGACTCATTTCTCTAGATCTTTTTGTTGCACTCTACATTCTAAATGATGTGTTCAAATTAAATAAGGGAAAAAAATAATTCTTGTAGTTTTCACTGTTGAGAGAAAGAAATATAAAGTTTGTTAGAATATTTAGGAAAAAACTTAATAGATGATAAATATAATTGTTAATGACTATAAGTATTTTTCACTTCAACAAGTTATGAATTTTAAATTATAGATTATAATGTCATCTAAATTATAAATGGATTTTGATTCTTCAAATATAATTCATTAGAATGATTTGCCAAAAGAATGGTTCCACATGGCAATTTGTATAAATTGAAGGTTTTTACCAAAATCCAATGATTGGTAGAAAATTTGTGCTATTTTTTTGTTTTAACCTTTAATTGGGCGCATAGAGTAAAGTATCATTTTCCATTGAAAGTTTGTATATTTGATTTTTAACCCCTAAAGGACCAACATGCAATTTTTGGCTGTATAGAAATTTTGGCTGAAATTTTAATAGAAGTTGGGCGCAAGGAATATCTTTCATATGCAACAAATTTCATGACATTTGGAAATGTGAGTCAAAAGTTATGGCCTAATATGTTACTTTTTATCGTAACTGGGCAGTTTGGGCAGATCAGAAAAAATCACTTTTTTCAAAATTCAAAATTTGAAATTGATTCTAGAGTTACATATCAGTGGAAAGCTTTGAATCATTCCATTTGGACCAATGAGTCAAAAGTTATGAGGCTTTTTTGTTTGCAGGCAGTTATGGATTCTCTACTTTAAAATAAACTTTGAAGTCCCTTATCTTACTCAATCTTCAATATTTTTTGAAAAATATAAAATCATAAGATGTAGATTGTTCATTACAACATTTCAACCATTGGGCTTGGCATTTTTCAATTCCATAATTTAATTATTAACAATCTAGTATTTTGAATCATTCTCTATTGCTGTCTATTTACTATTTTTTTCCTATATGTTGTACAATTCCAAAAGATGTGAAAATTTTCAAGCATGTAGCTAACTTGCAATGGATAATGAATCAAAAGAGTTACCACCATTTTGGACATTTTTTCATACAAATGTGACCTTGTGAAGTGCAACTGCCCGTTTTTTCGCAAGAAAAAAAAAGGGATTTTGTCAATTCAAATGCTCATATCTTGCAATCTACATGGCGGAAATTTCTGAAATTTTTTCCACATCTTCTCAAACTAGTGTACTACAAGATCCTACGGTTATATGTGTCAAAAAAAGTTTTTTCAAAAATTTGGTACTTGCTCTAAAAGATGGCAGTTTTTGAGTGTTTTCAATGAAAACATAGTCATGGAACTTTAGGGGTTAACTTCAGATTGTATGCAAATTTGTAGCCGTTTGATCCATTAGAAAAAACTACTGCCTTCTATAGGGCCACTCTATAGTCCTTTGAGGACCCCCAAACATTTTTTTTTGCTTAGTGATTATTTTTTTTGTATCTTTGTTTACCCTTTGTTACAACATCAGTCACAATGAATATCTGAAACATTATAAGTTAATATATCAAGGTAATATAGGCACACTACAAGACAAAAGAATATTCAGTTTTCATCTAGAAAGTTTAATCAATGAAGTGGATTTTGTGCTAGTTACTTAGTTTTGTCAAAATCAAATTTATGACACATTTCTAAATTTTGTGTACGGGAGGAAGAGAAGAAAATCTCTACATCTAAGTGGAATAGTGGTAGGTAAAACAATTCATGTAGGATATGTAAATTAGGACTAAAAGGAGCTCCACCACTCATCATTAAATGAAAACGTAGACATTGTGATAAAAGTCAAATTTCAGACCTCATATAAGCATATTAGAAAAAAATTCAAAAAAATTCAAAAAATTCAAACTAGCAAAAGTTGAAAATTAAAAATGGTTTTTATCTCCAAAAATCCCTTTGAGATTTCAAGACTCTATCTTAAATTTAATAATATGGACAAATTTCAAAGAGGGTGTTTGAAAATGTAAAAAAATTATTCCTTCCACCCTCTCTCTGAAATTTGTCCATAATTCTTAGGTTGAAAATGAAAATCTAAAATAGACTTTTGGAAATAAAATTTAACTTAGTTTTCCAACTACTTTGAATTTGAATTTTTTTAATGCTATATTATGCTATATTTATGCTATATTATATTAAATGCTGTATCATGTCCAATTAAAGTCTAAAATTTGACTTTGAGCTCAATTCCAATGTTTTCACTTTATCAAGAGCAATTTCATTTTTTTTGAATATAATTGAAAAGCATTGAATATTGTACAATCTTAGTGGTGGAGCGCTTTCTACAAGAGTAAGTGAATCCAATTTTATTCTCTTTTTTAAGGCAAACTCTATAAATTCCTCTGTAATATGTACAATATTGTTGCAGAAATATTAATTTTTAGCATTGCAGAAATTCATAATTTATTCAAAAATTGTCTAAGAAATGTACCTTAAGAGATTTTAGAGTGCTCTATCAACTTCTACCAAGATCCAACAAGAATGTAGGAGTTTCCTATTAGGAAAAACTTGAAATTGCATATTTGGTCTTATTTAGGCATAATTATTTTATGAGAATCTAAGAAATAATGATGTTTTTGTTTTCAACTTTCTATAGTAATTATTTATTTAATTTGTATGTGTAATGCCTAAGTTTTGTCAATCATAACAAACTTTCATTCAAGTGATGAAATAAAAATTGTATTCTTCAAGTATTTAAAAGTAACGTGTTTCTAAATTGATTTAATAAAGACTATTCATAGAAGATATTTAGAAGCTTCATATGAATAGTTTCAATCATCAATTTCAACATTCAAATAAAATAAGAATTTTGAAAGGTGGTATAATATTATGTATTATTAATAACACACATAGGTTTGGCAAGAATTGACTTTTGGCATTTGAGGAATAAATCTCATTTAATTTCAATAAATTTTGGAAAAATCTCAGGAATATTTTGGACTAATTAAAAAAAAATTAATTCAAAATTTATGCAAAGAGGAGCTCTAAAATTACCTAGAATGGAGAATATTGGAAGTGAAAAATAAAAGACAAGGTTGTTAAGTTCTACAAACATATTATTTTCAATTCCTTTTTCAAAATTCTCAACCACTAAGATTGTATTCTACTATATTTGACACTTTTCAATTTTCTCTACAAAAATGAGGTCGTTCATAGTTACATCTTAAATATAGCCTCCTTTCTCCCTTTAATTCATTATTGCTTCTATTTCAGAGAAGGGTTTAAAAGGACATTTTTTTTACATTTTCAATCACCCTCTTTGAAATTTTACAAAACTTTTAGGTGGACTTTTGAAATCTCAAACGAATTTTTGGAGACTTAATTCTCTCTATTTTGCAACTTTTATTTGTTTGAAGTTTTTTGAATTTCTTACCTATTATGTCTAAATGAGGTCTGAAATTTGACTTTTAGGACAACTTTTGCGTTTTTACTTAACCATGAGCATGGAGCTCTTTTTAGTTCTAATTTACATATCCCACATAGGTTGTTTTACCTACTAACCATTATTCCACTTGCATGAAGATATTTTCTTCTCTTCCTCTACCATACAAAATTCACAAATGAGGTATAAATTAGATTGTGACAAAGTTAAGTATGTGGCACAAAATCCACTTCATTGGTCAAACTTTCCAATTGAAAATTATGTGTTCATTCTTCAATACACTTGTTTCAAAAATAAAAAAATAAAAAATTGTGAATTCCATTGCATTGTATTATGTTTAGCTGCCTTGATTTACTGTAGTTTGACTAAGCTTAGTTTTGTGAAAGTCAGTTTTTGACAATATTAACAACACTATTCCATAGACTATGTTTATCATAGACTATGTTTGTCATAGACTATATTTGTCATAGACTATATTTGTCATTGCATGTGGAGCGGCCCTCTGCTAGCCACAATTTTTCTCTAATGCTTTTCCAAAAGGAGAATTTGAGTTAAAGGATTAGAAAACTTAAGAAAACACATTGCCAAGAATTTGGATAGCTTATTTAGAAAATAAACATTGTGTTGCTTTTTGCTTGATTATACTTTGTGCAAGCACAACCATCAAATCCCGATTTTTTTTAATGTAAGACAATTTGTTCCGAGAGCGATGCATACTGGGAAGTCTCTTCAGACAATCCAATATGCTTGCTTTTGATGAAATATATGGTCGCAAAGGGGGTACTGACAATGAGGAATTAGAGAGACTCTTTGAGGTTCCAGATGCTAATTTCACAACATCCGTCTCAACCAAAGCAATCCGGACATAGCAACTCTGCTTTTCAGCATTAGCATTGAGAGACTCTCCTTCAGATTCGGTAGACAATTCTATGACTGGATCTAATCTCTCCTCTTTCACGACAAGAAGTACTGTAGGCATGTGTAGTGCCGGAAGAGCTTCTCTAGGTGGACTGGGTGACACAGCATGAAGAATACATGGCATATCAACTGTAGAATTATCTGATTGGCGACTCTGGATTTGGGTAGATGCATCCAGCATAGAAAGTGGAAGTCCGTATGCTCTATAGTTACCAGGAGCAAGGGACCAACAATGCATCCCGTCGTCCACAGACTTCACAACCGGGACAGATTGTACCACTTCATCTGATTCCGATCTTTTCTCTTCCTCAACATAGATGGAGGTTTCTACAAATCTGAAATGCACATGCAGAAGGTGAGAAGGAACTCTAGCGCATTCACCATCTGATATTGGGAACACAAGAGGAATGTCATGACCATCAACTCTAAGCGAAGCCATGGCTAAAACTTGTGGAAATACTCAAACAGCATGAAATATCCAATTCAGCGCAGGAGATGAGGTATGTGAAAACCAAACTATAAGTCCTCTAAGACAGAGGGGTTCTTCTTTGGCTTCTTTCTATCCAATCTTTTGTATGCATTGTTTAACCAATACTAGGCGCCGCATTTCTCTCATTCAGGTATTTATTGCACTAATTTCTTATTGGATAAGAATGAAATAATAGTATATTGAAACAAAATTGAATTTGTTAGAAGACAGCAAAACATAATCAATTCTCTTCAACCATTAGTGAATCAACAAGAATGCATTGCAAGGAATTAATAGCGACGGCGAATTAAAGATTCAATCGACATTCTTCTCAATGAATGTGAAGAGTTACTGAACTGGTAAATGCATAGTATGCTCAATTTTCAGTAGGTAGAAATATATCCATAAAATTTCATTCCACATTGTTTTACTCCTACAATTTAAATTTAAACTATGGGAATATCATTTACTATACCTGGGGTGATCAGTCCTTAGGTTCACGATTGAGTGAAGAGGGTATTAGATGTGGGACTATATACATTATTCTGTGCATTTGAAATGAATCATTTTCTTCCTAAATACTTATGAGGGGCATCTAATCAAGACTTCATAGTTTTTGTAAATTTCTTCCTGCGGTCCAAAAATGGTACAATGTAATGTTCATATTTTAGGTGCCCGATTTATTCTTGCCCCCAATCCTCATCACAAATTATCCCATGCTATAACAACATAAGTGTATAAGGTAAACAATGCAAAATTACGAATATTAAAAAAGTTCTTGTAAGATTTATAAAGTGTCAAATTCGTAACCCCGGAAGGCAAAGTGTCCATTGAAGAAGCTCTTTAAGATCCTCTTATATTTTTCTTAAGTTAAATGGAACTATTCAATGAACATTGCTCTCATTGTGAATGGGATAAGCACATATGTTTGCAAAGATTGGGATTAAAATATTAAATGCACTACTTCTTTTTTGTCCAATCATACTTAATTACCAGTCCACATCCATAATGAAAAATCTAACAATATCATGCAAGTCCTGATTTGCCAAAATGAATTTATTGAATGAACTTCTCCGTCTACGGTGTTTTTGTATATCCAAATTTTGTTTATTAGAGTACTTTACATTTCACAGACCTCTAGTAGCACTTTGAATTTTAGAGAGCTGAGTCCTTAAAAAGAAAATAAGTAAAATATACGACTCAAAGGCCTTCTGCCAAAATCAATAGTGATCTAACTAAAGTTGTAGACAAACAATATATGTTTAAGAACTTTTCAATTGATTCCAATTTTTCAAAAATAATTAATCCATAAATTTGTTTTATAAATAATATATAACACATGCAAAACTCATCAACTGTACTTATGTATCATGGGACCATTTTTTGTTCTGCTTTTCCTTTATATTTGAACAAGAAAATATTCTACAAAAGTATCCAGTGCACTAAGAGTTGTTCCATTTTATATCCATACAGAACTTACAGCACTCTTTGACGTGGCGTCTTCAAATAAAACATCGATACGTGTGAACCTTGATGATTGTACACATTGCAGTCAACGGCTACACATTTTCTTGCTGTTTTATCAAAGTATTCAATACCAGTAGCTGACGCAGCCCCCTTTGTCAGTGACTTCAAATCTAATAAATTTCAGACGGCGCACCTTCTAATTTGCCACAAGCAGCTACTCTATGGGCCTGCTTGCACATGTCACTTCTGCTTTGAGTTTAATGGAACTTTTTCCTTGCCCTACCGCACCAAATACAAGAAGGACCTCTTGAAGCCGTTGTTTTCATTCATGTAGTTTTCCTCTCCTTTAGGTGTTGTACTCAATAGCAAAGACATTCATGCATTGTTTTCTACCTTCATGCTTGTAGACAACGAAGTTATTCTTCTCAGTAGTTTGAAGCCGAGTAGGAAGGGAAGGAGACGAGGCTACTTCTATTTCTCATCTTCAAAGACATTGAAAAGATCCCGGATGACGAGGGGAGCAAAGTTGCCTTCAAAGACTACGGACTCAACACCTGCAGACCTTCAGCGAGTTCTTCACTACGAAACTGCGAATACTGCCGGAGAGGAGGGTGACTATGCTGTTGGGGTTGAGGCGGTTCAAGAGGCATCCGCGGACATTACAAGTTCACAGCGTGGCAGAAGGGCACCTGACACTTCAATAGTAAGAAGTTCTGCAATTTGTTTTCAAAGTTTAGGGTGCCCTCTCTTCTTATTATTGATGACAGCACGTCGAATTCATTGAGGGCGTACGCAAGGCGAAGAGAGCTTTTTTATTTCTTCAAGATCTTCACGTGGTTGACCAATAGGATTTCATACACTTCTAAGCAAAATCGTATAGATGCCCCTGAAGTACTTCTACTAATGCAGTTTACGATGTGAGTAGTAAAAATTGAATTCAATAAGTCATAAACATCTATCTCAAAGAAGTCCATAGAGCATTGAGCACTATTGAACTACTTATGTTTTTGGAATTCAATTGTTCAAATTGGAGACAAATTCCTTTCCCTAGAAGGTAATGAAAGGATTGCCCAGCATGATAAACATGTAAATGTTTTCCTTAAATGAGAATTCTCGGTGCAATAAACCTATACTATTACATTTTTGGATCGATGTTTCATGTGCACAATACATACTTGTGTATAAATGAAGGTCTAAATAATTTCACGAGAGACCGAGTCCACACAAACATGCCATTTCAGTTTTCATCTCTTACAAGTCAGAAAATTATGAACATTCGCTTAAGGCAAAATTGCACATAAAAGGCCATATTCGTTAAAATGAGACAAGTTGCAGTCTCATTTTAATACATTCTATATTTAGAATAAGGAATTTGTTTTTGTTCATTTGAGACTCTTCAATAAATTGAGACTTCCAAATGCCAAAATACATTTTTATATATTTTTCTTGTACAAAAAGAAGGAATGGAAAATTGCGATGAGCATTTGGAAGTTATTTTTCATCATAGACATAGACATATAATATACCAAGATGTTTTAAAGTGCGTTATTTTTACAATTTCAGACTTGCTTGAGGTAAATGAAAAATGTACATATTTGTAATACAAATCTTATCTCATATAATACATTACAACCAACAAAATTTAGAATACACAATGAAAATACAATATACGGAGTGCAATTATAAGAAAAAAAGGTATATTATTAACAGAAATTTACATTGCTATAAGGCAATTATATAATCATAGAAACGAATGAACATACACCAGTTTTGCAAACATCTCAAAGTATCTAAATGCAAAAGCGATTTCTACTTGAATCACAAAACTAATAGTTCATGAATATAATAAGGAACTATTCTTCCGCTTCTATTGAGGACGCATCATCATCGGAATCAGGCGGAAGAGCTGCTATCGATAATTTGATGATGTTGATTTGCGCCTTTGGAATTTTAACCTTCGTAACATCAGGTTGACCATCAAGTCCTCTTTTCCCACGTGGCTTGAAAGCCGTCATGATACACCCCGTTTTTGCCCAACAAGGATGAATTGGCGTATCCTCGCGCCATACGATTCCTACATTTGTGTCCCATCCCGCATACATATCCAAATTGATGTGACAATCTGAAGCAGGCGTCCAATACTTGATTCGGATTAATTGAACATGCCCCGGATCTGGATTTGGATTCGTGAGAGCCCTGGCAAGCCAAAACAGCTTTGGGTCTTTACCAGCGGGACGCACCACAACAAAATACCCGGCGAATACATCACGATCAACACGGAATGAAGGTTGTGGACGATCTTTCCTCCACCCAATGAAGGGTGTGTCTTTTGCAAACTCTTCACGCGGAGCTCCATTTTTATCCATTGTGTCCTCCGGTTCAATAGTAATCTCAGAAGTTGGCCAGAATCCATCCTTCAATGTCGCGCTTGTTACAAGAGGCGCATCCAGAGCGGCTCTAACTCCTATCCAATAGTTCAATATCGACTCATTTTCCTCCTGAATTCTCCAGAGTGATCATCGTTTGCCATATCGCCCCAAAGTGCAATGAAACCAGACAAACCTTTTTTGATCTCATCAATGGATTTCATTTGTTTTGGAGCCAAAGGTCGCGGATTACTACTAGGCACATTGGGGTGGTCGTCTTCAGTCTCAGACCAGAATCGAATCCCTTTGCCATCCTCTGGCAACCAATTCTTGTCTGTGCAAAGATTCTTATACTCCATCAACGGCCATCCATTAGAATCCATATAAAACTTGAACTGCTGGGACTTAGAATGACCTTACAGAAAATCCCCGCCACTGCCCAAATATCCTTGCACAAATCGCTTGAAATCAGGAACTTCTTCTATGAAGTGAGGAATGACAAGGTGTGTCTCACAGTCCATGAACGATTTCATGAGCCTTGGAATTGTCTGGTAGTTATGGTCCTTCAACATAGTGCTCCAACGACCAAAAAGAGCATCAATGTCTTCATGAGTGTGCCCAACAATGAGGAAGTTTATGTAGATCTCGCAAAAAATGCCTTTGAAAACAAGGAGAGAGCAAAAAGCAAAAACCCATCGATTCTTGTTGTCCCCTGATGCATTGTCAAGTTGCAAAGTCAATATAGGTGGCAGCGATTGAGCGGAGATCGGTTCTAGTGGAGGAGGAAGGAGGGAGTCCAAGCACATTTTAGAGCCTTCCAACACTGCCCTTGTCAATGTGGATTGGCCTTCGTTGACAACAGGCAACTCACGTGATGAATTCTTAGGTGGCCCTTCAAGATCTCGCAACAGCCTTGCAATAGACCCAATTGTGTGATTGGAATCTGTCGAAAAAATATCAAGGTCGTAGTGTGCATATCGAACATCGCCATGTCCATGAGCAATCATGCCCGTTATAGCAACGGGCATTTTCATGAATGAATCTGTTGCTTTCGTCTTATGGGAGAGGTGCGGAGAAGCAGTCTTAGAGTGGTCCATTTTATCATGGATAATGGTAAGCATCTTCTCAGGATATTTCTTGGAAATATGTCTATTTGCATAATAGGGTCCACATGAGCTAATATGAGCCACTTGCGACATGGAGAGGGTGCTTAACGGAGTCCTTTATGTGCAAGTGTGTTGATGACTGCTGTTTCTGACAAGCCTTGCTGGACTTCCACCTGGGCGCGCGATTTTGAAATGGCACTCCCGCTTTCGTTCCTCGCAATGGAATCAGACTCCCGTTCTCTCTCTCCTCTCGACGTTACGGTTGACGAGGTGCTGTGAAGCCAATTTTTTTGAGGTTTCATTTTCTCTTGTGTGGAAAAAGGGAGGAGTTACGGAGCTCGCAGCTTGGGGTTTAGGGTTTGAGGTCGCAACTTGGGAGTTTACGGAGCTTGCAGCTTGGGGTTTAGGATTAGTTCCGGGTTTACATTCACTGCGTTTAGGGGGTGTTCATGGATTCATCACTTGTACGTGGAGAATCCGCACGTCTTGTGAAACAAAGGAGGGCCTCGTTGGAGAGGAAGCCGCGACCAGTGAAAGCTGGCGCCGGTGTTCCAGAGCTCTTAATGGAGCTAGCGAACTTGAAGGCTCAGACTCATGAGTTTTTTGAGATTGACAGAGGCTTGTGTGGAGAAGGGTTAAACCCTAAACTCGCTAGCGACATGGCCGTGGTGACACAAGAGAAGATAGAGGAGGTTTGGGGGAAATGTACAACCTACAAGACTACCAACAGTGCGTTGCCGCCAGAGAGGAGGAGAGAACTCGTCGAGTTGTACGCAAAAATTTATGGGAAAACGGAGGTCACAAACAACGAGTTCATGGCGTGGGTAGTTAAGGGAAACATTGCAGAACAAATGGGACTCAAGGTCGACTGGGCCTCTGCAGCTTCGTCCACTTCGTTTACACTTGCAAGCCGTGTGGAGGGAGATTTGGTACGATGTGATCTTACATCTGAGCAGCTAGCTCGGCTGCAGGTTCTGGCCCCCCATATAGCACCAAGAACTGCCGGATCAGGTAAAAAAGGAGCGGTAGGGACACCTGAGCAAGATTTGAAACCTGAGAGGTCTCTTTCTGCCATTGGTCACGTTTCAGGCGCAGATCTTGCAACTATTGAGGAGGTGCTGCGAGTGGAAGAGGAATTCCTGGTGGGCAGTGAGAGGAAGCAGCAAATTCTCTTGGCAGCAAAGAAGACCATGGAGGAGAAGATAGTTATGTACAAGTTTGGAGTGGACGACCGACTGGCCGATGCAAAGGAAGCTGCTGAAAATGTGACAGCGGCAGAGGAGGCTTTGGCAAAGATCGATCTGCAAATTGCTAATGTCTTGGTCTCGGTAATACTTCCCGATTCTCTCTCCATCCTCTACTGCTGTGAGCCATGGCTTGTCAAGCTTCAAGTCTAGGTTTGTTGGTGATTAGGTGAAGGGTTTCAGGGTTTAGGGCGTCTTTCTGAATGGTGGGTGCTTATTTTACAGGGTGAAATTCGCAATTATGTGCACTTCACGAGTTTTGAATTCTCAGCTTCTTATCACTCGTGTGATTCATGGTTCTCCAAGTTCTAGGGTTCAGCATTCACGGCAAAGCTCTGGGGCTGCCCAGTCAAGCTCTACGTTTATTAGATTAAAGGAGTCCAAATTTGGGCCCAAATATGCTTTTTTATTTTTAGATTATTCATGGTCTGGTTTTCATTGGCTTCTGAAATCTTAGGGTTTGAGGTTTGGAGATGCTGAATACTTCTCCTCTGTCATTGCCCTTATGAAGGTCCAGGGTTACAGGGACAGACTTGACGAGGGGAATGACGAATTCACTCTGGGACTGAAGAAATTAGATGAACTGAAGTGCGATAGAGACGTATTGGCACGCAAGCTAGACTTTGCTATTTTTGGCTCTGACGATGCTGCGAGGAAGTCCAAAAAAGCACAAGCCCTATACGAAGATGTATGTCTGGAATTGAGGAACTCAGAATTGGACATGCAAGCTGTTTGCGAAGAAATCTTGGAGTTTAGGAGGCACAAAGAAGCAGTGGCTGATGAAATTGAGAAGCTGAAGGCTGGTGTAGGTGTGCATTGCTGTCCAAAACCTTGTTTGCACCCTCACGAAGTTGAAGAGGCTGCAGGTCCTTTTGTGCTTGAGCCTTGTGCTGTTTGCAATCGTTGGTATAACTCGTATGACGTGGTCATGGTGAGCTGCCGACACTTTTACCACCCTTTCTGCATTACAAAATTGGCTGAATCTCAAAACAGTTGTGTCACTTGCAATGAGGTATTTGCCCCTAGTTGGTGGGCATCATTTGGATTCCAGAAGATGCAACCGGGAGAGGATGCTACAAGGCTTCGGTTGGACAAATCAGTGTGTGAGCTGAGCAACACAATGAAGTGCAGTTTTGGAATTCGGAGCCCAATGTGTAAGTGGCCTCATTCCATTCTCTGCTACTGGATTAGGGTTTGATTGAAAATGACCTTCTTCACCTGTGAATGTGCAACGTTGCTTGGAAATAAACCTCTGTCATTGATCAAAATTTGAAAGCTTCCTTCATAATCTGCTCCTCTACTTGAATATGTACAATGTTGATTTATAAGTTCGCTAGGATCCTTCTATGCTTGCTGTGTTGCTATAAGTTCTGAGTTCTTGCTTGAAATTCTGCTTTCTGGCTAGAAAATGTGCGTGGTTGGTACTATGTTGGCTGTGTTGCTAAAAATGTAGCCAATCACTTGTTAGAATATGTGCTTGGGTGCTACTACCTTTTATTTGTTGCTAGAAATTCTACTTATTTCCTAGAATTTGTGCTTGTGTGCTAGTATGTTTCTAGATGACTGCTTTGATGCTCGAATTTATCCTTTGTTGCTGGAATATGTGCTTGGATGCTACTATCTCTGCTTTCTTCCTAGAAATGCTACTTCTTTCCTAGTGTATGTGCTTGGGTGCTACCATATGTGTTAGGGTGCTAGTGTATGTGTTAGGGTGCTAGTGTATGTGCTAGGGTGCTACTGTACGTGCTTGGTTGCTAAATTATGTGCTTGGTTGCTAAATTATGTGCTTGGTTGCTAGTGTATGTGCTTGGTTGCTAGTGTATGTGCTTGGTTGCTAGTGTATGTGCTTGGTTGCTACTGTATGTGCTTGATTGCTACTGTATGTGCTAGGGTGCTCCTGTATGTGCTAGGGTGCTACTGTATGTGCTCCAGTGCTACTGTATGTGCTAGGGTGCTACCTGATATGCTGTGTTGCTAGAATTTTGGCTTTGATACTTGAATTTATGCTTTCTTGCTGGAGTGTGTGCCTGGTTGCTACTATCTTTGCGTTCTTGCTCGAAATTGTACGTCCTTCGTAGGGCATGTGCTTGGATGATACTAGCTTTGCTTCCTTGATAGAATCTTTGCTACCTTGCTAGGAACTTTGCTTTCTTGCCTGATTATGTGCTTTGTTCCTTGAAGGCATGCTTTATTGTTTCAATGGTTGCTTTCTTGCTAAAATGTTTTATTCTTACTATGATTTCTGATTTGTTGCCACATTACGTGTTGAGATGCTGAAATGAGATTGCAAAATCTTCTCTTATTGGTATAAGCTGATCTCTTGTATTCTACTCTTTATATTGGAGTTTCAGATCTTACATCTTTGAGAATGTGCTCTCCTATTGGTGGCTAGCCAGCCATCATCCCTGCTCTTGTACTTAGAGATTTAGCCTCCTTTCTTGTATTTTGCAGTATCACAGTCGAAAGGGAAGCACTCAGATTGGGGATCCACCGGGTCCATCCATCAAGCGCATTCCCTGCTACCATGCACGTCTGGCGGCAAGCTTGTTCCTGGGTCCTTTGTAAGTGGAGGATGTCAAACTCAGGATGAAGCGACAGAAATAGGAAATGACGATTCAGTTGACTCGCCAGTAAAACTGCCCTATGCTGCTCAGCTGCACCAGTCCGGGGGCACGCAGGCTCTCTCAAGTGCTGTAGTACCGCTGGATAGTAATGCCCTGCGAGTGGTGGAAGCCACAGCTGGTAAGAGCCTGCACATACATGTGTGTTCATTTGATTTTGGGATGCCCTCGCGTACTTTAGCAGTCTTCTAGTGTAGAGCGAAGTAGGCTTGGGGTGGTAGTACATTGTTTACTGGGTTCTTGCAAGAAACGTGCAAGCTTCAATGACGAGTTGGAATGCTGTATGTTTTGCTGAGGTACAGTCTACATGTTCCCATTTGCCACAAATCCTAATAATCGTGAATTCACGTGTTTCCACTTGCATTCATGGTGTCGATCTTCTGAGTCACACTCCTCCTGTGCCTCCTTTCCAATGCATTCAGTTCGTTTTTGGAGGTGATTACCAATTTGTATGGTTCAGCAGGGGTTGGGCATGGAGAACCTGCTGCATATAATGTGGTAGAGGACAAAAGTGACGATGACGATGGAGCTGAGAAAGGGATTGAACCAGACGCACATGAAAATGAAAGTGGAAAGGGGATGCACGGGAGTGGAGAGGGGCGTTATTCTATCACCGGTAAAAGAGCCCACATTCATGCCTTGGAAGAGCAGGGGTTTCGAAAAAAGGTTAGTGTATCAAGTTTGGGGAAATTGAGTGGAGAACTGGAAAAGGCAGGTAAAGCTCAAGTGCCAGCCCCTACAATGCGTCACACTCGCCATTCTCTTGCCAAACAGGTTGAGGCCGAGGCAGCAGAGAAACCCAAGAAGAGCGGTAGGGGTAGGCCTAAGAACAAGTGATCGTTTTTTTTGGGTTGAAAATGTGTATCCCAGAGGTCTGTTGCATCTTCGCAACCACAATGTCATACATTTTGTACAGGTGGATGCTGCAGGCCGCATGCAGGTATTTGGGGTTTTGTTTTGAGAATTGGGACTGGGTTATTATTTTGACGAGAATGGAGTCTGCACAAACAACAACTTGCTGAAGGTTTACTGGATGGAGATCAAGCAACAGAGCAAGCTCGATTGGCAGACTAGCACTCCTGCTTCTGTGCAAACCTGGTCTGCATGCTATACTTCTCTGAGCTAGTAGATATTGGGTGTCATCTCTTTCAGACCAGTATAGATGGAGAGGAATTTGTACTTCACAGATGTACTGCCTAAGCAACTATATCAGGAATTTTTGTTTCATTCATTTACTTGTAGTTGACGTGTGAAACGGATGTGGTGTACGAGATGCTGCCTAAGTATATCTCTTTTTTGGTGGCCTGTCTAGTGAGACCAACAGGGGACACCGGTCCAAAAAATGCCCTAATTGACAATAGCAAGCTGCCAACTTTATTTGCACCTAGATTTGTAGCAACAAGTTTACTCTATTGATTGCATGAGTGCACACATCACGAGCTTGCAAAAACAACTTGTATAGTAAAATTCATTGAATCATCATGCTACATGTTCGTGCCCTCCTTTCAATTTTTGGTTATAATGCTGACTTTGAGTACTGGATTTGCCTTATTTGCGATGCAGATCTTCTACTTATTTATTATTTAGTGATTGCTACACATTTTGTAGTGCCAAACTAGTTTGCTTTGGGCTTAGTTCTTGTTATGGCCTTAGAACAAGCTATTGTGCACACTTTTTGTTGTAAATATCAGATTGCACTAATCATTTATTGCTTTGAAAAATGACTACATTTATATTCTAGAAGGGAGTGAAAAGTTTAGTATACACTAAACTTGTCTTTAAACTTGTCTTCAAAATTGTCTTCAAAATTATTGGTTTGTCAAGTCTCATTGTCTCATATTGCCATAGTGTCCACAATATTTAATCCCTAAATGTTCTAGGCCTTTATTGAGCTTCTAGGAATTTGCTCCAAATTGAACCAAAAGACAACATTTGGATAAGTTATATCAATATTTTGTAAATGTAACCATACATAATCAAACTAGACACATTAGAGATCACATAGGATAAAAAAGCACAACAATAACGCTTATCAATTGAAAGAATGTAATGTTTAATCATAAGGATGTTAAAATTGCAGAAGTGATTTGAAGTCTTTTAATCCTTTTTTCACATGTCAAATCTAAAATGTGGTCACACAAAAAATGAACTTTGAGGGCCTAACATACATAACCGGAATCAAATAATCACTTTTCAAAAACTACTCAACAATTTTCTAAATGGGATTCTAATGGCTAAAAAGAAATTTCTACTGGGATTTTTTATCCAAGATCTAGTTTATTTGAGGCTTGTTTCTTAAAGTCCTCAACACTATGGACAGTAAAGATTGCAATAAACAACCTTGCAAAAAAACTTAAATAGAAAAATCATAATCAATTATTATCAAAATTGGATTTATAGTGCTAAAACTAGAGTTCAAAAAGAAAGTTTTCAAAAATACATACTACTAAAATAAATTATTTAGTTAAGATTTATTTTAACTTCAAACTTTTGTCAAGACTAAGAAGGAAAATACTACAACAAAGTCACGTTGTAAATTGCAACATAAGCATGTCAACAATTACATCTTCATGTGTTCAAAATACACCTTGTTATTGGAAAGCAATATTTTTTAATATTAAATTTGATGCAATTTTTTTATTTGAGTTCTTTACTACATGGTAAAACTTTTGCCTACAGCATATGTTTGCTCATTTTAGTTGTAACCTTATTATGTATAATATATTATGAAATGCAGAATTTGTCTCTAATTCCAAGAGGATGGAGTGTCAACTTAGTCTATAAATGGAAAGTTGGGTATAATTCTATGAACTCTATTTTATGTATGATATTTTTTTTTTAATAGAAAAATAGATTTGTTTTAGGGATTATAGTTTTCATTTCCAATTTCCTATCAATGTGTTATGTGTAAAAGCAAAAGGTATGGCATCCATGCTACAAAATGGATTTTGTAGGCCAAAAAAAAATTGACAATCATTTATTAAAATTTGTTATAGAAATATTCTTGTGTATATGGAAAGATTTGATACTTTCTATTTGGGTTGCTAATGAAAAAGTCAAAGAAAGTCTTATGTTGGAAAAAACCATAGCATTGATTTTTTTTAAATAAATGATTGCATTCATTTTTTAATTCAATTTTTATAGTTTTTTGCAAAAATCAAGTTTGACATGGTTTAATTTCCTCTCTAAAGTCTAAACCGTAAATCTCATTATTGGGATTATATTTCATTTATGTATTTTTATCAAATTATTATTATTTTTAAATTACATAATATAAGTATATAGATTTTTGGTTTGAAACAAGGTAGTACCTTCAATTCATTTTGTATTTTTATAAAACTCTAGGTGAAATATTCTTTTATTTTTTGATACAACCAAGGTTGTAATATTCTTTTTCATCTTCCTTTTTCTGAATAAGGCATATTTGGGTTCATTTTGTATTTTTGTATAGAGCTAGGTTGTTGATTTTTTTTTTATAACAATATAGGTTTTGAAATAGTATTTTTTTTAAAAACAAAATAGGCCTACATTCTTTTCTTATTTTTGTAGTGACCATATTTTGTACTTTTCCTTTTCTGTTACGAACTAGGTCCATCAATGAGATTTGATTGGAAATATGAGTAAAAAAGCACAGGTTTCTATACTACAGGGGCTTCTACAATGTAGCAGTGGATGGTTCTTCCAGCAAAGTAGAAATTTAGGCAATGTCAGACAATGAGGCTCCACACTCATCCAGAGTCTTTGATTGGTTGCTAGGTTGTTTTCTTATCTAATTTGTATAATTGTCTCTTTAATTTGACCCGCTCCATTGGTAGAAAGTTGCACACTAACCGGAAAGTTCTAACTTCTGAAAATGGTAGGTAAAGTCTGCCATGTCAGTTTTGTACATGGTCATTGTATTGCCAGCGTTTCCTTCTGAAAGCGTATTTTTTGCAAGAGCAATGTATCTCTAGTCTTTAAGAATTATAGCCAATACTTTAAATGAATTAGCTCATTTGAATTTCAATTGTACTAAGCCCTTCTAAAGCCAAGAAGAAAAGAAAAGAAATTAAAAACTAAAAAATGCAACTTCTAAGCCCTACTGAATGTTGAAATATGGCCAAATACAAGACTTTTAGTTAGTGCACAGTATACAAGGAATTTTCCAAGACATTAGAATCATTCAAAAAAGCAACAAAAAATTTGTATCACTGGTCAATTGCTACCATGTTCTGTTGTCAAAATCTCATTGAAGGAAACCCTCATGAAGGAAGACAAACATTGCTATGTATACAGAAACTTGCACTAAAGCAACCAAATAGGTTATATGACAATGTGTGGAATAAATTTTAGAAACTTTAATTGCATAGATTGCAAGAAATTGAGTTCAAAATGAAGCATTAAAGAAAATTTCAGGCCTTCGAAGGGCTAAGTCTCTATAGCCTTTCAAAGTACCCTAAATTTTGTTTTTTGGGGGTTGATTCAAATATCTTTTTTCCCCTATTTCCACGTACAGCTGAAATTACATTGATAGTGGCGCACAAACCCAATTTAACGAGTTAAAATTTTATTAAAAAACAACAACTATATATATATACTAGTGTGGCCCTCTGCCATTGACCCAATTTTCATCCACTCCCAGTTCCACTCCCGGTTCCACTCCCGGTACCAAGAATCAAAGTCAGTAGAAGTAATTTTCTAATTTTTTAATCAATAAATACTTTGAAATTCAATAACTTCTGTACCATAGCTCCAAACGCCACAAAACCAAGTCGGTGCACCCTTCCTCATTGAGGGGTTTCCGACGATACCAAGCACACGGCCGGAGGACGCACGGTCAAGGAGATCTCAACGTGACAAAACAAAAGAAAACAAACAAAACAAAACAAACAAACAACCTAATTTAAAGTATATATATTTAAGGTATATATATAATCTTATCTTAAAAATATATAAATTTATATCTTTAAAAAAATATACAAAATCTGACTGCTCACCAAAGGATTTTTTTTTATTGACGCGCCAAGCTTGAAATAGCTTGGCATCTCAATTTGGAGCAACCCTCCAAAAGGCTGATTTTTCCTCTAATGGAAAGCAATTTTTTCTGTACCTTCTGTGACTAGGTTATTAGACTTTGAATCTTTTTAACTTTATTTTTTTGCATTACAAAGTTTAAATGAAAAAAGAATTATCATGAAGAATTGATTTGAGAGTCTAAAAAGAATAAAATAAAATAATATGATTTTTCATAATTTCAAAAACTATTAAATAGAAGTAGGTACAACATAGATGGAGAGAACTAAATCATCAATAGCTCTAAGTTGGAATTAAAATACACTATGTCCAATAGCAAGATTGTTCCAACAATCAAAGTTAATCCTATGGAACTTTTTTTCATGGAAAATGTGAAAATTGAATTAAAAAATGAACTCAATCCATTATTTTTTTGTAAAGACGCTTTGATTGCCCCCGAAACAAGTTGCTCCATATTTTTTACATCACTCATCCAAATGGAATGAATCAAAGCTTTCTATATAGACAAAAAACAATTTGTGGGGAAAAACAAACAAACTTTTATCAAGTTTCTATAGATTTCTTTTGTTGCCCAGTATCCCAAATTTTGCGCTTATTGTGGCATAACTTTTGCTTTTAGGGACCCATTGAAAGAAAGATTATATTCCTAGAAAGCTAATGTATAATTTATCTATCTCTAGAAAAAATACAAATTTTTTGCCAAAAATTGAGATCCTAGGAACTTGCAAGAAATCTATTTTGTCCCGGGTAGAAATAACATGACTTTAGGGGTTCAGTTGTATTGCACAATTTAATTGAAATTTGTGACAAATTTCTTATTTAATCACATTGGATTTTCAAATCTTGAATTCTCTGTATTAGTTATTCCTTACATCCCTATGGTTAAATTATTCTAGAAAGTGGCAAAACTGCCATTTTCGAATGCATTGAGAAAAAATGCAAAAGAATTTTGTTTTTGTAAAATTAACCAAAGAAAGTTGTACTTAAATAAAATGAAAATGTGGAGAATTTCTTTTGCAAAATTAACCATGTGGATTGCATGATCTTAGCCATCAAAATGAAGAAACATATTTCTTTCAATTCTTTGAAACCATGAAATTTCATCTTTCAAAAAAATCATAAAACGAGTATTTCCACAAACTTGTAATAAAAGACATAATCTTGAGGAAGCAAGTTTTGAATATTGTATAAAAGACTCAACAAGAAATACTTCACATATTCATTATGGCAAAAAATATTAAATAAAAGGAGGTGCAAAATGTTGGGAAACACTACCGTGCGCCATGCTTTGCATCGAACATCCTAAAGGGGTTAAAGAAGCAGTTCAACTGATATAGTCCAGCTCTAGTCAAGCTGGACGCTGACACACTCCAATTCATTATGCATAGATGCACGGTGCGGCCTAATTATGCTGCAGATGCTTCAGGCAAGGCTCGGTTGCCGCTTTTTTTTAAAAAAATCTCTGGTCATCTATGCTGCAGATGCTTTCAAGGCGGGGGGGAGGGGCCTCAGTGGCTGCTCATTATGCAACTGCAGATGGCTGGTCACTTGCTCCAGTTTCAGTTCCAGTTGCAGGAGGGTATTTCTTTAGTGCAAATTCTTGAGTTACTGATCATTTAAAGGACATAAGGACAAGTTTGCCTAAAACGCGAGTCCAAATTATCTCCCAAAACGTGAAATGCAAGTGCAAGCCCCACGTACATGACATTCACACAACTGATACACCACAAGCCAGTCATAGCAGTTTAAGAATGCTATTCGAAAATCTGGCAGCAAGATGTGCAAGTTCACATGGCATACTAAGTGCAAGGCAACGATTTCCTGTAAGTTCATTGAAATGAATTCGTATTAAATAAAACACGGTTACAAAAGGCATATTCGTATTAAATAAAATACGGTTACAAAAGGAATATGCATAGATCGCACCAAGAAACAATGTGTCCACACATAATGTACAATCTCCTCTTCCAAGACCACAGATTCCTCCACTGCTAATCTAACAATGCTGCGGCACGGGCAGCCTCATCGATAATCTCCTTCACATCAAGCTTCAACTCAAACCCTGCAAACCGACTCTTCACAGGGTGCGAGATAGGAGGCAAGCTGAATTTTGAAGTCAACAGCAAATGGCTATAAACCAAACTCGGTTCCTTATCGTTTCTCAACAAATAAGTACGACTACCTTCTTTAAGACGCTCGTACCAGAAACCTGAAAAAATAACGTCCCCAGGGCCATACCCATTCCCTTCTGGGTCTGTGAAGCTGTCTTGAAGCGTGCGTGTTGCAGTATGCACTAGCATCAGCCAATATGGCTCCTCCTGAAGTGGTGGACGCACAGCAACATTATCTCCAATGCAAAGCCCATCAGCGATCCACTCACGATCAGGACCAGCTTCCACCTCCTCCTCGTCGTTGTACAATCGGCGAGCTTGGCTTGGTCGCTTTGGAGTCAACCTTTTGGTTGCACATGCAATTACAGATGAGTGCCCACATTCACTCAGTCAGTAATGCCTCCAATAAATAAATCAAGGCAGCATACCACGTAAGTCAGAACATCATGCAGCTGTTTGCCAAAATACCCAACATAAACCAATACAACAGCATTCAAGAAAGAGTCTGTTTGCCAAAATACCCAACATAAATCAATACAGCAGCATTCAAGAAAGAATCTGGCAAAGTCAGCTACAAAGGGAGAACTCCCACCTGTGCAAGATGAAGCTAGGAGCATGATCTGATTGGTAACAAGGACTCTCATAGTCATAACCAAGACAAGAATGACAGAGGCAGCTCAATTGCCGATATTGTATCAACATCGGGTCTTTGGCGGACACAGACCGGCACTGGTGATTTCCCATGCTGCCGGGCACCGTTTCAGCCTGAAGAGGGTCTGTTCTGTCCACCGAACCAGGTCCAGAGACTGGAATCTCCCAAAAAAATTTACTTGTAGTGCATCGTGCACCCCGTGGCCCCGCATGGGCTTTCCTGGATTCCTCTTTCAAGAACGCCACGATTTCTGCAGCATTCTGGAGCTTGCGCCCATCCACCTTCATTTGTTCCTTTCGTATCTCTCTTTTTAGAAGAGCACCTGCACCATCCACTTCCCCCTTCCCATGGCCACTTCCAAAATAATTCCAGCACATTTGGCATCCAGAATTTAAACTCACACCACTAGTGAGATTAGGATACCTACTAATGAAATACCAAGCACGTGAAGACTTAAACTGACCACTACATCCATCAGACCAGACAATGTGATTAGAAGGTGAAAAACCTTGACTATGCACATGCTCCCAGTTCAACATGAAGCACTTTTGCACGTACAAAGAGTCGTGGGTTTTGTCATCAGAAATGTAATAATGAATTTCTTTCAGAAGCAGTGGCTCTTCGTTTTCAGCTCTCCATGCAGGATTAGGTCTGTAGGTTATATGCACTAGAATGGTTATCTGGTCATTATGCCAATGCATTGATTGGATTTCGTTCTGAACCTTGAGAGTATAATTTTCAGAGAAATCCACACAAGATATGAGAGTGTCTGCAGGAACAGACCCAAACAGCTCCCGGAATTGAAAATCCTGCCAAGTTGCAATGTAATTATGAAGTACAAAAGTTTGTAGTTTGGATTTGAGGTAAGCAATTAACTCACGCGGTGGTGACTCTCGATACTCCATTGTCACCACTTTCTTTGATTTCCATCTGTAGTTGTTCCCACTACCTTGTATCCAATGCTTTTCCACTTCACGAGCTGGTTAGTGCTTTCTTCAAGTGGACAAACCCTAAGCAGTTGTAAGCCACAATCTGGACACTCTCCTAGTAAACAAGCCCAACGATGCCAAGTAGAGAACTCGACTTTCTCACATAAAATGGATGACCACAAGTTTGTTAGTCGTTCATATACTTCACGATGAGCATTGCAGAAGCGGCCATCATTTGCAGAATCCAGACCACCACAGACAAATTCACATTCACAATTGCAACTACTGTGAACTCCAAGCTTATCTACACGCATGGTGTCAAGAGCTCTGAGTAGCTCTAGCAGCTCCTGATGATACTTACAACAGCATGTATTCCATAGCCGTAAACGCCTAACCCACCACGGTTTCATGCTCTCAAAAGAAGTCAAGCTACAGGGCATGTTAGGATACATGGCCTTGAAGCTCGTGTAGAACTCGAGCTGCACAACCGTAGCTGCCGTTAGAAATATCCCAGAGGAAGATACTAAACATTCACAGATATTGCAAAATGAGAGCAAGGAGGCTAAATCTGTAAGTACAGGAGCAAGGTGATGGCTGGCTAGCCACCAATAGGACAGCACATTCTCAAAGATGTAAGATCTGAAACTCCAATAGAAAGAGTAGAATAGAAGAGATCAGTTGATACTAAAGCATGAATTCTAGCAACACAGCATATCTAGTAGCACCCTAGCCCATACAGTAGCACTGAAGCACATACATTAGCACCCAATCACATACAGTAGCACTGAAGCACATACAGTACCACCCTAGCACATACAATAGCACCCAAGCATATACAATAGCACCCTAGCACATACAATAGCACCCTAGCACATACAGTAGCAAACAAGCATATACAGTAGCAACCAAGCATATACAGTAGCACCCTAGCACATAGGGTAGCACCCAAGCACATACAGTAGCAACCAAGCACATACAGTAGCAACCAAGCACATACAGTAGCAACCAAGCACATACAGTAGCAACCAAGCACATAATTTAGCACCCTAGCACATACACTAGCACCCAAGCACATACACTAGGAAGGAAGTAGCATTTCTAGGAAGAAAGCAGAGATGGTAGCATCCAAGCACATATTCCAGCAACAAAGGATAAATTCGAGCATCAAAGCAGTCATCTAGAAACATACTAGCACACAAGCACAAATTCTAAGAAGTAAGTAGAATTTCTAGCAACAAATAAACGGTAGTAGCACCCAAGTACATGTTCTAACAAGTGATTGGCTACATTTTTAGCAACACAGCCAACATAGTACCAACCACGCACATTTTCTAGCCAGAAAGCAAAATTTCAAGCAAGAACTCAGAACTTATAGCAACACAGCAAGCACAAAAGGATCCTAGCAAACTTTGAAGCAATAGAGCCAATATTCAAGCAAGAGAAGAAGTACTGTATGAAAACAACATGTTATAAATCAGGGATGCACATATTCAAGTAGAGGCGCACATTCTCAAGGCATGAAACAAATTCTGAGCATTGACTGAGGTTTATTTCCAAGCAATGTTGCACCTTGAGAGGTGAAGAAGGTTGTTTTCAATCAAACCCCAATCCAGTAGCACAGTTGAAGGAGAGAACGGAATGAGGCTACAGAATACCTGAGATACTTGTAGGAAATGGGTAGCTTGGGAGACCCATTGCCGTGGACCCTTGTGAAAAGTCACAACATCTTTGCGGTTTGGGGACACTATCGTTTCTTCCGCCCACCACTGCTCAACCAGAGTCTTCACATTTTCAGCAAGGGAGTCGCTCCGAGTTTTTCTCCGATGGTGCAGCCAAAATGCATCTTGAGCAGAGTCTAGTAGTACTCGTCTTCCTTGCGCCTTTGAGATATTACGCCTGTCCACCCCTAACAGCCCAGCAATTCCTCTTCCACTACCAACATTTCCCTTAGAAGCAAATGTACACAAAATATCCTTTGCCATTATAATTTTAGAAGTTTTCTGACCCACCAAGTGCTCTCTCATGCCTTCTCGCACACTACTAAGAACGGAATGTCCCAACTTCACAGATTCTAAGTTACTCAAGTACGCTGGAGTGATGTCAGCCATACAAGTGTGTCCCAAGAGTTTCTCAACAGTGAGAGCTCGTATGTTCCTATCATACTGTTGAAGACGCTGTGCTGTAAATGCAGCAATTTCCTTCGCTACATGCACACTAATTCTATTCACCCTAGATGCACACAAATCAGAAGTACCCGGCGATTCACAAGATGGATTGGAATCAATCGGGACTTCCCTGTTGGCGCCAGCTGCCTTCCTTGCCCTACAACGTCGTGTTCGCTCCCGACTGTCTCTTTTGCGCTTTCCAGCATACCATGCTTGGTGTGCCTCTTCTAGTCCACCTTGTGCCTCCCCTAGTCCAGGTGGGGCACATTCTAATGCTTCAGCAGAAGCCAATTCTTCTGCCATTTCAGGAATCAGTGGCCTCACCTAAAAAAAGAAGGTGCATACAGTAAGAAAGTCTGATTTCCCAGGTTGATCAAGCTCTTATCCCCTACACCCTAAACCCTAATTCACCAGTGATCCTTTTGGTGAGAAGAAATTGTTCATCAGCTAGTCTTCATGCCTTTTGTTGGATATACTTCACACTGCTAGCAGGACGCTTACACTGTGAAGAATACCCATTGCAACCACACTCCCCACACAAAACCCACAAAACCCACCTCCGCAAACGCCCTGTATTCTTCCCGCGGCAAGCACTCATCAAACCCTCTCAAAACGAAAACGACGCAAACAATACTCCATCAAACAACATCTTAACGTCAAAAAACCTACCCAAAACAGCCTCATTCGCGCATCACACACGTTCTCACCCTGAAACCTAATTCCTTGTGGATGCATGGGTCCTGTCGCGCAAAATCAATGACAGCAAGCAGTAAACCCTAAAGCAATATAACTTCAAGCTTGCAATGAGGTAGAACTTACCAAACCACTTCCTGAACGTAACTTCCAGAACGCAATGAAACCCTACTTCAATAACCAAAGTTCTGAAGATCACCCAACCCTCCACTCCGCTCCACAGACCCTAAAGTAGCACCCTCCCCCTCGATCGTCCTGGTTCTGAATTGTAGATGCAGCTTCGGCTTCTGACAGTTTCCTCACAAACAACAGGAAATGGAACGCACGCATAGCACCTGGAGAGTATGGGTATCCCATTTGAACGCAGTCTTCATCGTGAGAGTGGTGGCGTGAAAGCAAAATCTGTATGTGCAATGAGATCCTACTCTTTGCAAGCCAAAAAATTGTCTTACAAAAGCAGCATCTTCAGCGTCATGTGTCCACCAATGCAATGCAGCGCTCAAGGTAACTGGCGGCTGAAGCAGAACACCTGAAGCATTAAGATCCGAAAGAGACGACAGGAACTAAATCCTAGAAGTCCGCAGTTGGGTTCATCCGCAAATTGCGCTCATCCAAACACAGTCATCCACTGACATAGCTGGCAACCTCGATCTTCTGAAGTCACTTATTCATCTTTCACTCAACAGTATTCATCCGTTTAAGGACCTTTTAGTACAAAAAGCATTGGTTACATGAATATAAAGTTGCTTTTGGGATCTCAAACAATGACTAAAAGTGGCTGGCATTACAAAATAAGATTCTCTAAAGTTTATGAAAAAAGAAAACATAATCTTCAAACCAAAATTCAATCACACTTTTCACACAACTATCCTAAAGCATTTAAAAAAGGAAGTGTTACGTCCTAAGTGGCTCATATTAGCTCGTGTGCACCCATGAGTTCGATGAATCGGACGAGAAAATCAATGTGGACAACAAAGATAACATTCCCCTAGTTAGATTTTGCGATGGGACCGGATTTTTGAGTAGTCGAAACCTCGTACCGCAAGGAGAAGCGGCTTACATAGAGGATCCGGAGGCGAATGGGACAAGGAATGTCAATGATGACACTCCAAAAGCGGATGAAGTTATTCAAAGTTTGAAGTATACATCCCTGACAATGGAGGAAGTGCAAGAGGATGAAGAGCACAATGGCATAGGAGGATGTCAGTTGAATGTTCAAATGAATGTGGGCAATGCAAGTGTTCAATCCATTGTGGTGTTGACAAATGAGAAGAGCGGGGAACCAAGTCATCAAAATAATGAACCTCGCGAAGTCCAAAGAAATGTTGATGGAGGTTTGATGCAGGGATCTAAGAGCCCAATTTCTTTGGATGATGATGAAGGTAAGAAGCAAGTCATCGAAGATTCCAAAGGAGCACGATGTATTGGTATTCCTCGTGTAGTACGCGAAACTTCTAGTCTAGCTTTGGATGGCTCAGGAAGTTCAAGTGTAGGAAGACGGCTTGTGCGAATTTCAAAAGAAATGCAGCCTCGTATCAATTCAACTCAAATCGATTTACCATCGACCGACAGTGAGATGATTCAGATGAACGAGACATTGGCAGAAATGTTCATTCGGGAATCCGGTCATGCACCACCACGTCGCTCGTCGAAATCGTCAACTCCTACAACGTTGTCTTTGAATGCAATGAAGGTAACTATTCAAGGAGGGGCTGAAACAGTGAAATTGGATGCCCAACACTCCATAAAATCCAAAAGTAAAAGGAAAATGGAGCCTTTTGCAGCGAGCCCAACCAAGAGACAAGGTATAGGTAGAACTCCCCTTGATGCATGTCTTCCTTCCTCAAAGGGAAAAATGAAAACGATTCCTTCCCTTAAAGAAAATAGGAGGAACGCCATATTAAAAGTAAAAAGGGAAAAGAGGGAGGACAAACCAAGGAGATTATCCACATCAAGGCAAGTACAACAGGGAGGAGTGACAACTTTGAATTCTTCATCAGACGATATGGAAGTCACATCCGACGAAGACGTGGAATGGAAAAGTAGAGGAGATTGAAGTGGGGCTGAGGTAAAAGGAGATAGTGATTACAAGCCTTAGAGACTGAAATGCCCTGAACTGCTTAGATGTTTTGATACTCATCATACATAGAGCACATAATGGTAATTGGTTGGTAGAACTTTATATTGTAGTACAAGTTGTCTACTTTGCTTAGTGATGTAGAAAACATCATTAGGATTGTTTGGTATTCAAACTGTTGGAGTACAATCCAATAAAGTTTGATTATGTGTTTTCTTTCTTCAATGAGGTATAATATATTGCAAGAATTATATGTAGTGAACAGTTTCACCTTCATAGTTGTCCTAGTTTAATATGTGTAAATTGAATTCATACACTTAAAATTCAAAAAGAATTGATGTAATCTATGGAAATGTTGGATTTTTGTTCAACAATGAATGAACTCTTAGAAGTTCTTAAGAAGACTTTGACATTTGTGGATGAAATTGAAAAAATGAATGGAAAAACATGGAGGCCTAGCTAAAAGCTCTCATAAATACTTATAAACCTCTATAGTACCCCATCTCAAGTTGAAGTAGAATACAAATTTATAAACATTTATAAGAGCTGATTATTGAAAACGAATAACAAGGTACACAATAAGATTAAAACCCGTGACCTCTTCAATATCAATAATGAAACAAACCCCCAAGTGTCTGCAATTGCAATGGCTAATCTGCCCTATTTGTTCTAAAATTATTCCCATCCCTGTTAACCTCTAAAGTCCCATTGTCTCCTCGGGGGACAATTTGGAGTTCGGGTAGGTACCTACGGGCTGAATTTTTGTCTTGATTTTTTGAAACTTTTTTTGAAGATAGAAGAACTGATAAGCTTTGTGGGAATATAATTTTTTTTCAATCGGTGTCCGTGAACAAAAGTTATGCCCAAATAACCTCAAAAGAGGGGAGAAGTGGCAGCAACAAAAATTTTGCAAATTTATTTTATTTTATTTTTTTCCCCATAGATTATATTTTTGTCTATCTGGAAAGCTTTGATTCATTCCATTTGGATTTGTTATGAGAAAGTTAAAGGACAATCTAATTTTTTGGGCACTTAGAGCATCTTCTTGAAAAAAATAACTTGTAGGATTCATTTCTGAATGCAATTTTTATAATTTTTCAAAAAAATAGTTCCACATGGTTTAGTATTTTTGCTAGAACAATCTCACCATTGGGATTAGTGCACTTTATTTCCATATAAAAGATATTAACATGTTAAATTTTCCTTCTATCTTGTACCTACTTCTATTTAACAATTCTTTTAGTAATAAAAATTAGGTTTCTTTGATTTGATTTTTTTTGCTAGACTCTCAACTCAATTATGCACTATAAAGATTTAAAGCTCAAAACTCTGTAGTGCAAAAATTTCAAGTTAAAAATGTTCAAAGTCAAAAAATCCAGTCCCACAATGTGTTGAAAAACTTGTCTTTTTCACTTTAAACGTAGATATCTTGCAATGTGTGCGGTCAAAAATTCTGAAATTTTTTCCGCACATTGCCATACTAGTTAAGTATAAGATCCTATAGTCAGATGTGAAGAAAAAACAATTTTCAATTTTTTTTACTCTTTGCTATGAAAATGGCAGTTTTGAGTGCTTTTTGGCAGAAAAATGGTCTTGGAGTTTTAGGAGTTAAAGTGAGTAAGTGACTGTCGTCCTGAAGTCCTGAACCCAATCTCCCCGACTGCCCCGACCTCCCGGATCTTGCCGACCGACACCGAAAGCCGACCGACGCGGTCGTTATACTAACCGCCGTCAGCCGTCCGACGCGGTCGTCAGATCGACCGCCGACCGTCGACCGCGGCGTCCGAATTACCTAAGGTAATTTTTTTTTACGACGGTTTTACCCACTGTGTCCGGTCGGATGCTGCGTCCGGACGTCCGGATTTTGGACGTGAATTGGTCCCGGACGTTCGATATTGACAACTCAGCACCGGAGGGAGCTCCATGGCCATGTGAGCATTGGCTATTATTGCAATCTTGAAAAGTGTTTGTTGTGCCTCCAGCAAAAAATTGTCTAGCACCGCTGGGATAGAGCGCCTATTCTCTCCCTCTCCGAAGCACTTGGGCTCTCCATAAAATTTTTTAATGATGTCAAGGTGTTTGCGGAAGCTATTGCTGCAATCACCTTGTAGCCAGTACTGGGGGTACACCACACCCAAGGCATCCATCAAATTGTGATCAGGAAACCTTGAGGCCATTTAATTCATTAGCCGGCCTGCAGCATCTAACAAAAAATGAAGGCAAGTGTTAGGGGGGCAGAATTGCAATTTGCAAGGCTGACAGCAGGTCTACAACAAAAAAATTTGTCTGCAGCAACATTCTAGTCTACAGCAGCAACTCTTGACTCTTGTCTACAGCAAGTCTTGGTGACACTTAGAGGAAGCTTACAGAAAATTGACAATATAAAACATAATCCAACAAATCCAAAAACTCACCACGATAATCATTTTGAACATTCACACATAGTGACACTTAGAGGAAGCTTACAGAAAATTGACAACACAAAATATAATCCAACAAATCCAAAAACTCACCACGACAATCATTTTGAACATTCACAGCAATGGCTGCACATCCCGCATGGGTGACCATGTTGCCTTCATGCAAGGCGTATAGAGTCTCTCCGCTCACCACGAAGCACAAAGTCTTGGAAGGCAAGTTCAGATTTGCTTCCCACTTCATGGTAATCTGATTGTGAGAACAATGCAGCGCTTCATTGTATGCATGGAAGTTGTCCTTGCAAAAGGCCGTATCTGCATTCACGTAGTCGGCAAATAGGTTGCTCTGGCATGTGGCTAGAGCTCCCACAAAGTCACAAATGAAGGCATCGCGTTTTTGGACCCACTGAATGAGAGTGTCAATTGATTCCAACATGGGGAGCATTGCCAACATCCCAAGCAACACATACGGATCAAGCAGTAGACACAAATTTGCCTGCGCCCATACAAATCCACAGCATCAATGACATCAATATTCCATGAAACTTACAATTGGAGACATCAAGAGCAAATAAGCATACATACAACAAAGTTATACATAAAGCATACATACAGCTAAGTAACAAGCAAACAAGCAATGAAATATATATACAAAAGTTCAGGCAACAAATAAGCATACATACAGTAATGGAAGGGCAAACAACACTAGTAGAAAATGGCGTCCAAATCAACAAGAAATCAACACTATTTTGTTGATTTGGGTACCGTAATGACCGTTTTCACATGTATGTGTTAACTATATAAAAGTTGTTGAAGTATGTGACACGTTTTTGTTGATTTGGGTACAACATATTGATTGCCAAATGGAACTAATTTTTTATTGATCCAAGAGGATATCAATCTCACCTGGGTATCAAACAAGTCATCCCCAGGTATAAACAGGTCATCTCCGGGTATCAAACATTATCATATGCGAAGTTGGGTGGTGGAATGCCTGTCAATACAGAGTCAATTTTGATTGTACAAGCATCTAAAATTTTCCAATCCAACACCGGTGTTCATGAAGGATTTGTGGCTTTGTTGGCTCGCTGATTGCCTCTTTCATTTAGGTCTTGGTTTTGGGGTATATTGGGGGATCCGGGTCTTTTGTGTTGCAATCGCGCTGTGGTGAAGACGTTGATGTGCATGCGATTGCGTGTTATGAGTCTTATGATTGGTTTCAAACCAAGCTATTGATTTCTCTCACATTGTGATTTATTGGAGTGTGGGTCGGTGAATTTGTGTTTAGGGTGTTAATTTTGACAGTGTTGATTGTGTTCTGCAATTGCGAAGCAGAAGGCCGGTTGAAGCTCCCAGCACTTTTGTGTGAAGGTGACCAACCGGGTGGACGATCTGCAGGGCATGGTGTCGGAGTTGCAGCAGACGGGGCGAGAGGGTCGGTTGAAGGATGTGGCGCTCTTGGAGGAGCAGATGCATCAGATGCTCCGCGAGTGGAAAGCAAAGCTACACGAGGCTTCTCCGGCTTCTTCCTTGCTGGTAGGTACACACCTCATGGGTTATGCAAACTCTAGTGTGAATCCTAAATGAGTTCTGACCTTTGTGCAGCAAATTGGAAGGTTTATGATCCTCGGTGCTTTCTCCATTTCTGTCTGTGTGAATTCTAAATGAGTTTTGACCTTTGTGCAACAAATTGGAAGGTTTATGCTCGTCGGGGCTTTTTCCATCTCTATTTGTGTATCCTACATGAGTTTTGAGCTTTGTGCAGCCAATTGCAAGTCTGAGCTCGTCAGGCTTTCTATATCTCTATTTGTATGAACCCTAAATGATTGCACAGCCAATTGCAAGCCCAAGCTCGTTGGAGCTTTCTCCATCTCTGTTTGTGTTAACCCTAAATGAGTTCTGATTTTTGTGCAGCAAATTGCAAGCCCAAGCTTGTCCGAGCTTTCCTCCAACATGGAGTGGTTGTTGCAGTTGAACGACGAGGACAATGATGCCACCAGTAAAGCAGCTCCAATGCCGTCAAAAATGGAGCAAGAGCCCTTCAATCCTTGACCTGAAGAGTCTTCCCCACATCAGGTATTGACCTTCAATTTTGGCACATGTTATACCACATTCATTTTCGTAATTCATTTTTGTAAAGCTTTGATTTTCTAGACCAAGCTGGCACGCTTCAGTGTGCTTTCAGGGATTGATTTAACTAGATTTGGCTCTGAGACCGATCAGCGATGCATTCGGCAAGAGGAGCTGCGGATAAACTAATTAGGGCAAGGCTCTTGAGGACAATAACATGGTCACAAAGTTCTGGGAAGCTATTCTCCCATCAAGAGCAATTGGTGCCTTATCGTGACCTACACAATGATCAAGGTGAAGCTTGACTTCATTCCATCTACTAGCTCAGTCTTCTGTGTGATTTTTGTTTCCCGACACGGTTTATGATCTTCAGGGGACCTTGCTTAGGATAATTTGACTCTTAAGGCAATAATTGCTAATTCAGGAGTCGTTGGCTATCTATTCTTTGTCAGTTCCAGTAGGAGAATTATGCGTGACTTGCGGTTGTATTTCTATAATGACTGGAAATGATGACACAATTGTGATGTACAAATGTACAAATAATGCACTTGTTCATCTATCCTTCACGCTGTCCTAGTATTCTGGAAATGTCATCTGTTTGCCAAAGAGGATCCCATGTTGCAAGTTTCTAAATTGTGATATCTGACTTGTTGATCCAAAGTTGTCAAGACAGCACGCTTCTCTTATCAAGAAAAATGTTGATTTGAAAGCAATTGAGATTGTCAGTACCCTATAAATCCCAGAGCAGGTATCTCTTGGAGAGTGCCAGATCTTTACTTGAATAAGAAATTTTTTTTTTTTTTTTCTTCGTTGAGTTTATAAATTTTTTTCACATTTCGATGTGTAAACTTGAAGGGGATACCAGTATTCATTTGTGTTTTTCCTGTAGATTCATACATTCTTGGTGAATTGCTATAGCTGTTACTCCGGTCAAACAGTTGTTTTATATTGATACTTTATCTGGGCTCTTTGAACCTTTTTTAGATTGTGAAACAACGGGAGTCAGTTTTGGCAAATCTCAAAGCAAACAATGTAGACTTGGAGAAAGATGTGCGGCGTCTCCAAGAATGCAAGAGTCTATTGGACAAGGTTAGTTCTTATTCGCAGATCCAAGGAGCTTGATTTGATGTTTTCTGTTCACTTGTTTGTGGACAATTTACAGGAGGGATTTCTCCTGCGTGTAAATTTTTTTTTTTTTTTTTCCTTTTACATAAGCTCTGTTCTCCAGTATTCTCTATAGCTGTATCTACTGAAAAATTTCACGACCTTTTGATTCCTCGTAGACATTGGTTGTCACCGTTACTACAGCTTATAACAAAAGGACTTTACACGTACAATTTCGTTATTCAACATTCTTGAATTGTACGGAGTTGTGTCGTTGCATGCAAGTTTTCACACTGAATCAATTTGTTGCAACTTGTCTTTTCCGCAATGCAAACTGAGAATCTCAAGAAAAAGCAACCCTGGTTGAAGTACGATTAGAAGAAAGCCCTTTTCCAAGCTTCTAAAGAGAAAGAGAAAGAAACCAAGCAGCTGCTCAATGAAGTTGTTGCAAAATCAGAGGCTCTGAAGAAGCCAGTGGAGTAAGAACATTGTATTTGAGCTTTTAGAGTTGGACTTGATTTGTAGTTTGTTCTGTTATTAGAAACGTGCGTTTGCTGTCTTTTAACGGTTCAATTACTGTTGAGAACTGGAACGATTTTATTCGTCGTGTTGTAGTCTAGACTTGAACTTTTATGGTGCAAACTGCATTTTCTTCAATATCTGCATGCCTATATTTTAGTGATACTGACCGCTAGAGTTGTTTTGATTGTACTTTGAAGGATATTGAGGAAAAAGAAGTCAGAAATTGAGGCAGCTGCGAAGAAGTACATAAACAATTGAGTCTCAACGGCGATCATGGATTGAGAATGAAAGCAGTATGGTACGCTCCCTAGGATTGTTATGTTTCTCAAAAGTTGACTCAGTTACAATACCTAAATTTTCTCTAGCACTACACCTTAGGTGCGAAAACGGTATGTGCTTGTTTCAATGTGCAGGGGGAACAAGTTTGATTGAAGACCAGGGAAATTGTAGAGGTCACCAAAAAAGAGAGCATTCGGCAAGAGAGAAGAGCTTACCAATTTGCCTGCTTATGAACCTCCAACATCAAAACTCGTAAGCAACTTACTGAATGTTGAAGTTTGCTACCTAGTTAATTGTGCAAGAATTATTGCAGAATTGTTTTGTAGATTGCACGTTTTCCAGTCAAATTACGCTGGCAAATATCCCGATTATAAATACTATTGTCTCCAGGGTTGATTGATTTGATTAAGAGAATCTAGTATTTGGATTCTGTTAATCATGGGAAATTTTAAATGCAGTGGGTTTGATGAGATTTTGTTTACTAGGGTAATTGTAATGATTTTCAAGCTAACAGTCTGAGCCAAATTGAATTTGACTATGCTTTTGCAAAATGCACTGCAAACTCTTTCATCAGTATATTTTAGGTGTTGTTTTTTGATCAAAAAAACACTTTTTTATATTAGTAGGCAATTATGAATGAATCTTATGAGTCCTGTAGGATTTGATATTATCTACTGTATCAACTTTATTTTCACTTGATGTTGCAGAAAGATATCGCGGAAGATATCACGGATGGAATTCGAGAGTTTGAACTTAGAATGGGAGAGAAGAAAAATCTGAGAGAGGAAAAAGAAAAAAATTACTTTCAGAAACGGCAACAACTTGACGACGTTAATTGCAGGTGATTTCTTATTCTCTGAGGTTGAAGAGTTTCGAAAATCTGACTTAGGAATGTTGTTATTCTTCCTGGTTATCAATCTCTTGGAAATGAGATACGCTTTAGGCAGCTGTATGTCCTCAGTTGCCCCAGTCGCCTTTTGTGAGTGCAATATGAAATTTCAAGTTCTTTTGCGTATAACTTAGTTTGATGATCAATGATGACAGAATAACTGAAATAGACAGCGTAAAGAACCGTCTTCTCCAAGCTTTGAAAGATTCTGGTGCGCGAGGGGTGGTTGATGCTTACAATTGGGTCAAGAGCCATCGCAATGAGTTCCATAAGCTAGTCTATGGCCCTGTTTTGCATGAGGTATAACCATTTTTGGAATAAACGCCTTCATACCATTTGTTCCTGCTTGGGTTTCCAAAACAGATATTGTCAGACTTCAATGTCATAGATCTAAGTAATACGGGCAGTAACCTGCACAAACTTTTCAGTCTCTTTGCAAACTTGTGAACATTGGAGCTGATCCCCAATTTGAAGTGGAACCTGTGGAGGTGATCACAATCGACGGAAAGTCCAAGCTTTACCTAGATCTTTCACTTCGTAAGTTTGAGGTTGACATGGAGTATATCAATCGGACTATTGGAACCTCATCAACTGCAAAAGAGGTGAGAAAAGTCAGAAAACTAGATCATCACACAAATAATACTGACAACAATCCCTATTCAATTACCGGCCGAAAGATTCTTCTTGACGGAAGAACCAATTATCTTTTTGCTTGCAGTTAGATAATTTTCTTCGCAAATGGATTTAATGTTTCGCTAGTATTTTACAAAATCTGTTTTGAACTAATGCTGCGGTTCAACATTTTGGGTGCAATGAAGTCTGCAACCCAATTGATGTAACCTCGATGGATGCGCTAGCTGTGATCCAAGAGGTTGAATGCAAGAGTTTGTGATATAGTGAGCTTGTTGAGACTTGTGCTAACTTGATTGTGCTTTGTGGTAGGTCACAAAGTTGTTGAACAAGATGCAGCTGCAAACAGAGGTGGAATCTCAGACAAGAATTCAAGTATCTGCTCTGCCCACAAGGAGTGACGTCTTGCACGCTTGTGATATTGCCGAGGTCAGCATTATTTTCCGGATCAAATTGTTTGCATTATGTTGTTTAGCTGTTTGGGAGCGAATGAGGTACTGAAAGTGTCGCGCTTTCAGGATGTTGCAATAGCGTATGGTTTCAACAACATCACCAGGACACTACCGCAGTCACACACTCAAGGCAAAGAGCAGCCGCTGAATTACTTCAAGCTATTGAATCACTAAAGCCAACAACTTTGCTAACTTTCTTTGATGCAAGTGATGGCATTGAGGGAGCTCTGCAAAGAGGTTTGGATAAGTTGTGTGAAGCAGCAGATGAGGCAGTTCGGTCGGGTTTCCAGCTACTGATCGGACTGATTACCTGGTATGTTCTTGATACCGTCAGTTTACAATCACACGTTCTCCCCTCATTACGTCCTTACCAGCGTGTTTACTTGGCAATATACAGCCTACAACAAGGGCCAGTGAATGGCAGTATATTCCAGGGTCTGCCACTTACTTGCCCATGTTCTACTCTGTATTGCTTAAAAACAGATTCATTTGTCTTGAAGTTGATTTGTTATTGGACCCTGGCCTTTTCTTTCTGATTACCGATTCTGTTCAGATCATAAGAAAATGGAAATCTTATTTTGATAGAAATCTTATTTCAGGACGCAACAAAGCCAACTATTCCACCACTACTGGCAGTTGGCGCTGTGCACCACACCTTATCTCTAATGGTATGCATATATTAGCGTCCATCGTCGTCAACAGCGTGCAATGTTTCAGCACTCACCAATTCGCTTGTTTGATCGGTTATGGCAAACAAATCTAAGAAATTTAAAGAGAAGATCACAGATTCAATTTCAATTTCTTAGATTTGTTTGCCAATACATGAAGATGTACATGGCAAGCTCTGAAGCTGATTAGATAACCTAAGCAGTGTAGGACAAACTTTGTGACTTCTTCTAGAATGCATGAGATAATGAAGAATAAATGAACATGTAATTGCTGATTTTTGTGATGTATATTGTAACTGTGTCTGCACATTATTTCTTTATTTTGCAGTAGTGGATGGATTAATGAAACGAGGACAGATGGCATTCAGAAGTACACTTGAAAAGTAATGGATTCCAATTGATAAGGAAATCATGGAATTACAGAATTGACAATAGACTAAGGAATTACTTGTGCTTCCATGAAAACGCTTGAATTGATATTTCGGTACAAGAAGCATACATGAAGAACAGAAACTCCTCCAATTTCATGTTGAAATTTGACAATAATGTGTTGAAAAGATTAGGAAATTGGACACTTTTAAGTTGAAATTCAACAACAATGTGCTGAAATAAGTATTAAACTGGACGTGATCGTGTTATTACAAGCATAAAAATGTTAAAATTGACATCCAGATTAACAAAATTATGTTGAACCTCGTCCGGGTCAACGCGTCCTTTCGCACAAAAAGAATCAACACTTTTGTGCTAAATTCTTGTTCATCTGGACACCATTATACTAGTAGTGCAAGCAAACACAAAAATTGAAGCTCACCCGTGCCCTCTAGCCCCATTTTTTGTCATTTTTGTCGACCAACATCATAGCAATGACATCTCTATACTCAGCCAAGAGTCTGCGGATTGGAGACAAGCAACAAATTCAGCGTGTCTTCACGTTCTTCAGGAGCTTGAGCCCTTTCGATTGAAGCTGCTGAGAGAGTACCTGGAATTCCACTGCCTCTTTTGTGAGTGAGCAAAATATGTGTGCGTCGTCTTCAGAACCTCTTCCACGACATGCATTATATTCATCTGCGACAGTGACTATGCGGCTAAGTTCAACCTGTGAGCACAACAGTAAACTTTAGTTGTAAAGGGAGCAAAATTATCTTTAATTTGTAAAGTCACTCCTGTCTTCTGGCCCTGGAAGGAGCTCACACCATCAGTGCCGAAGCATAGGAGCTTTTGCGCAATGTCGGCATCCTTCAAACCACCGCTAGCATTCAACGCGCCCATGATGATAGAAGTGAGCTTGCTTGCTGTTAAACCATCGGAATCCAATTTCTGGATGGACAAGTATGGCAAACCAGTACCAAAGCAACCAGCACAACCTAAGCACAAGGGTCAGCACTAGGCAAGGCGAGTAAACCACTACCATAGCAACCAGCAGCACCAGGTGCACAACCCAAAACCCTAAGCACGAGTAAAAGTATGAGCAGCAAGTATGGAATTTCAGTACCAAAGCAAGCAGCAGCGTCTAAGCAGAAGTTAGGGATGCGCGTCTACAACCATAGCATAGAACCAGCTGCAGCAGAGTACCAGGCACAGCATGGGAAAGCACCGAAGCAACGAAAGTAACATTTTTACCACCGACCCTAAACCAAATACCATTTAAGCCACATTAGTCCTAGTGGCAGAACCAAATAGTAAGGCTTGCGGAGTACAAAGCAGCATTCCAGGAAGCATAGAACTCAAAGCAAATCTTAAGTAATGAAAATGACTGTGAACCAAAATTGGACCAATTACATGGGCCACTGGGACCAAATATATGCATGCATTGAAACTCAAAACCAGCAGTGAATGCTCCCCCACTCAATTTGACTCTAAGAGCAATACAGAATACCACCTTTGAAGATCAAAAAAGATGAAACTCTTCATATTCAGGAAAACAGAAAAACAAATAGAAGCATATTTACGAAATCCACTCACATTCATGAACGGATACTCCGAAGCTGTTCTTGGGTGTGTTAGGCAGCTCCATTGATGATTTGGGAATCTCCAGCTTCATATCATTATCCTCCACAGGTGGTCGAATAGGCTTAAATCCAAATGACGTCAACCAAGAAGGATCAAATGGTTCGTTGCAACTCACACACGAATCTTGAGTGTCCACCAACTTAGAAATGCAGAAGGGGTGGTAAAAGTGTTTGCAACTCGAAATGACAACATCAAACGAGTTGTACCACTTGTTACAAAAAGAACATGGCTGCAATTCAAGTAAACCTCCCTCATCTTCTAGTCGATCTGGGTGAAGGCAAGGCTTCGGCCAACATGCAACCCCTAAACCATTCCTCATTTTCCCGATTTCATCAGCCACTGCATCTTTGTGTCTTCGAACTTCTTTCAACTCTCGACGCACTACCCCAATGTCAACTTTATAATTCATCATGTCCAAACTGGCTTCTTCATACAAGTCTTTTGCTTTTTTTGCTCTTCTCTCACTCTCCTGAAGAGTCAACTTAGCAAATTCCAGTTTACGAATCAGGAAATCTCTTTCAGATTTGAGCCCCTCTAGCCTCTTCAACGCTGTTACAAAGCCATTGTTTTCTTCATTGCAATTGTCCTTAAACTGCTGGATCTGCAGAGCATTTTCTATTAATCACAAACCCAGGTAGTGTGAGAATATAGCTGAATTTCAAGCACCAATATGACAAGCTGCAAGGCTAAGGTTGTATCACACCCTAAACCAACTTCTGGAGAGCGTTTGCATTCAATTAATACATTATACTGAAGGTTAGCGTTTATACTAGGATACAAGGCCCATAACATCAGTCAGAGAATGGCTGTACTCTAGTGTCCACGAAGGGCAGCAATTGCAATGGGAAGCTCAAAAATCATTCACAAAACTCCTACGGGAAAATGCCACAACCTGAGATAGACCCTAAACCTAAACCGCAAATAGTTTACTAGTTGCAAGTTCCAGATTCTAGCTACAACAGTTTTGTCTGTGCAGAGTGGGCAAAAGATTTGCCACATTGTGCACATGCACGTTTGATCATGCAAACTTACACTCCATCTACAAAGCAAAGGACGCAAAAAGGAAAACAACGAGGAAACACTCACAGCCGATTGAACTTCGTTGGTGAGGGAATCATTCAACTTCAAGCCTTCCTCCGTGACATTCACGTTCTGGCTTGCCTCTTCTACGTCTGCCTGGCGGTCGTCCACCCCAAACTTAAATCCAATGATTTTTTCCGCAATTGTTTCCCTTGAACTCTCTAGGAACCCCTCCTTCTTCTACATAGTGGCCAGCAACTCGGCCTCCACCCTGAAAGCCTCCTCCGCATTGGTTATGTTGCCAAGCAATATCCGAGGGGACCCAAAACCTAAAACTGGTTTCTACTCTCCTTCTTCTCGAACGGCATTGCTCCAAATAGTGTACCTCAACTGAGATCCGGAGGGTTTAGAAGACAAGGTGGGCGCCAGGCGAGCTATGGTTTCGGTCTCCTCTGGAGTCAAATCGTGCTTCAGAAGATCCGATTCCAAACGACAGGCAAGAACAGAGGCGGTGGATGCAGCTGCGGAAGCCCAGTCAACCTCAAAACCCATTTGCTCAGCGATATTCCCCTTCACCAACCACACCATAAACTCTTTGTTTGTGACGTCCACTTTGCCGTAAATTTTGGAATATAATTCCAACAACTGCAACCTCGTCTCTGGCTTCAAGGTTGTGTTTGTTGTCTTGAATGCTGTGCATTTGCCCCACACTTCCTCAATCTTCTCTGATGTGATAAACAACATCTCTGCAGAGTTCTTTGGATTCAAACCTTTGCTACTAAGACCACGCTCTCTAATAAAAAAATCTGCAGTAAGGGTTCTCAAGCCTGCAAATTCGTCCAGCAACTCCGACACGGATGGAGGCGGCTTGGAAACCTTGTGTTTGCGGTCCAAAGAACCCCTACGATCTCTGCACAACTTTGCAGACGCACCCCGCACCAATGCCACGTCCATGGCTTCCTAAACCACAACCCTACACAAAGCCAAACTAAGTAACAAACACCTAAACCTAAACGAAATCAGACCACGCTCGGAGCGTCATGAGCAAGAAGCATAGTAGTGGTGAGAGAGCTAACTCCAAACCCTAATGGTCGTTGAGCTTCCATTCTCGCCTTGCTCAGCTCAAAATTCTACGAAACAAGTTTAGCACTCAGCAGGCCACCCACAAAATTTTGAAAAACTGTTTCTCACTGCCACTCACGCCCTGAGAGTGACGACTTTCCAAACCCTAACGGACTCCATCCCCGCCTCGCCACTCCCGCCCTGTTCAAAATGGTTGCCAGCTGTCAGATTTCATCGGGGATTGATCGAAGATTTAGAATAAAGGACTCTGGCAAAGCAGTCAAAGCGTGTCGCCGGTGGCTCATGTTACCTCAAGTGTACCCCGACCATGTAGTGATTTTTGGTATCACAGAAATCGCAATTAACATCTTTGTCACCTAGAGGTGATCATTATTGGAGGGTCTCCGTCAGAAATCTGTGTGGGGTCCATAGACCGCCTACCAGGTGGAGTGCTGGAAGACCATTTAACTCAAGTCGAGATGAAAGAGTTCTGATCATTATTGTGAGATTCAGCTTGGGTGGTTGTCATGGAAATGCAAACTCTGACCGTGATGTTCAGTTAATCACATATAGATGATAGCAAATCCAAACTCTTGAAATCCGTGTTTCATTGCCACTCCTTTGGGTACTGATTTAACTCGCCTCGAGTTAGATTTGCTGGTAATCAAAAGTGGTGGAATGTTTGCACCTCATTATCTTGTTAATCTTCATTACCTTTGTGCGTAGGGAATATGGATGCCATTAGAAGGCTTGCTCAGGGGTATTCCTTAGATGATGGCAAGGTGAAGAATACGCTCATACAAAACATCATCATCCCCAAATGTGATGGGATACTGAGACAAATTTGGAGCACTAAGATTGTTGTCCTGCACAATGCCAATGGTCTCCCCGTGGCTGAGGGAATCTGTCACAGCGTGAATTCGGAACACGTTGTTGGTAGCAATGGTCCTCTAGGAGATTCTCTTGTTGCAGTACAGATCTCTAAGTCTCTACATCCTACTGATGTTCCTCATGACTGGAAATACTCACTTCATGCATGGCCCATCGATTGTGTCTTTCTGAATGGGGCGAGCTTAAGCAATCACGAGGTCCGAGATGAGTACAACCGTCGGCAGGCAAGACTGTCGCAGCCATCTTCGTCAACTAAGAGACCATATACGAGCGTCGTCAGGAATCCTCCACCACCTCAATTTTGTGTGAAAGCCGACGATCTGCTCACTCAGGAGTCTATCAACTTAGTGTCAAGCAAGATGTGCTGCTCGAGCAATTGTGTCCAACCTTTTCCAAGAGACAAAATTCGTGCCTTTCGTGAACATATGTACCACAAGACAAACTTTGAATTCCGTTACCACATGAAGTTGGACGTGCACCGCCAGGTCCACCGTAACTCTCAAGGTAAGAAAGTGGTCACTCTCGAAGGGATCAATGTCTGTATGGCGGCGTGGAGACATATTGCAGGTGTCTCGGAATCCACCTTCCATCGTTTCCAAGGATATGCTGCTAGAGGTGATCAAGCTCAACTTCACGGAAATTTGGGCTTGCAAAAGACTTGGCAGCATTCCTTGCAGGCCACAGCAACGTTAAAATGCTTGCTCAAAAAGTCAACTATATGCTACATTGTATGCATAGTCTTCCTTCCGGAGAGAAGGCTGTGTCTAAGGTTCTGCCAGCCACCTTCACATGGAAGAATCTACTCCCCAACATCAATGCAGCAAATGCTGTGTTTGGGTTGAAGGAGGTCTCCACCTCAAGTATCAGCAAAATTAGGAAATGGAATTTTCCTGAATACTCTGTGAAGAAGCCCGGTGACAATTTCGCTCGTTGCGCGGACTGTGATAGATTTCAAGAACAGAGAAGGACTGCCCCCATTGGATTGCGTCGGAATTGGGACCTACTACTGGAGAAACACAATATATGTGCACGGGCTCATTGAGATAATTATTACGCAAATCAGTATAAGTCAACTGCCTACCCTCACGAGTGCTTGACGATTATGCATGACAAAATGGACCATGCCAAGACGGCGTTTCCTGTATTCTCCCACAAAAGCAAGCAACTTGACGGACTTACGAAATTGCCGGTATCAATCACCGGAATGATAGCTCATGGGCATGGCAACATGCGATATGCGCATTTCGGTCTGGACATTTTTCTGCACAACTCCAATTACATGGTGGGTTTATTGGCTAAGCTCTTACGAGATCTTGAATTCCCTCCAAAGTACTCTTCCAGGGAGCTGTTTGTTGGGGCGGGCTGTGCTCCTTTCTTTGAGGCGGTGCTGAAAGGAGCTGAAATGTGCGATTCATCACTTTGGCCACCGCCAGAAGTCCCAATTGAAGCAATTCCACTTCCTCCAGTCCTCAATGTTCATATGGACAACGCCACAAGAGACAACAAAATTCAATATGTGTTTGCGTTTTGGTCTCTCCTTATTGTGAAGAAGATATTTTGAGAAGTTTATGTAAGTTTCATGGTGGTTGGTCACACGCACGACGACATCGATGCTTTGTTTGGCAGATGGAGCATGCAATTGAAGAAAGCAAGCTTTCCCACCATCCCAGCCCTCATGAAGTCCTTCATGAATGTGGATTTTGTGCCTACAATTCCTCACTTAATTGAGGAGATACCTGATTTCAAAGCCTTCATAGAAAGCTCACTTTTGGAAGGGGATGAAGCACTCGTTGGCCATACCAAGGCACAACAATTCAAATTTTATTTGAACTCAGAGGGTTTTCCGATCATGAATTACAAGAGGTATTGCACGGATAGTGATTGGCTCCCAGAAGAAAGGGGGATCAAATTGTGGCAAGAAGACTCGGAAGGACGGAGTCTATGACCTCGTGGAGTGCCTGTGCCGGTTTCCCACCTTCCAATGAGGGTACGGATGACATTTCCAAAGGGATTTTTGGGTTCATCAAATATTGGGAGGCATTATGCAACAAAGACGAGAGTGGGGAGTATAGGAGATGTTTCAAGTATTTGGTGTTCTATTGGCTAGCGGTGAAAGCATGTTTGATTGAGCCTATTCAACCATTTGAGGAGCTGAAAGAGGGCTTCTGGCCTTCTACTCGAGTGGAAGCAATTGAGGAGGACGAACTTGATGACAATGGCGAAATTCGTGAGGAATTTGCTGAGGATGATGTCTTTGTGGGGCAACATTGTGATCGTCCCTTGCCATCTTTCCAAGTGAGTCATAATGTTGAGAAAGATTTTGTTGTCGCCTTTCGACCAGCTGACGGTGATACAAAACCTGTATGGATTACTAGAACTTTATCTGCCCCTTTCACAAATCCAGAGCATCCAAATTGCATCTTGATTCAGTACTTCAAGCCAACGGCACAAGGAAGAAATGTTCAAGAATTTTACACTGGTTGGGACTCTGCCAAGGGATTACATTGGAAAGTGGACGAGACACAAGAATCTGCTTGGGAGGACACAAATGCTTTCATCACCGCATGGAAGTCCAAGGTTAAAAAAAACACAGTGGAATGTGTCCTTTGAATCCCAGCAGCTCAAGTTGATGTCATCAACGGGAGTTTGTATTTGTACGATTCCGACTAAATATGCATCGCATATTGTGGGGATACTTTGTAGTACTTGAAGTTAGGTTTGGTAGTTAGAATTCTATGGTCCATTTGTTTTTGTATAACCATAGACGGCTTTATATGATTTTACATTATATGTTTTGAGTAGAGATGTTGTGGATTGGAGTAACTAAGGTGTTTTAATACTATAGATATGTTTTGGGAATATTTATATATTTTGTGTGTAGCCATTTGCGCAGCAAGTGCACTTTTTATAGTATTTAATAAATTTTTTATTCAATCAATGGTATATGGGATATTGTATTTGTTAAAATCGTTTCATTATCAGATCCTGTAACTAAATTTTGTCTTTTAAAAATACAATACAAGTTGAAAAAAATGGTAGTGGATAAGACCACTTCTTATTCTGTCAACTTTTCAAGCGCTTGTCATAGTTTCATATAGGGAGGTCTATTGGTTGTTTAAAATTTTCCTGCTTTCAAAGTGTAGTGATCAGCACAAAGTCATGTATACCTTCTAAATGAGATAAATAGCCTCCAATCGTTCAACTGATGACTTGGTGTTCAAGGACCATACACCGTATTTGTAAATGACTATCGTTACTCTGATTAATAAGTAGCCCAAGACACTCTAACCTAAAACTCTCATTTTAATGGAAATTGCAGGTACAAATTAATGAAATTAAGTTCCCCTTAACTTAAATTTATTTCAAAGCAAATTCAATTGAAGGTACAACTCGAGGCAATATTCAAGGTACAAAATAGGACATTGTTATTTTAGGAGGTCCCCAAACTCCCAAAATAGTGAATATGATGTTTACATAGCAAGCAAATTTATGTTCCAGAAAGGGCTGCCATTAATGGCTGGGGTGTAGGATGTCCCAAAATTTCAACAAAGGAATTACATTTTTGTAAGTAGGAATTATGTGTCTTTAAAAAGGTTGCCATTAATGACTGGGGTGTAGGATGCCAAAAATTATAGCAATGAATCTAAAATTTGAACCACTGTATAAAAAAATTCTACATTCCAAAAAAGACTGCCGTTAACGGCTGGGATGTAGGATGCTAAAATAATTCAGCAATGAATCTAAAATCTGAACCGCGGTGGAAGAAGTTCTACATCCCAAAAAGGGCTGCCGTTAACGGCTGGAGTGTAGAATGCTAAAAGATTTCAGCAATGAATCCAAAATCTGAACCGCGGTGGAAGAAATTCTACATCCTAAAAAGGGCTGCCGTTAATGGCTAGAGTGTAGGATGCTAAAAGATTTCAGCAATGAATCCAAAATCTGAACCGCTGTGGAAGAAATTCTACATCCCAAAAAGAACTGCCGTTAACGGCTGGAGTGTAGGCTGCTAAAAAGATTCAGCAATGAATCCAAAATCTGAATCACAGTGGAAGAAATTCTACATCCCAAAAAGGACTACCATTAATGGCTGGGGTGTAGGATGCTAAAAGATTTCAGCAATGAATCTAGAATCTGAACCACGGTGGAAAAAATTCTACATCCCCAAAAGGGATGTCATTAACAGCTGGAGTGTAGGATGCTAAAAAGATTTAGCAATGAATCTAGAATCTGAGCCGCGGTGGAAGAAATTCTACATCTCCAAAAGGGTTGCCGTTAACAGCTGGAGTATAGGATGCTAAAAGGATTCAACAATGAATCCAAAAACTGAGCCGTAATGGAAAATATTCTACATCCCCAAAAGGGATACCGTTAACGGCTGGGGTGTAGGATGCTAAAAAATTTCTATAGTGAATATAGAATCTGAACCGTGGTGGAAGAAATTCTACATCCCAAAAAGGGCTGCCATTAACGGCTGGGGTGTAGGATGCTAAAAAAATTTCAGCAATGAATCCAGAATCTGAGCTGCGGTAGAAGAAATTCAACATTCGAAAAAGGGCTGCCGTTAACGGCTGAGGTGTGAGAAGGTGAAAAATTACTGTGTGTGACCTAATTTATAATGTGCAAAGAAGGAAAGTTTGACTCCCAAAAACGGCTGCCGTTAACGGTTGGGGTCTAAGGAAGGCAAAAGAAACTATGCCATTGGACGGAATCCTAGTATATGCTATTCTAAATTGGAACCTAAAAAAGTGCAGCCGTTAACTGTTGGGGTCTGGGAAGGCCAAGAAAAAGAACTGCACACCTGAATTTCCTTCAGTGCTTGCACTTGTCTTGTGATTTCTTCCTTGCCCATCTTGCCGTGCATACTTTGCTGCAGCCTCCGCCGCAACCTCCGCCTCTTCCATAGTGATCGCTTTTTCTCCCTCCCTCGTTGGTTGTTGCCTCAGCGCCTTCAAAGACAATGTTCAAAGACAGCAAAAGAGTTAGGGTGAATCCGGTCTCCAAAAAAAACAAAAAAGCAAATAAGGAAGAGATTGGTAGATATAGCTTAAGGGAATCTTCTAAATAACTTCCTCAATCCTTAAGATTTCAAGCCAAAATTTTTTGTACCTGTAGATTGTACACGTCAGATTCACTCCAATTTTTTTCAGAATTTTAGGACACTTGAGCGAATTTACAAAAATCAGCAAAAACTGCAAAAAATAAAAGTGCTGGATTTTGCCTAAAAATCTTCAAAAACTGAACATTTCAGGGAAGATTCCAAGATGCTGAATTCGTTTTTTGGCCATGAAATACTCAATATTTGTCCATTTTTTACATGCTATATATCGTTGGAATCGGGCTTCCGACGCGCATGAAATGATGTAAAGTTGCAAAATCTGCCTCTAAAAAAAAATTTCACATATATTCAAATTCAATATCACTTGGAATAATTATTTCCTTACCATTGTGTTTGTGCTTCCTACCTCCTACTCCAACTCTATTGTTGGGGCTGTTTGTTGTTGCTGTTGTTCTTCCTCTCCTTCTTCATTAATATCTTGATCCTAATCACTACAGCTTGAGGCAATATTTGGTTGAGCTTCACAAGAGATGGGTTCAAATTCCACATTATCTTCTCCAATTGCTTCACATGAAACAATACCTCCATACGTCAAATTCCTCAATGTGCCAGATAGATCAACTGCACTAATTTGAAGCACCCGTCTAGTCATTCTAGCCCTTAACAATTGCCTTTTACTTGAATAACAAAAACTACTTTTCTTCCTCCTCTTCTTCCTACCTTGAACTAGAGTGTCCAACGCTAACAATGGAAAAACAAGTATCCTTGCATCTGAAATAATAAACTAGTAGGGCCTTACAATATCAAGATCCTCCATACTACATCACCCACTTTTTGCAATATGCGTTTCTACATACTACTTCATTCCACTCTATAACCTTTTATATTCTAAAGAACTTCAACAACCCTTCTCTACAAAATTGGAATTCAATTTTATAAGTAAATGATGGCTTCATATGTCTGTTATTCATATTATCATCAATGAAAAAAACCTTTACCTATCTAAAGATATGCAATTATCATTGCAAGCATGTCAAGGATCATGCAATACAAGGCATTTTGATCTATCGTCTCCTATCAGTGCCAGCTCTAATACTACTAACATTGTCTGATAGAAAATGATACATTGTCAATATTATAATTCATTTATTATTTTTGATGTACTAATTGATACTATGCAGTACGCCACCTTATCCAACTTCATTTCAAATGTTGTTAATATATCTTCTTCTAGAGCAAATCTTGATATGATACGTAATAACAAGCATTGAAATCATCAATCCAATTTCAAATTATACGGCATCCATGATATATATCCATTCAATTCAAACAATCCTAGAGGTTTTCATTCTTATTTATATTTACATCCCTTGCACTTGTAAACATCATTGCTTGCTTCCTAATGCTGCAACTTCCCTGCAACTTTATGTAACACTTCAGTATGGCTACTATTGTTGCAAGAGGTCATGAGGTCCCATTTGTTTTACCATTAGGTAGTCAAAGATTTGTACATGTACCCGCCCATCTCCTTCATGTCCACTTTGGATTCTCCCCTTCTTCTATTGTCATAGAGGAAGAAGTCCAAGGTGACTACGGCATCATTAAAGAATCAATCTTGCAATCAAGATGTAGTGATCAAGAAGGGTTCTCCTGGCTTTTTTTTGCAGGGAGCTTTAGAGTTTATAGTCACTCGCCTGAGCTCTTGCCAACTTCAATTGAAATACTGACACCCCCTTTTGATAATTCCAATGTTGAACGCCCACTTGTATGCCCAGTCAAAGTGGAATCTCTAGCTAGTAGATGTTCTGGAAATACAATTATGTTCAATGTCAACGATGTCAAACGTGAGTCTCTAGAACCAATCATAGAGTTATCCAGTGATTCTGAAGGCAAGATACCAATTTAAATCTGTCAACCTTCTTCTTCAAATGTTGCTTTGCCACCTACTGTGGAGTCATTTGTTCCTATTGTGTTTTGTTCTTCCTTTAGTAGTCTCGCATCATCCGGATTTTCTTATCCTCCTCTTCCTCCCAATCATCGTGATTCTCTAACTGTATTACAGTGTCTACGCAAATTGTCTTCTATGCTCGGATCACGGAATGAACTTGCCCAAATTGATTTTGATGCCATTGAATATCAGAACGTCTAGTTCCTCCCAGTTAGATTTGATGGCGATGTTCTTTTTGAGCTACCGCCATGTCATGGATCCACATGTGGGTCTAAGGCATAGAGGGTATGGATAAACGATATGATGGTCATGCATAGAGTTGCATTATGACCTCTAACATCTATAACAACCTTGGTTTAAAGTTCAGAAAGTTGCATTATGTTGGGCGTTTGATTTGTGAGAATCCAAGATGTAACTATCGCACACGAGCTTCAAAAAGTAACAAAATTGAGTGGATTGGAACCACCAAGCATCCTTTTAGCATAGGCCAGATTCCTCCACTAGAGTCTAGTGTGCTTTGTAATGTTTGTAGACAACCTCCTACTTGTCTTAGTCTATGTAACTCGCGGATTTATTATGTACAGAGAACTGCAAATTTGTCACGTGCAACGATCCACTTGGATGTTCATTCACATCCAGTTGCTGACGAATAGTGTAGAGAGTCTCTCAAAGCAATCACCAGATTGATTGCTCACGAAGTGGCAAGAACTCCAACCGCTAAAACTTTTGCCATTACCACGGCGGCAAGCAAGGAGTTTTTTTATACATTCCTGATTCACAATGGACCCGGACCAAAGGAAATACTCCATGGCGAAGCATTAGAGAATGTCATGGATAAGTTCCAACTCCTTAGCTTGCCAAATATACGGAACATGATATCTTCTTTTAGAAGCAACAACAAGGGAGGTGGTGAGATTGATCAGATTCTTGACATGAAGGGATGTGCCAAAATGGAATATATCCATGATAGTATATTTCCGGGACAAGGGCAAGAGAAGGTCTATTTGTTCAAGATGCTTGTGGATGGATCTAGGAGTGGTATTGATCTCGTACGACGGATGCAACCAAATGGCAATCTTGAGAACTACTTCATTATGTTTGACCATGTGAAGAAGGTGAAATTATGGACAACTATTGCTTGTCACGTCTATGAATCTACTTACTGCAAAGTCATGACTATTGCCGTCTGTGATATACAGACTAAAGGCACCGAAGGTCAGATCATTTTTTGGCGTTGTCTGAATAAGGTCATGATCCCTAAACCTTCTATCGCACATGAATCCTTTGAAGGTTGGATCTGACCCTAAACCTTCAAAAGATTCATGTGCGATAGTGCTTAAGCCAACTTCAATGCAGTTTGCATTGTATATGGATCGAGGGATCCATCCCTTCCAATGGTAGACCGTGAAAGGACTTGCTTGTTCCACTGGGCAACAAGCATGCACAAGCACACAGAGAAGCTAATTACAAAAGAGTTCTAGAACGAGCATATCCGACTGTGCAAGCAATACAAGGATGCAATATCAATGTCCGAGGCGGACAAGATGTATCTAAAAATTAGAGTGTAGTGGTATTCCTCCGGAGCTGCGTCAGAACCGGCAATTCTTGAACTCAAGGATTGGCTGGCCTTTTGGGACTTTCAATATTGGCAATGAGGTGGATTCATGGAAACGGGGTCAAAGTGAACCTCCTTTGCCCCTTGGCTACGAAGAGGGAAATTTTTTCCTATATGAGTTTTTTGGTGCAATGTGAACACAAACTTCTTTAGCAAAATGACTATTTTTCATATAATTTTTTGAATTTTTTTGAATTACTAAAAATGAAAAAGTCCACAGACCCCTTTTCTGCTATTTTATGCTTCCAATGGCCCCTGTAGTACTTCTAGCAGTCAAGCAATATTACATAGTACTAACTGACGATCTAGATCTGCAGCGTCCAAAAATCGACGGTCTAGATTTGCAAGCGCACTGAAATCGCACTATACTGGCAATACGCACAGTACTGCTAGTACAGAGGCCCAAAACAGCTTTTTTGGCGGAAAATCGTTAAGTGTTTCTTGCAATCACCCAACATGTGTAGTTGTGAGAAAAATTTCACATTTGCCAACTTTGACACCTTCCCAAGGACTGAATTTTTTTTCTTTTTCCATGAAATTTTGGACATAAGACCATCTATATGTTATGTTAATAACATGTGTGCCAAATTTCAAGGTCAAAAGATTCACACAAAAAAAATAATTCTAATTCTTCCAACATGTGTACTTGTGAGAATGATTTTTTTAGCCCTTGGGATAGTGTCATTTTATGGGAAAAGTTTCACATGGATGTAAAAAATCATTCTCACAAGTACACATGTTGAAAGAAATAAAATTATTTCTTTTGTGTGAATCTTTTGACCTTGAAATTGGCACACATGTTATTAACATAGAGATGATCTCATGACAAAAATTTCATGTTAAAACTTTTTTTTCAATCCTTGGGATAGTGTCAAAGTTGGCAATAATGAAATGTTTATCAAAATTACAGATGTTGGTATCTTTTTTTAAGTGAATTTTTTGACCTTGAAATTTGGCCCACATGTTATTAACATAGAGAAGATGTCATGAAAAAAAATTCATGGTAAAGAAATAATTTGTCAACACTTGGGATAGTGTCAAAGTTGGTAGTAGTGAAATTGTTTATTCCAACTACACATGTTGGTAGATTTCGAATATCATTTTTTCCTTGGATTTCTTGGAATTAAAATCTTTTACATATTTAATATACGTATAGATGGTCTCATGCCCACAGTTTCATGGGGAAAAAAAAATTTAGTCTTTGGGAGGGTGCCAAATTTGGCAAATGTGAAATTTTTCTCACGGCTACACATGTTGGTAGATTTTAAATAAATTTTTTTTGTAAATCTTTTGGCCTTGAAATTTGGCACACATTTTATTGATATAAAGGTAATTTTGTGGAAAAAATCCCATGGTAAGATACTAGTTTTTGAGCTCTCGAGAGACTTTCAAAGTTGGCAGAGTCAAAAATTTTCTCACTGCAAATTCAAAAACGACATTTTGATTGCTATCTCACTGTACAATTGATGCTTCATGATACTTGTATAAGGTTCCAAATCAATTCATGTTAGATGGAAGGAAAAAAAAAGTAACAAAAATTGTTTTCTTCTTAAGTCACAATTCATTTTGTCACTAAAGCTCTAAATCTATGCTCTCTCTCTCATTAGGCTCTTTAAGGGATAATTCCTTCTGGTGAAGAATGCTGAGAAATTTATGTATTTGTAGGTGGATTGGTTTAAAGAATCACCGTAATTATCTAGTGAAATACATTTAGGTTCAAATTTAAAAGCAAAAGAACAATGGAATCTTAGTTTGGACCTCTGAGATTTCTATAACATTGTTTATTAGAGAGGTAAGGGCCTTTTTGCATCCTTGAAAGGGGAACCCCTTCTTGTAAACTAAAATTATATTATATGCATGTTTTTTAGGTGTAGAACCAATGAGATAGAACTCTTGAATCTATAATTAGATCCCTTCTTAGATATTTAAGGAATGGATAATACCAACGATATTAGCATGTGAGTGCAAAGATGTGAGCATATGAGCCTTGAACCTAATTATAGGTACATGTACCTATAATCATTAGAAGGTGTTTATAAAATATGTACTTATAACATAGGTACTGTACCTAGGAGTCTATACTATAAATATCTTCTATAATTATAGGTGCTTATGTTATAGATTCTTTCCATATTATAGGCTCATAGATTCTATACTCACATGCTAGTACTTTTTGGATAATACCGTTCTTGGGACATGAGCCAGTGTTTTTTATTTCATTTTACTAGAATCTGGATGTGGGCTCCAGTTCAAATTAAAGTGTTTTAGATGAGGCTACATGCACATATTCTTCTGGTGCAAAAATTGGCTCCAAGTATGAGAGAATTGTGACTTCCGTGGCATCAAGAGAAAAACAAAAAACACATCTTAGGCAATTCCTATTTGCACATTGGTGCAATTTTTGGCGACAACAATTTGGACTCATAGCATAAGAAGGCGACAATTTTTTTAGAAGTGGTGCCAAAAAGGCAACAATACAATTTGGGACAATCCCATTCAGGCTACATTGAGTACTGTGAAAAAAAACCCATCAATTCTATTCTCTACAAACATCAGTGTAGACATTGAAGTGCAAGTGAATGAATTCCTATACTCATTGCAATGTACCTAATGCTAACTGATCTGCACCTGAATCCTACAAAGGCAAGGAGAAAACCTGCACACACGCGAAAACACTCCGACGCCCAAGTCAGAATACAATCAAATCTAGAATTTAGAAAGGGTTTAGGATTAGCAGAACACCTACATACACTCTAACGCACAAGTTAGAACAAAGTTCAATTACAACTTTGAAAAAGCAAAACTTTAAAACAAGACCTGCACACACACACAAACACTCCGACGCCCAAGTTGGAAAAAGATGGAGTTTAGAACTTCAAAACAATCAAAATTAACAAAGGAGCATTCAACCTGCACAACCACTCTCATGCCGAGTTAGAAAACAATCACATTAGAAGTTTGGAACTTAAAAAGATCAAGATCATTGGCCATGTACATGATTCGGTAAGATACACTACAGCTCTTCAACTTCAAAGGGGCAGCTCAATACAAGGAAATCAAGAAGCCTAAATAAAGATCACAACAAGTTCATGCATTTCTGTTCCAAAAACGGAGGTCTTCACATAACAACATGAAGAAGCTATTCAGAAGATAATACTTTTATAAGTGGTCTACAAAAAAAGTGCAACAAGAAAGCCTACGATTTCTAGGAACAATCAAGCAAAATCTGAAGCACAAAAACTACCACTATCAAGTGCATAACTAAGAAAACCAAACATGAAGCTAAGCTGAAAAATAAGCTAAGTCAAAACATAAAACTGAAGCCTGTGAGGAGAACACCGGAGGCAACACTATGCCATGACCCCATACCGATAGTGGTCAGCGTGGTTGACCCACTGTTGGAAACACTTTTCATACGGAAAATCTTCAAGCGTGTACACCTTTTGCCCATGCATGCCAACAACTAGGCTGAGATGTTCACCTTGTAGCCGATTGCGAAGCTTGTCCTTCAAAAATGCTAGTGATGAGAAGCAACGTTCGTCTTCAACAGATCCAAGAACGTGTATTATAGCAATCTCAGCCAATTTGACATATTCAGCAATATGTCAAATTGGTCTTCGACAAAGACGTCTCCTTCGACAAAGACGTGTTGGCATCTATAACCCGCCATAGCCGAGTTAAGGGATTCACCTCCATGCTAGGGTCCTCCAGGGCAGCCATGCTATTTGATAGCATTGACAGCTTGAATAAATGCTGCTTGAGATCAAGTTGAAAACAATCCAACAAGGCTGGAACCAGCCGCTTGTCATCCTCCTTCCCAATCCACTTCGGCTCACCATAAAACTTCTTAATGACATCCAAGTGCTTCCGGAAGCTCCTTTCGGCATTTGTTTGCCTCCAATATTGAGGATACACAATTCCGAGAGCATCCAGGAGACCATGAGCTGGGAAACGGTTAGTGAGCTCGTCAATCAGCTGTTGAGCAGCACCTGCATAAAAGCCATACAATGATCAGCATCCAATGAACCACAGATTGAAGTGAGGTGAAGATGACCATCTAATTAAAGAATCACAAGAACTTCAATTCAGTCCAAGTAGCGGTTATAGATGCCAAAACGGGAAGATTATCCTAAACTGAACCCTGCTTAACAAATTCAGCTGCAGAAAATACACTTACCACTGCATTCCTTCTCGACGCCATCAGTGAGAGAATTCCAAGATTCTCTAGTGACAATTGCACCTTCATGCCTGGCAGGAAGCTCCTCCCCAAGGAGCACAAATTGAAGGTGTTGGACATTGTTGAGGTCCATAGGGCTCCACGACAAGAAGATTTGGTCATGACGGAGCTCCAACAAGTTTGTGAAGTGCACAAACTCAGGACCACAGAAAGCAGAGCCGTGACCTATGTACATCTCAAACAGCTTTCCCAGACACTTTTGGAGTGCTCCAACAAAATCACAGACAAAGACGTCACGTTGTTGCGAGAACTGAATGAGAACATCGACGACTTCCAAAAGCGGCAGCAAGCAGATCATACCTACAACGACATAAGGGTCCAACATCTTCTCGAGCAACTCTTTGGCCTTTGCACGAAGACTCCGCTACAAGGACCACAATACAAATCATTGTCAGTGAGCCTCAACTTCAACCACATGGAGCAAACGAGAAGGCAATCTGTCCACGCACAAGGGAAATGACAACATAAAACGAAGTAGTAGACATCGGGTAAAGCAAAGTGGAAGAGAACCATACCGACTCAGCCATGTTCGTTGAATCCAACCGCAGTTTAGAAGCGACACTGCGGTACTCACTTAGAAGGCGCCGTAGGGGAGAAATGAGGGAAATCCACCTCGTTGTCACATTCTTCAAGAGCTTCAGGCCTTTACAGTCGAGCAGCTGCGCCAACGCCCGGAACTCCGCCTGTCGCTTCGGAGAATGAGCGAAGTAGCCGTGACAAACCTTACATAGGTCTTCCACACAATGAAATAAGTCAAGTTTACTCAAAGTTTTGACAGCCAAGTTCACTCGGTGTCCCATGCAGTGAACTCCAGTGACATGTGGTGCAAACTTATCTTTAAGTTGCACTGTCACTCCTGTTCGGCAACCATGGAAAGCAGATACTCCATCTGCTCCGAAGCAAACCAGCTTCGTCGCTATTTCGTGGTGATCCAAATCTCCACGAACTCCGAGGACGCCAACTAGAAGGGCCGTCAAATTGTCCGCTGTTGCTCCATCCGATTCAAGTTTCTGCAAGGTAATGAGCAAGGGCACACGAACCCAATCTTGCATGATGTAAATGTGCACAGCAATGTAGGAGCAGTTGTCTACCCCCGATGTCTCATCACAAGTCATTGCAATGTATTTAGCTGCTTTGATCATGGCCTTCATCCGCTCTTGGACAAAGGAGTACATATGCTCAGCCATTAACCAGCCACCACTTGCAGTCCAATGCATAGAAGGACAATGCGGAGTCTCTAACAAGCGGAAGAGATTGAACTTCGACTCAAACTCAGCCATTGGCCGACCAGCACAGAGAAGCTGAAACAGGGTTGCAAATTGCACACGCTTCCGCCGTGCTTCAATAGAAGTACAAGTGTTGAGCTGCTGGAGAATAGAGGCTGGGCGTTTTGCAGCATACAAGAGTAAGTTAGCTTTGTGTACCTTACGCTTACCATGCTTACTAATAGTATCCCACTTTGGCGCCATCAACCGAGGCTTCTTCCCAACATCAGAGCAAACTCGACACTTCACCATGTGCAACCACCCATCTGCCGAGAGTACCATCTCCGCCCAGGGACATTTAGCACTCCACTCCATTTGAAATTTCCGAGTCATATCGTAATTTGGCTTCCCCAAGCGGATCAACGGCTCCAGGTCCTCTTCTTCGTCCATGTCGTCACCAGACAAGTCACTTGTCTCTACAGGACCATGCACCGCATTGAAATCGGGATCATCTTCACTGCACACGTACCCAACAGAGTCAGTAGAAATGGAGACAACTGGAATTGGAGGTTTTGAGCTCAAGATGATGCAACTGTCTGGCCCTGTTGGAACTTGAGAAGTAGTGGCAGCATCTGTATCTAAAGATACAGAAGTTGGCAACAGGACTCTCCGAGGCTGCGAGGAAGTGCTCTTTCTCCTACTTGCAGGAGGCTTGTTCTTCAGCGGGTCATGGAGATCAAGCGGACCAGTATTTTCTGAATTCCGTGAAGTTGTGTAGAAACTTCGAAGTGTGACTTGATCTCTGGCTTTCTTCTTGCCCTGCTGCTCAGAAATACGGCAGTCCTGCTTACGCTTTCTCTCCGCAGCCTCCAAAAGTTTTTGGGTACGAATCTCTTGCCTCTGTTTTCGAAGGAGCGCCTCTGCTGCAGCCTTCCGTCCCAATTTCGACTGTGATGCAGCGTGTGCCCCTTCCGCAGATGCCTCAGCCTCAACCATGGTGACGATAACCAAGAAGCAATCCAAAAATTGCAAGAGACGATGCCCAAGCCCCTGCAAAATTTAGTGAATCAAATACTTCAAATTTGAAATTGTAAAGATTGGACCCTCAACCACAAGAGATCAACAACAAACTGGTCATCTCCAATGAATGCAAACACACCCACTAAACCTAACAAATTGGGGTAGAAAACCATCGGGTACTACATCAGATAGCAGTACCCACAATTACAAGCTCAAGGCTTGATTGGAAAATAACGTCCAAGACTGCACTTGGAAAGCATCCCTTATCAATAAGATGAAAACAACTGGAATTGAGGTACATACGAAAGAACAGCAAAAATAAAACGTCTCAGAAAAATTCTCTCCGACCAAATACTACAATTTCACCGCATTCAAAAGTTTCCTGGACTGAGTTCGAATTACCTCCACAGCCGGTCGATCACTTGTCGAAGACCAATGTGCTTCTCCGAAATCTCTGGAACATCTTCAGGTGTGACATACCCGTACCTGAAACCCATAACCCATAACAGTTGCGCACTCCAAACCAGTTACAAAGTCCGGCAAAAATAGAACTCTTCAAGAGTCTCAATCCTCGGGTCGACCTCTCAGGCGGCAGGTGCATGCAAAATTCATCAAAAAGCGGACCCTAATCTGACGCTTCGAAGACATCAGGTTCGACACACTCGCACGCATCAGTGGGAGAGAACCTTTCACGTGGTTTCATGGAGTTCCAGCCGATTCACGTTTTTCCACGTAACACACACTGCTCCAGAACACAAAACCCTCCCGACGTCGACTCTATCTACTCCACGACGAAAACAATTACAGGCTTCCGATTTCCAACTGTGCACTTGTCAGTACGTACCTTAATAGTAAGATCTTCCGAAAGCGTTAGAAGCTACAGAGCAGCAACATATTGCTTGGACAGAGAACCAAGACTGCAGGAGCTACTTCCTCCTGGCTCGACGAAGTTGGAATGCAAAGACCATCGCGCATCTGCTCCAGTCGCCGCGGCCACGAGCTGGGTCAAGTCTCAGAAACAGTCGGAGCAGAGTCTGGAAGAGAACAGAGAAACGGAGACAGAGAACCAACACTCAGACAAACGCTAGCACCACCCCACCATAACCATGACAATGCCGAAGTGACGAATTGAACGAAACAGCGCAACAATTTGTAGAACAAGCTCCACGGTAAAGATTAAAGAAGAGCGTACCTTGAATTCGAAGATCTGTGGGCGCCAACTCAAGCGTCCACCCCTCCACGAAGCCCACGATGGATCCATGAAGACACTCAACACACACTCGATCTGCAAAGGTAACACCTGAAATCATTATTTTAACAGAAGAAAACGACCAACACTCAACCAATTGCAAAACGGTGGGGAGATCGTGTCCTTCCCATGATGAAATGTGGCGCTAACACAAGCAGGGCCGTAGCGAGTGGGGCGATTCATCAGTAACTAACACTGTGAGTGGGGCGACAACAGCCGAAGTGAATTTGTCGTTTCTGCCGTATCCAGTTTGTAGATCCTGTTTGGTGTGGATTTTCAGCTCCGGTGTTACACATTTGTGGTGGTCATAAAATGACAGCGGGAAGCTGTTTGGAATGTCCTGTGGATCTTTGAGTAAATTTGTGTTGTGTATAACACTAATTTTCAGGGCATCCACCTCCTTGGTACTGATATTAGCCCATGTTCGCCAAGTGTGTGTAGAAATAGGGGCCAGGAGGTTGATGTTGGACAGTGTCCAACATCCATGAGCTTTCTGTGCCACCTCGTACTCCACCGATCGGGCAGGTATGAACGGGACCACAAGACCCTTGCTTGAAGAAGTTAAACGAGCCAAGTCGATTTCTTCTTGTGACGACTGGATCGATGACACCAGGTCCTCCAAAGCTGCTCGTTGTGCTTGTGGCACGATAATACCACCGAGGAGAAGGTGCACCGCAGTCACTGTGGATCCAGCAAGTGGAGTGGCACCTTGTGACGATTCATGTGGGTTGGCTTTTCTCAAAGCACCTTCAACCAGCTTCGCATTTTGAGTAGATGGGTAATTTCGTTAAAATGGCGATATTCCGCATGCCATTTGTACAATTTTAACACATGCCGAATGCCATTTGTACGCTCGTTGCATATTTCATATGCCAATTTGTACACTGGCTTTTTTGCAAGTGCCGCACGCATGGGAGTCATCGTTGGGCATTTCAGCGATTTATCGGTTGTATGGTAGGCCCCACCACAAAGGAAAGAAGAATAGCGTAGTCGTTGTCGGAGGCGGCGATCGTGCGTGTAATTGATGGCGGTCTTGGACAACCATGGGTGGTTGCATCAAATGTTTTTTGATGTCGTTGAGTGTGCCCACCCGCCATTGCTTTTGGTTCGTAGGTCACGTAAGACTGAGGGTTAGGTGCTTAATTGGATTTGCATGCATGTGGAGTTTGTAGTCGTCAAAGGGGAATTCCGCCATATGATCAACTATGATCATCTGACCCCATTGCGGTCAAATGACCCATGGGAGACAGATGATGACCCCATTGTGTTTTTTTTACCATAATGAATGTCTCCTCTAACTCTAATAGAATGATAACTAACCTCATTAGGAACATTGAGCAATTCCAGTGTAAATCCTGTAGAAAGTGATTTTTTAAGAACTTTTTGGGGCCTTCCAGATTACAAAATGTTTGGACTACTTCAGAAGAGTTGGATGAGCATCATGAATACATTGTATGTTGGTTTTGGGATCATAGTCTGTTCACTCCTTTGAACGGAACACTTCAAAATTCATAGCTAATTCATACTCTGTCAAAAAATTATAGTTTCAAGTGCCTTCACAATTTCTTGCACTTGTCTTTGCATGGGAAATTTTTTAAAGATTCTAGTAATGGGATGATGGCAGATTCCTAATTCGGACCAAAATGGGCTCGTTTACTTTATACCCTCAAACAAGAAATGGAAAAAGGTGTGTGTTCCATATTACAAGCAGTGGCGCATACAAACAATTATGTCAAGCATGTCATTGAGCACAAGCTATGGGCTTCGATACCAGAATTCTACAACGATGGCCTAGGAGGGTTCACATAAATAACCTCCGTCGCTCTTCTTCGGCGATGCGTTGCAAATTGTCCACGGCAAATCTTACTTGTTGTCGCGGAGCGATGAAGCTGCGCCCTTCGTTCTTCTTTGGCTTCCATGATGCCATGATGCTATCCGTCGAAACATAGTCCGGTCGAGGGGCCTTCTTGTCAACCTTCCATCTGAAATTGGTTCGCGTGTCCCACCCTTCGTACGACCGTCGCGGGTCCTTTGACGTCCCGCACGGCACGTGCCATTGCACCAGCACTTCGCGGAAGTAGTCAGCTTCTGGATCGAATTGAGGTTTCTCCACGGCCCTACCCAGCCAAACAGGCTCTACGCAGTCGGGCGCGGGTCTCACGAACACGTAATAACCTTCGTAAAGATCGGCAGCAACGTTGTACGCTCGCGGCGGCCTCCCTTCTAGAGGGCCGATGTAGGGCTCCTCGGCCTCAAGTTCCTCTCGTGTGCCTCCATCTTGCATAAAGTCCGTTCTGAAATCCCCCGGTTGTAGGGTGCAAGGCCAAAATCCTTGTGTCAAGTTCGACGCTTGGGGGGGATCTTCTTCGGTCCTCGCGCACATGGCATTCTTCACGTTGGTCCAATACATCACCAGCAGTGACATGTGGGCCTTGTACTCGGCTGTCCCGTCTTCTCTCGATTGGTTCGTCCAATGTTGGATGTATCCGTCGAGGCCACGTATAATGTCCGCTTCGTTGGACATCTTCTTCGGTGGGACGCGCATGGAGTCGCCTTCGGGGAGCATGGGCTTGTGCGCGGCGTCTTCCTTCCACAGCTTCAGCCCCTCTTTGGGCAACCACGCAATGTTGGTGCACGCCAATTTATACTGCATGATCGGCCAGCCATTGTCATCCATGAAGAACTTGTACTGCCTCCCGTTCGAGTGGCCTACCAATTGCTTCTTGTTCATCCCGATGTACGGTTTGACGTAGGTTTTGAAATCGGGCACCTATTCCACCAAGTGCGGGATGAACAGGAACTCTTCCATCAGCATATACGATTGCATCAACAACGGTAAGGTCGGATGGTCCTTCTCGCGCAACTCTTGGCTCCACCGCCTGAACGACGAGTCGATGTTGTCGTGCATGTGCCCTACTATCATGAAGGATACGACCACTTCTTTCACGATTCGCTTGGCAATGAGGAGCGACCAGAAGCAAAAGACGTACCTGTTTTTGTTTTCCCTCCAAGAATTGTCCATCTGAACGTGTAGCACTAGTGGCAGTGGATGCGCTTCGATCGGTTGCAAAGGAACCTCCCCGAGAGAATCAATGCAGATTTCTGCGCCGCTGAGCAGCGCTCGGTACAAGTCCGTGCTACCTGCCCATGTAAACAACGCTCGGGAAGAGCGGACGGGGGGCTTTTCCACGTCTCGCAACAACTTGGCGATCGATCCTACTGTGAAGTTGCTGTCACTCGGAAACACGTCCAAACTGTAGTGTGCGTACTTGCCATCCCTGTGCCCGTGTGCAAACATTGCCGTTACATTCATCGGCAGCTTCGCAAATCCATCTAGCGCCTTTGTTTTCCTTGCGAGGGCGGGACATGCTGTTTTTGAATGGTCCATTTTGTCGTGCATGATGCACAACAATTGAGACAGGCGAAACTTGGACCACCATCTGCTCTTGTAGTACGCATGGCGACAGGCTTCTTGGAGGCACAAATGCTTCTCGAATCGCATTTGAATTCGTTGGTAGTCCTCGGACCCTGGTGCAAACAAAGTCCGTAGTTGCTTCAAGTTGTCACAAATGCTACATCGGGAAAATGAATCTCCTCTTCCTTTGATGACGTACTCAGCAAAGTATTTTGTTCGAATTTTACTGAATTTGGGTTGCGATACAGGTGGCAATCCAAGTTGCAAGTTGGCCTGCACATCGGAGGAGGGCACAAGGCCGCTTGTTAGTATTTCAAATAGGCAATGGACTGCTCTCATTATACTTCACAATGGACCCGACACCTGCACGCAAGGGTGGCTCATCTACCAACGTCCTCCCAATGCGAATCCCTTTCCGTTTCCTACTGCGCTGCATGTGTGAGACTTACCTCGTTCACGGTTGCCATCAAATGCTTCCATTCCGTACCGGCTGGAAGAACTTTGACGCAAACTTTCTCGCCGGTGTCCAAAGTGCGTGACAGGTGGGGCATGTGGTCGGCGCGAGCCTCGACTGTATGGTAAGGCGCAATCCTGAACCCATTCCATCATATATTCCTGTCTACCATAGGCCTAATGATCAATTGCAATACTTGTATGGTTCAAGCTCACAATTCAATCAACCATCAACGACGCCGATCACTCAACCGAACCCGCTAACTGTTAAAAACGAAGTACTACTACTAACTTCATCATCTAACGTGGAACTGGACAAGTTTCGTTCTGAAATGAGACAGATGAACGATGGACTAAAAGAAGAGGTGATGAGAAGTATGCGGGGGTTGACAGAGCAAATGACCAATCTATTACGAGGGGCACATACTCAAGCACCGACGGTACAACACGAGTCTGGAAATCATACTTCAGGCTTGGTCTGCACCAATTGTGGGGTACCGGGACATACGGGCCAATTTTGCAGTCTTCCAGCAAAACATCAGCAACAGTCAACACCACCAAATCAACTCTACCGGCCTCCACAGGTACGAGCAAATTCGAAACCTCAATATCCTATTCACGAGCTTTGTAAGAAGATCCATGCACCCGGTCAGTGTTGGATAGAAAATAATATCATATGCGAAAGATGTGGGAACTTCCACCCTACTGATCGTTGTCGACTACCAGACAAAGTTATTCCATTACCGCCACCACCGGGTGATTATCCTCAGCAAGCACAAGAGAACCTTCGTGATGCTTGAAAATTAGACACTGGACCCTCTAAGGGGCCACCCAATATGTACTACGACCACCAGAACTATAGACAAACTCAGAGTCCTCCTTCAGCACTTCAAACTACGCAAGGGATCATTCCGTTATCAAACCCTAGTAGTACGCAAGATGCTAGATTCGTAAGCGATAGTCGTGTCAATACACAAAAGGCCGAATCTCATATAGTAGAGATTGCATTGTTAAAAGATTTTGGGCAGCGGACAAAGCACCCACGTTAGTACTTACAAGGGGTGGTACAAATACCAATATGGGCGAGGAAGTAGAAGTTGAATCTGATGATGAGTCCGAGGAATCACCTCGCCTTTCTACACTTAACGATACCCAAACAAAGGTAGCCAAAGAAGTACGTTTTGAAGAAAACCCTTCCGAAGTCGTCATCCCCGATGAGGATGAGTATCAGTTTGTAGATGACGGTCCTTTACCGAATCTTTCTTCATCTCATAAAAAACGATTTATTACTCGGGCTAACAACCCATCTATGCCGTATGATCTATGGGAAGACCTAGCTCGTGCTAAGGCCGATATTTCCTTTGGACAATTGATCCAACTAGCCCCTTCGTTGAGAAAACAAATGAAAGAAGGGGCTACTCTTCGTCGGTCATCGCATGTGGCAGAAGTTGTCCATCAAGTAGACATATTGGACAACCTTAAATAATCTCGAGAGGCTTTTGATAGCATCGTTATTGACGTAGAAATCGTGGATAAGATCATTCCCAAGACCATTGTTGACGATGGTAGTAGTGTTAACGTGATGCCTCTAACGACTATGGAGAAGTTAGGACTTTCAATAACTAATCCCCCTGTTTTCCACCTCAAATGTGCTGATCAAAGCACATCAAAAACCCTAGGTAGGATTAAAGACTTAGTGGTTCACATAGGTGGAGAGGATTATAAAGTTACATTTGAGGTGGTAAAAATGAAGGAAATCTATGAAGGCTACCCCCTTTTGCTAGGCCGCGGATTCCTTCGACAATGTGGAGGGACCACTAATTGGGCTACAAAGAAGCCTACATTTACATTTGGCCCTAGGACAAATCGTACAACAGTATTCATTCCGGCTCGAGGACTGGAATATGATGAAGATTTTCCATTTGAATCGGTAAAACCTGCACCAGTAACTCATGCTGAAGCTAGCATAGACTTGGGTCCAATTAAGTGTATAGGTCCAGGTGTCGGAACATGAAAATCTAGTTTTACTATATTAGAATATAAATGAAGGAATAATATCCTTCTTAGTAGTAAATTTTTTCGATTTTTGATAGTTATAGACCGTTTAAGGTTTAGAACCGGAAATCGGAAATGGACTGATCAGGAATAAGAGTAAAGCCTTACTGAATGTACCGGAAATAAGAAACCGGAATTAGACTTTGCTGAGACCGGATCAGGAAAGGGGTAACCGGCCGCTGCCATCCAACGGTGGCCTACTTAATCCTAGGGAACAACGGGAACGTCCTAATCATTAGTTAGACGGGAAGCCTAAACGGGCAGGATTAACGGACACAGCCTTAATTAGGGTAATTACTAAGAGCTGCTGAGATTGGCTCTTTTAGATCCTATCTGTCCAGAGATTGGTCACTTGTGATTTCCTGCCCTGACGGAGAATTATCCAGCGTACGCGATTACTGATATCCGGTCTGAGAGGTAGTATTAGGATTTTGAGCTAATGGACTGCAGACGAGAGTGCTGAAAGATCATTGAGCGTGCAAGAGAGAGGGCTGTTAGTTTCTGAGCTTAGAAGTTAATACTGTCCAGCTGAAGGGAGAGAGAGAGTGAACCGCGAGGATTGCTAGTCTTACCAACACACGACAGCAGACCGGTTCCCTGTGATCGGAGGAGATATGGCCGCAAGTCACAGCGGAGGAGCGACCATCTCGTTGCGTTATGTGACGCCGCGAGTACCCAAGGAGGATGCGGAGATGGCGGAGCTGAAGGAGGACTTGGAGCAAATGGGGTGCGCCGGCTTCCTGATCAGACCGTGGGATTTCCGGAGTGAAGCGATAGTGGCGAAGTTGAGCTCGGGAGCACCATCTCAAGCCGCGACCACGATCCGTGCGAAGCCCAAGAGGTGGACGGCCGAGATGTGGAGGAAGGTGTACAAGTTCGACCGGGAGGGTGAAGGCAGCGCATCCCGGAAGGACCAATTCACGGTGGGTAAGTTTCATAGCCCCATTAGCAAGAAGGATGGGTTCGCGGTTACCGATTGTATTGATGAGAGGGAGAGGCGTTTACTGCATTACGTCTTGGCCATTCTTAACCCGGAAAGGCCAAGCCGGGTCTCCCTGACACTAGCCAACACCATCTTTGGTGCGTTGTCAGGAGACCGGAAAGTAGACTGGGGTTTGGTCATTCAGGACCAAGTATTGAAAATGGTCAACAATGTCGGGAAGGCTAAGCCTTCCGCCATCTGCCCTTTCCTTTATCACATGTATCATTCGGAGGGAGTAATGACGAAGCAGGAAGATGATGAATATGAGGTTGCCGCAGCCCTGATAGAATATGAGGTTCCGGATATAGGACGAGAGACCGGAAATGAGGAAGAGTCCTCCGATGAGGACGATGAGGATGAGTCTGATGAGGAAGAGGACAAGAGTGAAGCTGAGGATAAGGGTGAGGAAACGAGAGGAAAGGATCCGGTAGAGAGAGAACAGACCAAGGATACCGATCCGGTCTGGGGGGAAGAGCCTTTGGATAGGATCACCCGAGATCTGAGTGATTTCAGGAAATGCTACGCAGTGGTAGAGGGTGCAATGCAGACCATCTGCCAGACAGTAGGCGTTGACCACCCAGCATAGGCCTTGACTCGGGTGATCCGGCTCAACCGGGAAAAGGAGAAGAATGAGAATAAGGGGGAGTTGGTGAAGTTGTCCGGCCAAGTGGCCACTCTTAAACAAGAGTTGAGACAGAAAACGGAGGAGATGGAGGAGGAGCGGACATTCTCCAAGCAGACGAAGGACACCCTTTCCCGAATCCGGGAGTTTATCACCCATCCGGGTGAAGTGGTCAACAAGGCTAACTTGTTTGACCAACAAGTGATGACGGAAGGAAGACAGCTACACCAGAAACTCCTACTAGCGATGATTACTTACCATAAGAAGATGGAGTCGACGCTGGAGCAGCTGCAAGAAGTGATGCGTGAGGTGAATCCTCACAGTGTACCTGTGCCGAGACCGGGACTGGATCAAGAGCCAATTCAGCAGTCAGCAGCACAGGATACGGGTAAAGGTGAGACTTCTCACGAAAAACCAACTTTGCCCAGGGTTTTCTGTCGCGACAGCGCGACAAACGCGACGTCATGGACGTCTAGTAGACCCCCCCGTCCGTCTAATAGGAGTCAAAGTTACCTTTGACTTTTAGAATTTTACCATGTATTTACCATGTGCCAGCTGGCCGCCATGTGGCATCCACGTGTCATAGGAAAAGGCGACCGTCAGTCGCAAAAGGTGAGTGCGGGTGGGGCGAGTGCGGGTGGGGCGAGTGGAATCAGGGTTGACTGGCTGCAAACTTTGGAGGCCAATAACTTTTGCAAAAATTACCCAAATTGGGCATATGAGATGTTTTTCGGCATCTACATTTTCTGTAGATGCCAAAAAACATCTCATATGCCCAATTTGGGTAATTTTTACAAAAGTTATTGGCCTCCAAAGTTTGCAGCCAGTCAACCCTGATTCCACTCGCCCCACCCGCGCTCGCCCCCGGACCGCTGGTCGCCCCACCCGCGCTCGCGCCCCGGACCGCCGGTCGCCCTGGAGTGCGGGTGTTTTGAGGACAGTCAATTCCAATTTCTTCTCCCAAAGACCCGCACTCGCCTCTGGATCGCCGGTCGCCCCACCCGCACTCGTGCCCCGGATCGCCGGTCGCCCCCGGAGTGCGGGTGTTTTGAGGACAACCACTTCCAAATTCTTCTCCCAAAGACCCGCACTCGCCCTCGGACCGCCGGTCGCTCCTAGAGTGCGGGTGGTTTGAGAATAGCCACTTCTAAATTCTTCTTCCAAGGACCTGCACTCGCGCCCCTGCCCGCCGGTCGCCTCTGGAGTGCGGGTCATTTGAGGAGAGCCACTTCCAAATTCTTCTCCCAAAGACCCGCACTCGCCCCCGGACCGCCGGTCGCCCCTAGTGTGTGGGTCTTTTTAGGACAGCCACTTCCAAATTCTTCTCCCAAAGACCCGCACTCGCCCCCGGACTGCCGGTCGCCCCTAGAGTGCGGGTCTTTTTAGGACAGCCACTTCCAAATTCTTCTCCCAAAGACCCGCACTCGCCTCTGGACCGCCGGTCGTCCCACTCGCGCTCGCCCTCGGATTGCCGGTCGCCCCACCCGCACTCACCCCCGGACCGTCGATCGCCCCCGGAGTGCGGGTGTTTTGAGGACAGCCACTTCCAAATTCTTCTCCCAAAGACCTGCACTTGCCCCCGGACCGCCGGTCGCCCCTAGAGTGCGGGTGATTTGAGAACAACCACTTCCAAATTCTTCTTCCAAGGACCCGCACTCGCCCCCGGACCGCCGGTCGCCCCTAGAGTGCGGGTCTTTTTAGGATAGTCACTTCCAAATTCTTCTCCCAAAGATCCGCACTCGCCTCTGGACCGCCGGTCGCCCCTGGAGTGCGGGTCATTTGAGGAGAGCCACTTCCAAATTCTTCTCCCAAAGACCCGCATTCGCCCCCGGACCATCGATCGCTCCTAGAGTGCGGGTGTTTTGAGAACAGCCACTTCCAAATTCTTCTCCCAAAGACCCGCACTCGCCCCCGGACCGTCGGTCGCCCCCGGAGTGCGGGTGTTTTGAGGACAGCCACTTCCAAATTCTTCTCCCAAAGACCCACACTCGCCCCCAGACCGCCGGTCACCCTGGAGTGCGGGTGTTTTTGAGGACAGTCAATTCCAAATTCTTTTCTCAAAGACCCGCACTTGCCCCCGGACCGGCGGTCGCCCCTAGAGTGCGGGTCATTTTAGGAGAGCTACTTCTTAATTCTTCTCCCAAAGACCCGCACTCGCCCTCGGACCGCCGATCGCCCCTAGAGTGCGGGTCTTCAGAGTACACCCAATTCTGACCCCCCCTTTAAGACGCGCACTTGCCCCTAGATCGTTGATTGCCTTATCCAAAATCGCCCAAGTAGGTCACTTGTATGGAATAGCTGTAAAGGCTTTACGCTTGTGTCATTTGTAAAGTGACGTCCAATTCAATGTCATCTTATTGATAAGCTAGAAATCATCAAAAAAATATTCCAAAATGCAATATTTCCTTCCCTTGTTCCAAACCCCATCTCTAAAACCTAAAACCTAAACCTCAACTATTGGATTCTTAAAAATGCTTATTATAATCTAGCTCCCCAAAAAATTTACCCTCACCCTACTAGTCATGAAAACTGCAATTTCTGAAAATGTGACCTTGTAAAGTGGAGTTGCCTATTGCTCATGTCCTTCAAATGATGAAAAAAAAATAGAAAGAGGTTAAAAGTCAAAGAATAATCTGAACATTTTGCATTCAAATTTTGTAAGTCAAAAATATTTTGCATTCAGATCTAGGAAAGTTATCAAGCTCTAATGCCCTTACAAACTCCCTCCCACCCAAAAAAAAATAGAAAAGGATGTTGATCCCAAGAATAATTTTAAAACATTTTGCATTGAGGTTTAGGGAATCAAAAAAAGTTTACATTGGGGTTTAGTTAGTCAAAAACATTTTGCATTGAGGTTTAGGGAATCAAAGAAAGTTTGCATTGGGATTTAGTTAGTCAAAAATATTTTTCATTCAGGTCTAGAAAAGGTATCCAACTCTAATGCCTTTACAAATTCCTCCCCCCTCTAAAAAAAAATGGAAAAAGATGGTGACCCCAAGAATAATTTTAAAACATTTTGCATTGAGGTTTAGGGAATCAAAAAAAATTTGCATTGGGATTTAGTTAGTCAAAGACATTTTGCATTGAGGTTTAGTGAGTCCAAAAAAGTTTGCATTGGGGTTTAGTTAGTCAAAAACATTTTGCATTGAGGTTTAGGGAATCAAAGAAAGTTTGCATTGGGATTTAGTTAGTCAAAAATATTTTGCATTCAGGTCTAGAAAAGGTATCCAACTCTAATGCCTTTACAGATTCCTCCCCCCTCTTAAAAAAAATGGAAAAAGATAGTGACCCCAAGAACAATTTTAAAACATTTTGCATTGAGGTTTAGGGAATCAAAAAAAATTTGCATTGGGGCTTAGTTAGTCAAAGACATTTTGCATTGAGGTTTAGTGAGTCCAAAAATTTTTGCATTGAGATTTTGTTAGTCAAAAACATTTTGCATTGAGGTCTAGAAAAGGTATCCAATTCCAACGCCCTTACAAATCCCCTCCCTCAAAAAAAATGGAAAAGGATGGTGATCCCAAGAATAATTTAAAAACATTTTGCATGGAGGTTGAGGGAGTCAAAAAGATTTTGCATTTAGGTTTCGTTAGTCAAAAATATTTTGCAATGAGCTCTAGGAAAGGTATCTATGATTAAGCCCTTACAAAGTCCAAAAACAAAATTGGTATTGAACCCGAGGAGATCACTTAGTGTCAATTGGAACCTACATGCCTTAAGTTTTTTGACCCCCCTATCTTATGTCCTAAAATTCAAATAAAAGGAAACAAAAAAATATGGGTAGATTTTTCTAGCTTTAAAGTTTATGTTGTGAATTATTGATATGTTTTATCTATTAAATATAATTAGTTATGAATTTTTGAAGTAAAAGAATACACTGCAAAGTCGAAAATAATTTTCATATCCCTACCTTATACAAGAAAAAATTGTCTTAAAAATGAAAAATAAATTGCTAAAAATAAATTCCTATTGAAATTTCATTTAATATCTGAATATTGATGCAATGGTAATCAAAATGCATTCACAATAAATATTTGAGTTGAAAAATATGCCATTTCAATTCATTTTTCAACCTCTGACTCCTAGAAATCATTTCATACATTATTTGGATTGGAAATTTTTGGCAATAGAAACCTATAGTCATTATTGAACAAACCTCAAAATTATAGGTTGAAAATATACTTTATGAAAAAGTATATACGAGGTCCAAAATTCACTTTAACACACATGGTTTCTTGTAATTATACTAAGTGATCTTCCCGGGGTATTGAATTGGTGCAAATACTCATTATGTTGCCAAAATAAAAAGGTGTACATTACATACCTTAACCTTGAAATGTTAAAACTACATTTTCTCGCATTATAGCAATTTTGGGCAGCTCACTATGAAAAGAGATTTTGGTTTTTTCCTTTAAAATTTTCACACAACATTTCTTCAAAGAGTAGATTTAAGGCACAACAACTTTCATAACTTATCAAGATATGGTTTAAAAGTTATTGCATGATATGTGATTTTAAGAATTTGGTGGACAACTAAATTTTTTGAAATATCCACCTTTTTAAAAAAGAATTGAAATTGGTTCTTCAAAGGTATATATATATATATATATATATATATATATATATATATATATATATATATTCATATACAAATCTTTGAATCCTTCCGTTTTTAGTTGTGAGATGAAAACTTATGATGCGCTCTAGTTTACGAGTAGTTAAGGATTTTCTACTCTAAAATAAACTTTAGAGTCCTTTACTTGTTTCATTTTTCAATATTTTCCCCTAAAAAAATTTCTATGATGTACATATTTATTGCAACATTGCAACCATTTGGATTGTCATTTTTAAATATGAGTATTTAATTCTTAATACTTTAGTGTTTTAAATGGTTTTGTATTTCTGTCCACTTACTAATTTTTTCCTAAACGTTGTACAATTCTCAACAATCCTTAAATTTTGAAGCATGCAACCAACTTGCCTTGGAAGACAATTTTAAAAAATAACCACCATTTGGGACCTTTTTTCATAGAAATGTGACCTTGTGAAGTGCAAATGCCCGCACTTTTGTAGTGATAAAAAATGGATTTTTGGCAATTTAAATGTTATTATCTCGCAATCTAAAAGGTGGAAATTTCTGAAATATTTCCATATTTTTTAAAACAAGTACACTACAAGATCCTACGATTATATACATTGAATAGGAACAATTTCTTCAAGTTCAGTGCTTGTACTAAGAATGAAAGTATTAGAGCATTTTTGTTGAAAACGGAGTCCAATACATTTATGGGTTAAATTACACAAGGAAGGATTATCTTTAATTCACCATTGGATTCCCATCTTGGATTCTTGGAGTTATTACAACCTGTGAATTCCAAGAGCTGTACTTGCGGTCGCCCATGGACTTGCACTCCAGAGTTGTCAGGGTTGACTGGCTGCAAACTTTGGAGGCCAATAACTTTTGCAAAAATTACCCAAATTGAGCATATGAGATATTTTTTGGCATCTACAGAAAATTTAGATGCCGAAAAACATCTCATATGCCCAATTTGAATAATTTTTGCAAAAGTTATCGGCCTCCAAAGTTTGCAGCCAGTCAACCCTGATTCCACTCGCCCCACCCGCACTCGCACCCGGACCGCCGGTCGCCCCACCCGCACTCGCCCTCGGACCGTCGGTCGCCCCATCCGCACTCGCCCCCGGACCGCTTCACCCGCACTCGCCCCACCCGCGGTCGCCTCTTGCGGACCCGCTTGCGCCCCTACCCGCGGTCGCACTCCCAGTCAGCATTCCGTGCCATCCACGTCAGACAACCCATTTACCGGGGGGTAAAAAAAACCAAACCCTAAAAAATTACGCGACGAGTCTTGTCATGTATACGCGACATTTTTTTCGCGACGTCACGTGTCAGACAGACAATGCGACATCCAAACCCAAAAATCTGTCAGACAAGACAACCCTGACTTTGCCGGTACCTGAGGAGCACCAGGAGATCAAGACAAGTCAGGAACAGCAGACAAAGGTGGAGGACACCAAAGCATCCGACCCGATTCCGGAGGACGACAATGTGGAGATTACGAAGGTGACGGAACCGGATCCAGCCAAGGCACAGGGACCGGAATCAAGAACCGGACCAGGAGGATGTACTCCAGAGGAGGGAACCAAGACGAAGAATATCAGCAGTCTCTCCTCCTCCAAGTCTTCTCCCAAGACTCCGGGGAAGAAGGTACAGTTCGGTGAAACCGAGAAGATGACGACCCCGATGCAGTCCGTGGTGAAGACGGAGGCTGGAGCCGGTCGGGGGACTTCATCAGGATCACCCAGTAAGGGTACGATCAGGAAACCGGTTGGAGGAGAGGCAACACCTCAGAGCAAGGTGGCCAGACCTGCTCCAGCCCCGCAGAAGAGAAAGGTTCCTGAGCCGCCGTCGGCCAAGAAGAAATCCGTGAAAGCTCAGGAAGAGGCAGAAGACGAAGAGGATTCCGAAGAGGAGGAAGAGGAATCAGAGTCCGAGGAGGATTCTGAACCATATTTAGATCCCGATCAGGCTCTGGCAGAGACCCGAGCAACAAAGGTGAAGGCAGCCAGGGAAAAGGCCAAAGTCCGGTCTAAGCAGAAGGCGAGACAGCAGACCGGAAAGAAGCCCGTGGCCCGGAAGGTACCAGCGAAGGCGGGGTTCTCTCCAGTTAAGAAGACTAGAAAGTAGGTGAAGGTTCTGGTAGGGGTTGTAGGGCTGCATGCCTTGATTTTGACAAGTAGTTGTGTAGGAATATTTTTAGTGTAAAAGGAGTTAGGACTCAAGTTGAGTCCGGATTTTTAGGATCTAAGATCCACAATTAGTGGAACTTTTTGATTGTAGCTTAGGTTGCCTAAAATTGACAGGAAGTTAGGAATGAAACGTGTCATTCTTCTTGCTGTTTTGGGCCTTAGGCGCTTTTTGAGTTTGAAGTGTAGTTTAGTATTTAAAGGCAGATTTTAGGTTTAATCCGGGTAGCATTTTCATACTTTGTATTCCCAAGTTTTTTTCTGCAAATGCTATTGAAGTTCTTTTCAATTCACAAAACTGTGAGCTGTACCTTTTAGCACTTGTCCGTGTTATTGTGAGAGCAGTGAGATCGTGCAGAGTTGGGTAAGGAGGAAGTGATACCCGGATACAGGAAGTATCCGGTCCTTGGAGAGATTGTGTGTTAGACGGGATACCACAAGATTTCCTTGCAAGGATTAGAACTTGCTTTTGTCAAGAAGCTGCTTTTGTCAAGAAGTATTATAGTTCTCCTGTGTTTTCCTGACGCCCCTTCTCTACCTAGGCCGTGGATTGTCTTGTGGTCTGTCGTTGTAGTAATTGTTAGGAGAATCCAGACTGTCTTGCGTGACCTGCTAGCCTGAGTAGTCAATCTGGTCTAGTTGTGAGGAAAGCCTCTTTCTCGTCATTTTGTCAAAGTTTTCTTTTGAAGTTTATATCGTGGATCTTCTGACACGTTAAAACTCGGAGGGTAGGAGTTAAGCGTCCTTCCTGAAACCCAAGTTGCAGATCCCTCTTAGTCCAGAGGTTAAACTCGAATTTATTACATAATTAAATATTCTAGACCGGATAAATATATACGTGGGAAAGGAGTTTCCGGTTCCGGATTACTGGAGTTGGAATCGGTCTAGACTAGTACTTGGGGTTTGTTTTGGGATATCAATTCACTACATTCCGGTCAATTAGGAGAATTACATCAAGATCTCTGCGGAACAATACACGAGTCACTTTAGGGTCCACTAAGGCCTTAGAGAAAGATTTTGTGCTTTCTGTGCTACGACACCAGGTCTGTATGATTATCAAGATGATGGCTCTTTTGCCGAGTGGTTGACTTCTCATCCCTCTTCAGATAATGAGACCGAAAGCTACTTTATTGAAACAATAGATTTGAGTGACGAGGTTCTAGATGAGGATTCACCAAATTTGGCAGTGCTAGTCGACGAGTTAATTGAAGCAGAGGCCTTTAATTTTGAGATAGATGGAACCCAACTTGATGATTGGGGCGACGTCTTGACCGAAGAAACAATTTTAAATCCTCTTCCTAACGTACGTCAGACTAGTGAAGGATTGGAAGTGGGGGTTGACCTTCCATCATTTCCAGCCATCCCCACTGATTGGTACCATGGTCCGACTGAATCAAGTCATGTTTATCAAGCTGACTACAAAGAGGTCGAGGTCAATGTTCTTGGGAAAGGTACAAAAATTATTAAGGTTGGGGCAGGATTGTCATATGAGGAATTAGAACTCTACAAATCACTATTCCTTGAATTCCAAGATATATTTGCATGATCCTACACAGATCTCAAAGGGATTCCACCCCATATAGCACAACATCGGATTACGTTGATGCCAGGTACTAAACCACTTCGACAACGTCAAAGGCAAGTCAACCCTCATCTGCAACTAGTATTGCGGGCGGAGTTGGAAAGATTGCTTAAGGCAGGATTTATTAAACCAGTAGATTGGGTAGATTGGGTGTCACCTATGGTCCTGGTACAAAAAAAAAACAGAAAATTGAGGGTGTGTGTGGATTATAGGGCACTCAACAAGTGTACGGTAGAAGACCACTTTCCACTTCCATTCATCAATGTGATCTTAGAAGAAGTATCAGGTAAGCAACGCTATTCCTTCTTTGATTGTTACTCTGGATATAACCAAGTAAGCATTCACCCCGATGATTGGCATAAAACAGCCTTCACTACACCATGGGGTACGTTTATTTTCTTGGTTATGCCATTCGGATTATGCAATGCACCAGCCACCTATCAACGGTGTATGATGTTTGCAGTATCCGACTTGCTTTTGCACACTATGACGGTTTATATTGACGATTTCAGTGTACAGTCATCTGCAATAGACCACCTACAGTGGGTTCGAGAATGTTTCATCCGATGTCGTACGTATAGCATTACGTTGAATCCTGATAAAATGTTTTTGGCGGTGGCTAGGGGCATTTTATTGGCACACATAGTGTCAGAGAAAGGGAGGGAACCTGACCCTGAAAAGATATCGGTCATTGTACAACTCACCCCTCCAGTTAATGTCAAAGGAGTTAGGAGTGCGCTAGGACATTTTGGATTCTATCGAGATTGCATTGAAGACTATGCCTCTTGTGCTTTACCCCTTACTAATCTTACAAAGAAGGATGTAAAGTTTGTTTGGACCCCAGAATGTCAAGAAGGGTTTGAGAAACTGAAGGAACGATTAGTGTCCCACCCAGTACTCCGTCCCCCAGATTGGAACAAACCTTTTCATGTCTACTGTGATGCCTCAGCCTACGCTATAGGTAGCGCATTGTGTCAACATGAAGAAGCTAATAATCGTGATCACCCTATCACTTTTGCTAGCAAACAACTATCAGCTGCAGAAAGGAATTATACCACAACTGAGCGTGAATGTCTAGCCATGATATTCTCGGTAAAAAAATATCGCCATTATTTGTTGATGAACATGGTCGTTTTCTTTGTTGATCATATGGCCATCAAATTTTTGGTCAACAAGCCGGATTTAAGTGGTAGGATAGCTCGTTGGGTGTTACTTTTGTCAGAGTTTGACTATACAGTTGAGTATAAGCCTGGCAAAGCACATTTGCAAGCCGATCACTTGTCTCGGTTGTCCGAGGAGTTGGGCCGATTCGACATTAATGATGATCTACCAAATGCTCAATTCTTTGCCATTAGGAAGGCTCCAAGTTGGTACGAGCACATAGCCACCTTCCTAGCCACACAACAGCTTCCGGAAGGACTGGATAAAAATGAACGGCGGAAGGTAAGGGTGAATAGTACTCGTTTTGCTCTCATAGGGGGTAGACTTTATCGGCGAGGTATAGATGGTGTTTTACGTCGTTGTGTGTCATATGATGAGGTCTCGTCTATTTTAGAGGCCTGCCATGATAGTGCTTGTGGAGGTCATTTTTCAGGTCGGTTGACGGGACAGAAGGTTCTCCGAGCAGGATATTTTTGGCCTACTTTATTTCAGGATGCAGAGAATCATACCAAGGCTTGTGATGCTTGCCAAAGGTATGCTAGAAATGACATGCATCTAGGTTTACCTTTGATGCCTTCATTACCTACGGCTCCTTTAGAAAAATGGGGAATTGATTATATAGGGCCAATTGCACCACTATCATCTAAAAAGAACCAATATATCATCGTGGCTACGGAGTATCTGACCAAGTGGGCTGAGGCCAAAGCACTTAAGGCGTCCGATAGTAAGCAAACTGCAATTTTTTTATATGAGAACATCATCACAAGATTCGGGAGTCCAAATATCCTAGTAAGTGATAGGGGTACCCATTTTCTCAATGACACGGTGGCACTAATGACGGAAATGTTCCGCATCAATCATCGCAAGACAACGCCTTATCATCCTCAGACAAATGGGCATACGAAGCGAGTGAACCAAACACTGGTGAGAATCTTGCGAAAAACAGTAATTGACTCCAAAAGAGACTGGGATACCAAATTGATGGCAGCATTGTGGGCATATCAAACAACATACAAGGTAACCACTCGTGCCACTCCATTTGCGTTGATGTATGGAATTGAGGCTATTTTGCCAATTGAGATCGAGATTCCATCACTACGAATTGCCATAGAACACCGACTTGACACCACACAATCATTAAAAGATCGATTAGAACGTCTAGAGGCACTAAGCGAGGCAAGGAGGATGGCGTCACAACATGTGGAGGTGGTGCAAAGAAGACGGAAGGTGGCCTTTGACAAGCACCACAAGGTACGCACTTTTATCCCTGGAATGTGGGTGATGGTTCAAGATGGTAGGAAATTGGAATTTCCAGGGAAATTTGATGCACTTTGGACAGGGCCATATGTTGTGAAAGCCGTATTTCCTAATAATACATTGCAATTGAAGAATTTGGATGGCTCAGATTTTCCGACACGGACGAATGGTGGCCGATGCAAAGAATACAAAGTGTGACAGGTCGATTCACAACTGGATGGATTTGTGATGATCTTCTGACATGTGAACCTGCAGAGGCAATTTGATGAGTTAGGTATGCATTTATATGTCACTACTAAGCGAAAGACGGTCCAGTTATAGTGTCTCAAACAGTCCGCCACGCCTTTCACAGTGACAGCTGGCACATCTAACTTGTCCTATCAAATGGTGAAGGGTCGCTAGAGTGGCACTGATAGCCCTAAGCGTTTAAATATTTAAGAGGGTAGGAGTAACTTAGATGGGACATTATGAGTTAGCTATTGCACTAGAATTCATCATATGGATCTCAATCGTCCTCTTGCTGAGTTTGTTCCACAACAAGTGTGTCTCATATTAGCGTTTCGTCCAAAGTTAGAGATTAGTGACCACCTTATTCGCAATTTTGGAGTGTTGTATTGGACAGCAGTGAGGGATTCTGAGCTTCCATTTGTGATTCCAGTGATTAGGGAAGGAAGAGTTTGGCTCAATATCTACGTTTAGAAGTGAGCAACGCAACTTGTCTGATGGTAGTGATAGCACCAGTTAGCAATAGTGGACATAGTTTATACCTATGAGATGAAAAGATAGTTAGTCCAAACCTACAATCCTAGTTATAAAAAATAAAAATAAATAAAAATAAAACTTTGTTTTTGCATACTAACAGATGTAAGTGCAGAGACCTTAGTTAGTAGATGGACCAGGGGTGGTACAATCCACCGTTAGCTTTTCCCTCTCCACCTTTCTCCATTAGTATCCAATGCGTTGAGAAGCGAAGCTTTACGACCTTTCTTCGATTAAATTTTGGTCAGAACTTTCTCACTCAAGTGCTCCGTAGTCCTTGGCCGTTGATGGTTCCAGTAGTCAACTATGGAGATACCTGGGAGTGTATCGTTTATGTCCTAGTTTAGCCTTCTTTCAATAAGTTCTAAGAATGAATAGCATTCTTTCCTCCTCCTCCATCCTACCTTCTATTTATCTACTTCCTTCCTACTTGCTCTGATAAGGGCGAAAGATTAGTTATCTAAAATTTTGTCCTTTTTCTATAAGTTCAAGCCAATTCTATTAAGACGGACATTAGGAACACAATCTTACAATAGGATAGATCACCATGTTTAGTCACAACAGCAAAGCTTTACTACCTTGGCATTCTCGATGGGACGTGTTCTACCTTGTCTCTGTTTTCCTTTTTGCTTTCGTCTTTGTCATTTCCTATTGGATTATTATGTCTAGCATTCAAAAGACGGCATCAAGCGACCCTATACCTTCTTCATCACTTCCTTCCTCTCCTCATCGTAGCAGTCATTTTCAGCAGAGTCGTAGAACATCCGTGCCACCATATTATAAGAGATAGTTTAATTGATCGTTCCTACGATAGGATAACTTCATACATCATGTCTAATAGGGACAATGGCGACTTAGACATACAGGGACAAGTTTCATCGGAAGGTCAAGTAAATGAGCCATTGTCCTCAACTCATTCGGGGCCATCTGTACTACTTATGGAAGCGCCAATCAATGAACTTTTAGGAGGTCCCTCTACTCAGCTCGAAAACACAACTATACCTCAATCTCCAGAGAACTTGGACTTGGAGCCACAACAACCAATAGGCGTTGAGGTCAATCTTCAGCTCACTAGAGACGGGCTGCAACGAATGGAAAATCAAAGGCGAATTCGTCAAGAGGTGGATTTGCCTGATTACCGCAACATTCGACCACGACCATCTCCCGGATCCAGCGAAGAAGAATCTTCAATCCTCGAAGATAGATCTTTATTGATCTATTTAGAGTATTTCACTAACGAAGATACTGGTGAGCACATTACGTTGACATGCTCATTTTACAACACAGATGATATGGAGACTATTGTGCGGCGATCCGTTGGAGACCGGCATGAGTTCAGAGTCAATGGACCACTACAAATCCTACCACCCAATTTTCGAGCTATGCATTCTTTGCGGACTCTCATTCAAATCCTCACATTTTTTGGAATGTTTCGGGATTAGTCACTAGCGGAAAAAAAAAAAAAAAAAGAAAAAAAAAAAGGGAGGGTATTCTAGACCAGCAGACCATATAGAAAAACAAAAACAAAAACAAAAACAAAAACAAAAACAAAAACAAAAAAAAAAACTAGCTAGGTCTCTACCGCCGCAACCCGCCGGAGCCATCGGGATTGATACCTCTGCCACGACCCGATAGGACGTCTCCGATTGTGGTGGCCTAGTGGCTTGGCACCGTAATAGTTAACAGTCCCGTGAAGCCGGCGGCGCGGGTTCGATTCTTGGGCCGTCGCTGGCAGTCCCCTGAGCTAGTGACAACAGGCAATGAAATTCTCGGTCCTTGACTACCGTAGTCGGAGACAATCCCCCTTTTTTTAGCAACTCTACAGGTTCTAATTCAATTTTTGTACATTTCTTTTAGTTATTTCGCCATCAAAATTTTCTTCGTTTTCAAAAAACAAAAAACAAAAAAAAACACAATAGAAATTCTCTTATTATAAGTTAGTGTTAGATCAAGTATCGTGTAGTTAACTCTAAATATAGAAGTCTGACCGTGTGGCCCTTTAAAAAAAAAAAAAAAAAAAAAGGGTCCGTTCTAATGTAATACATTAGCCGCCAGATGGTCGTCACATGTGAGCATTAGATTTCATTCTATGTGCTCATTTGTTATTTTTCTTTTATATTTTAGTATATTAGAGATCAATTTAAGGGTAAACTAGATATATTTAAGTTTTTTAGTGATAGGTAGATGGTAGGTCTAAATGTGAAATATGACCTTGAGCCAAATATATGTAACTTATATTAAAAAGTATAGAGAGAGAGAAGTAGATAGGGGATAGGAATAGTAATTTAAAAACTTTGGGATAAAAGTGACTTTCGAAAGAGTGGTTTTGAAAAGAGAGACCTTGAAAAGAGAGACCTTGAGAAAAGAGACCTCGAGAAGAGAGACCTTGAAAAGAGAGACTTGAAAAGAGAGACTTGAAAAGAGAGACCTTGAGAAGAGAGACCTTGAAAAGAGAGACCTTGAGAAGAGAAACCTTGAAAAAAGAGACCTCGAGAAGAGAGACCTTGAAAAGAGAGACTTGAGAAGAGAGACCTCGAGAAAAGAGACCTTGAAAAGAGAGACCTTGAAAAGAGAGACCTCGAGAAAAGAAACCTTGAAAAGAGAGACCTTGAAAAAGGAGACCTTGAAAAGAGTGACTTTGAAAAAAATGACCTTGAGAAGAGTGACTTTGGAAAGAGTGACCTTGGGAAGAGAGAACTTCGGGAAGTGCAAGTGAGACCAAGTTGGGAACCAAGTTGGAGAAACAAAGAAGTACAATCAAGCAAAGGGAAAGAGGAAGATTGCAAGGCTATAAAAAGGGAGACTCAAAGTGCAACAACACCCAAGACTTCTACCATATCCCTCTTGCATCTCACATCTTTAGCTAGTGCCTCATCTTCCCTTTCATCTCTTCTTCCTCCTAAGTTATTCAACTTTAGTTTATGATTTCGAGTAGAGGAACTTCTTTTCTCAACTACCCTCAACTTATAGCATCTGTAGCGAGTAGAGTTGTTTGTAGAATACAATAAAACTTTGAGGAAATCTTCTTCTCCTTGTTAGCTTTCCAGAAAGTTAAGACTCGCTCAATTTGGAGCATCTATGTGAGAGTTATTGAGAGTGAAGTGGAAGGAGGTCAGCTGCCGTAGTGTATAAACGGCCGTGACTTTGAAGGACCATAACTTCTTGTCAGTAGCTCATTTTGAACTAAAACTTGTTGGAGACGATAGAGAATGTTGTTGTGCCTCTTCTGATTTTTATTTTATGTTATTTGGGGTTGACAAGTAAAAGTTATAAGCGTTTAAGTGATCGGAGGTCTGCTGCCCTCTCTTTCCAACCATGGTACAATCTCTTGTTCCCTTTCCTTCTTTCTATTTCACCTAGGAGTACATGTATATCTTCAACTTGTATGGAATGAAATATATTTATGAAATCTTGTGCAATTTGGAAAGTGGTTAGCTTGGAAGGCAATAATTAGTTGTTGGACTCTAATGGTAATAACTATCAATTATCTTTATGATATAGTGTAGATATATCTTTCTCCTATAAAAACAAAAACAAAACAAAACATCCATAAGAAAACTCCCACCAAGAACTTGTATGTTAATCCCATCTTGATCTAAGGTAGGAAGTGAAATTGGGGTTGACACCGCTCCACCAAATCCTATTTTAAAATGGAATGAGTTCAACTCGGACTGGTTGGTTCGGGTGTTTGATTTTGCCCAAGAGTACTTACACGATAACGGCGGCTTGCTCTTGATGTACCCAACCCCTTCTAAACCGCACAGGAGCCCAATATTGGGGTGCTACCAATCCTACCATTTCCGCATACTCGAGACTTACCTGGGCATGAATCACCTCCATTTGACATCTCCGGCTGATCCATCTAAAACGGTAATGACTTGAACGAGCCTCAAACATGCTTTCTATGGTTCTATTTACAATTTGAACTAATTTTCACTCACTTTTTGCAGACTATGCGGTTTTCCATTTCATTGCTGGTGAAGGAATGCGGACCCAAGACGGAGCTGGATTTCCCTTTCTAGCATGTTCCCTTGCATGCTACCGTGGGTGTCACTGTGGGTCGGGACGACATCCTTCAGAATTTTACAAACAAGGATGATGTCAGCATGAACGGCAGTATACCATGGCGAGGACCTCGTGAAAAAGCAAGACAATTCATGCAGATGCTGGTGGAAGGCTGCTCGGAACCAGGATCTGTCATTGTAGATTGTACTGCTGCTACAGGTAATGATGTCTACTATCTTCTTATTTAGTTAATGAGGCTTGCACAAGTGTGTTATTGTTTTGTTTGACCTATCTAACATTCTTATTTACTGTGGCACCAGGTTCAAGCATTCAAGCTTGCCGCACCACGCGTCGCCATATCCTTGCATTTGAGGCTGATAAGGCTATTTTTGACGCTGTCATAGCTCCAGGAATGCGCACAGCAATCATTCAGCAGCCCCCTGCCGAAAAGTCATCAATTGACACCAACTGAGCTAGACGATGAAGAAGTTCCTGTGTAGCGTATTGTCCCAACATCTCGATTCAGTAAGTAAGTTTTTCCTTAATGTCTTCTTGTTGGGTACTATCCTTGGTGTGAAGTTGCTGCAATCTCACAAGTGCTTCTATGTTTTTGTAGGCATGTCCAAAAAGTGAAGGCCTCAACACATGTGCCTTTTTTTATAAATCCAGGATTCATTGCTAGCCCCCCTAAACCCTTTCAACTTCTTGTATATGCGGAGCACATTGCCCAGGCCTTAGTCATTGGGAACCCAAGGCCAGCTTCTAGGGCTCACTTGGTAGATCCCCGCGTTTTACAGTTTGTGGATGATTATGCTGTAGAGTCCGATTCCCAATTTTCAGACACTGAGGACAGCTCTACCTCAGCATAGTTTAACTATACTTTATCCATGTCTGGAACTATGGTATTTTCTGTGCGTACATTCCATTGCCATGAAGATGCAATTTCATTTGAGTTTGACATGTTCTTTGTCTTCTAATGGATTCTGCAATCTCCAATATTTACATTCTTTAAGAAACACACTTCTCCCATTATTTATCTAATGGCCCCTAATGTATTTTTACATTTTTTTGGACACCCTAAAATCCCATTATTTGGCTAGGGGCATTTTGTGTAGTTTTACATTGTAATGGACGCACACTTCTCCCATTATTTGTGCAAGGGCCTTTAAGTTTATTTTTACATTTTCTTGGACACTTTTAGCCCCCATTATTTGGCTAGGGGCATTTTAGGTAGTTTTACATTGTTTTGGACGCACAATTCCCCCATTATTTGTCTAATGGCCTTTAAATTTCTTTTTACATTTGTTTTGGACACCCTAAGCACCCATTATTTAGATAGGGGCATTTTATGTAGTTTTACATTTTTGTAGACACACACTTCTCCCATTATTTGTCTAATGGCCTTTATATATTTTTTTACATTTTTTTGGACACCCTAACCCCCATTATTTAGCTAGGGGCATTTTATGTAGTTTTACATTTTTGTGAACACACACTTCTCCCATTATTTGGCTAATGGCCTTTAAATTTATTTTTACATTTTTTTGGACACCCTAACCCCCATTATTTAGCTTGGGGCATTTTATGTAGTTTTACATTTTTGTAGACACACACTTCTCCCATATTTGTCTAATGGCCTTTGAATTTATTTTTAATTTTTTTGGGACACATCATTCCTCCATTATTTGGCTAGGGGCATTTTATGTAGTTTCACATTTTTTTGGACATACAATTCCTCCATTATTTGTTTAAGGGTCTTTATTGTATTTTCTGCATTTGTTTGGACACATGATTTCCCTATTATTTCGCTATGGGCATATTATATAATTTTCCGTTTTTTGGAGGAATAAACCTAAACCTTCTACTTATCCCAAGTCGTTTGGTAATTATAAGGAGAGCTCCTGTAAAGAGAAGTCTTACTGAATAAAAATCATCTCATGGGTTGAAGCAGCACCTTCCAGTTATCCCATAACGTTTGTAAACGCCAAACTAAGCCCCTATAAAAAGGAATCCTACTAATGAGAAGACATCTCCGAGGGCAAGGGGACTTGCTTGTACCACAGTAAATTTGTGTGGTTCAAACATAGCTCCCTTGCCCTCGGGGATTTTGTTGAAATATATTTGAATATATAAATTCACCAGACTTAGAGAAATATTTTGGTGAAATGTAATTGAATATTAAATGTGGATTTCTGTTCACTTTCAATAAGCATGTGAATTCATATATTACACCCACTCTACTAAGATTTGTATAGAGGTTTGCAATTTTTATGGCATAGTATGCTTTTAAGTTTTAACTCCATTTTGGCATTTCCCTAACGCAGTAGAATATTAATTGTTCACCCTAAACCATAAGAAGCAGATTCTATACCTAAACCCTTCAAAATACAAAAATGGAATTAGTCATTCTTAATACAAAATGAGGAATGAGGGGTCCTAAACTCCTAAAAATCAAATCTACACATCATAATCAAATTGAAATCACTGCCAAAAGGTTCCTCAAAATCTATAATCAATGTCTATTTTTAAAAGAACTAAATTAGATTTCATCCATAAGATTCTATCCATAGTTTTCATCCACTATCATCCATGATTTTCATCCACTTTCATCCATGATTTTCATCCACTGTCATCCACTTTCATCCATAGTTTTCATCTAATTTTTTTAATCCATTTCATCCATTTTTTCCAAAAATATTCTTCAATTTCTTACATTTCTTTCATCCAATTTTCAAACTTTTTTTGAAATTTCATCCTTTTTTTCCTCAACTTTCGTCCACTTTTTTATCTTTTTTTTCCCACTTTCTGGATTTTCCTTTGATAATTTTAGGTCCCCGCTCACCAATCCCTGTTCCCTGCTCGCCGCTCCCCACTCGCCGCTTGCTCCCTAGCATTCCCCTATCCTATGGCAGTACGACGAGGAGAAACGTGAGACTCCGATTTACTACGCCAGCGGACAGATGAGTACGGCAGAGCGGAATTACACGACCACGGAACGGGAGGCGTTAGCGGTGGTGTATTTCTGCAAAAAGTTCCGCCACTATCTGTTGGGGTACAAGGTAATTTTTCACACGGATCATGATTCTTTGAAGTACCTTGTGAACAAACCGGATTTGTCAGGCCGGATTGCCAGATGGATATTGCTTTTACAGGAGTTTAACTACGAGGTTGTAGTGAAACCCGGAAAGGCAAATGTGAACGCGGATTACCTGTCGAGACAGAGAGGTCAGGAATCCGTGGCGGATATTTCCGCGGAGTTCCCGGATGAATTTACGGACTCTCAAGAGGTTTCGGTTGTAGGGTAGAAACCGGATACTTCTTCTATAGATGTCTTCCATCTTAGTGACGAGTCTGTTTCAGATTATCGAGATATCATAGATTATTTAGTAGACTCCAGATATCCGGAGCAGATGAGTTGGGAAGAGAAAGAGATCTTTCAGAGAAAGGTGGCTCCCTATACTTTGATTAGAGGAGTCCTTTTCAAGTTAGGAGTGGATGATGTTCTCAGACGATGCCTAGAACCCTCGGAGCGGAAGAAAGTAATCAGGGCATTACATGCCGGGAATTCAGGTGGGCATTTCGCCGTTGCTAGTACAGTGAACCGGATCCGGACATCCGGATACTGGTGGCCATATTTGCATCGGGACGTGAGGAACTTTGTCCGAGGTTGTGATCAGTGTCAGCGGACAAGAGCACCATCCTTCCGAAACCACTGGCCACTTACTCCTATCATTCCCCTAGCACCATTCGAGAAATGGGGGATAGATTTTATTGGACCGATCTTTCCGGTCAGTGCCCGGAAAAAGAGGTACATTATTTTGGCCATAGACTATGCGCCCAAGTGGGTAGAGGCCAAAGCGACGCGGAAACGTCTGCAGCGTTTCTGTTTGAAGAAATTCTCATGCGGTTTGGTCACCCATTGGAGCTGGTCAGTGACCGGGGGACTCATTTTTTGAATGATGTCATTGCCGACATAACCGGCAAATATCTTATCGGCACCGGAAGACGACTCCCTACAATCCAAAGGCGAACGGATTGACGGAGAGGGCCAACGGGATTATTGGTAAGATTTTGAACAAGATGGTTTCCGCTCACAAAACAGATTGGGACCGGAAACTATCTTCGGCAGTTCACACGTATAATACAACGGAAAAGACCACGACCGGACAGACCCCATATTTTTTGGTGTTTGGTCAGGAAGCCGTCCATGGAGTCGAACTGGAAGTCGAAACATTCCGAGTCTTAGCTGCCCGGAATGCGAAAGCAAATACGGACATTTTACCGAGGCTTCTAGCCATTGAAGAACTGGAGGAAATCCGGAATGTATCTCTCGAAAAGACGATGGCAGTGCAATTCAAGCGCAAAGAGAGTTACGACCGGAAGATTCCGATTGACCATGGGATTTGCGAGGGCGGATTTGTTCTTCTCTATGACAATCGTCATAAGGACTTCCTAGGTAAATTACATACGCGATGGATGGGCCCTTACCGGGTTACTCAAGTATTCCAGAACGGATCCTTGTAGTTGGAAAATTTGCAAGGACAGTGGCTGGATACTTGAGTGAACGGATCGCGAGTGAAAAAGTATGTTGCTGCTATTTCTTCTAATGAAACAGAATGATGTTCGCGGGGACGCTCACAGATGAGGAGGGGGTAATGTCGCAACCCGGATTTTGATTTTTCCTTAAGATACACAGAATTTTGGTTAACCGGAAATGTTTGGTAACCGGATTCGTATACCGAGCGGAAAAGGACTTCAAGTTATCCGGAAGATGGATTAGCACAATCGGATCTAATTCCGTCCAGACTTTGGACCGGATGAGGAATGGGTTTCACATCGGATTCTGTCGTGACCAGATTCTGATAGAACCAGATCCCACACGATCGGACCGGAAAAGGACATGATGACTCACCTAGCAGGCCTGAGACTACATAAGGGCTGGCAGTGGAGCCACTCTTTCCATCTGACTCTTGAGCATTCCTTTGGCGCACATCTACTTCAGTGTTCTTCTTCTATTTTCCGCGTCGAGTATTGAATCAAAATGTGACTGAGTGTACTAGCGAGGAGAGCTGCGCAGGTGTGTTTTGCAGGTTACTTTCCGGTCGTGAGTAGATTGAGCGGAAGAGAGGAACGGGACGTGCGGCTAGGAGTGGGTGAGGTAGACTTGGAAAGGATTTGAGCGGGCCGGATTAGGCCGATGCTGTAGTTATGTAGACCGAGAGCCTCCCAGCCATGACAGCCCACCCCCGGAAATAAGACCGGAAGCCACCAATTGAAGAAGGAGGTGGAGTCTCTGAAGTTAGAACTATTTGTCCTCAAGGAAGACTGGACTGCCAAAAACGAGATGGCAGTGGAGACAAGAAGGTTGGCCGAGCAGGTGAAGATTGTGTTCGGAGAACCCGGAGCGATTGTAGCCAAGGCCAAGCTGTTTGATGAGGAGGTACACAAGGGCAAAAAGATGTCCGGAACCCGGATCATCCGGATCTTCACGGACTACTTCACCCAGCTAGAGGAGATCAGGACAAAAGGTCCGATTCCGGCGAAAGGGGATTGCAACCGGAACTTGGCCAAGATCTTCAAGAACATTGATACTCAGATGGAGGATGTTACAATAGAACTCAGGGAACCCTCAGTGGGACCAGGTCTGTAAGATAGATAGGCTTATACAGTAAGTTAGGATGTATAGGAACTGGTCCGGATTAGCAGTAGAGCCGAAACCGGATTAGTAGCAGGGAGCAGAACCAGATTAGTATCTGGTCCGGTCATGTTAGTTAGGACCGGAAGTCTGACCGGATGGCAGGCAGCTTCCGAGGGCTTTCTGCCCGCAGTGTACCATTAAGTCTTCAAAGTGTATATAAGCTGACCCTGTTGGGGATCGCACTGTTGGAGTTTCTCGCCATTTCTCTTGTGTTCTCTTGTGTTGCCTCTAGTTGTGTAGCTCTCCTATGCTTAACCGGGTTGCATGAGAGGGGTGATGAGGGCGCAAGTGGATGGTGAGGGCTTCTTCCCCTTGGTGTGTTAGTCTCTAAGTTCTGAACGCATTGAGCAGGTACGGAAGTGTTGGGAGTGGGTTTTTATACTAGTTTTGAATAATTTTGTAGTGTAAAGTTTTTTCATTTGAGTAGCTTTAGAATTCAAATTTCACCTCCAAATGTGTTTTTGGGAAAATTTCAACATCCATTTTCAACACTAAAACATTATGATCTTGCAATCTATGTGGCCAAATGACTTCAAATTTTGTACATGTCATTTACAACATGTACACTACAAGATTGTACGGTTGAGATTTGTATAACTTGAAGACATATAGATCCATAAAGCTTCAAAAGCAATGATGTTTTTGAACCCCAAAAATTGAATGTCACTTTGGGGTTAAGGCAGAATATTGAAGTTTGTAGTGAACATCCGGATAGACACAACTCCAATCGCAGAGAAATATAATTATTTTAATCCAAAAATCCTGTCTGACAGGAAGGACTCCACTGAGACTAAACTCCAAAAAAGGACGCATCACTGGAACACTCCGTCTCTCCTGGATCCTGATCCCCAATTCCCCCATTGATGCCCCTGGCCTAGCTCGCCTTTTGCCTAGAATCGAAGACGCAAACCCAGACATTATTCTCCAAAGCCTTTCGTTGCAACCCAAGTTTGCAACTTTGTTGTTCCAAGAGTCGTTAGCAGCTATGGCGCACCCTGAAGCTGCAAGAGTCCTGCGGACGGCCTTTGTGCCTCTGCTGCTGCTCACTCTGGCTTTCCTTCTCGTCTGCGTGCCCTTCTTTGCCAAACCGAAGACGCAGGTATGTAAGCAAGCCCTGGAGCTCATGCAGCTACCAAGGCCCCTCCTCTTCAAGTCATTCGTGGGGAAGTTCGTTTCATTTTTAGCTCTCTTTCGAATTGTTACGTTGGCCCTCGAAATGCAGTCAAGCAGGGCGATGTGGATCCAAATTTTGTTGGGACTTGTAGTAGCAGCTTAGTCTTTCGTTTGGATTTCTTAGTTTTGACGAGGTGAGTCGTGTGTGTGAGTCTTGGGAAAAGAGTTGTTTGTGATTTGTATTTTGGATGGGGCACGATGATATGTTGTGTTCGTTGTAATGGCGTGTTTGGACCAGCCGAAATTGTGATATTCAAGTGCGCAGAGCTTTGAAAACTTGGGCTGGTGCAGATTTGAGGTTGAAACAGGCGTTTAACAAGGCCAATTTCTGGAATTTTGGTGAATTTTGGTGAATTTTGGTGAATTTTGGTGAATTTTTTTGTCTGTTTCAGTCAATATGACGAATGGTGGTTCGAGTGATCACTTGGAAGCTCTGGAATTGTGCTCTTGTTCTTGGTAATGGTTGGAAGCTTGTGGGGTGATGGGTTTTTGAGCACGGGTTGGAGAGCTTAGAGGGAAGGTTCTAAATTGCAACTAAGTTTCTATTGTATGGTAGGGATACTGATTTTGCTTTTGGATTCGGAATGGCTGCCTGGTCTTTTATGGATTTGGCGTGTTTTTGAATTGCAGGTGGACGAGGGATGCAGTCTAATGTCTGATACCCACTTCGTACTCTACAGCAACCGTGTTGTAACTCCTGACGGCAATGGGCCTTATGCAGGTTCGTTACCCTAAACAGACAATGTATATTAGTTTCTACAAGTAGTGGCATTGATATACCGGAGGTGAAAGTACCACAATTTCTCGAGGATGATCATAACGAATTTTTTTCTGAAATATATCCTGACCTAGTAATGCAAAATGCAAACGTGTTCTTGCGTCTGTAGAAGTTAACAAACATTCAGACCCCATCCTTTGTGAGGGTACGATTTTTTAATTTTTTAATTTTGTTGCAGTGGAGGTGAAGGGCGAAAGGATTGTTTCTGTGACGAAGAGAAGTGAGGCGCCCAAGAGCACAGACGGAGGGCCTCGGGTATTGGATTATGGAAATGCCGTCATCATGCCCGGACTTATTGATGCGTATGAACTTTAACCATGTAGCATTCCAGTTGTAAGGCAGTGGAAGGGATTCTTTCTGCCTTCTCGCTTAGGTTTAGTATTCAATAGACCCACTTGGATTTTTATATAACTTAAGGATTTGAGGAAAGTAGTATATTTGTCCGAAGATAAATGCAAAAATGTGCCAAAAATTTAAAAAAAATTCCAGCATTAAAGGGTTATGTGTCTGCTCATAGTAGGCATGCAAATCTATGTTTGGGAATTGGATAGGTCTATGCCAGTGAAATTCATAAGCACAATAATGAATCCTGGTATTTTGTTCCAGTCATGTGCATATCAATGAGCCGGGGCGAACGCAATGGGAGGGTTTTCTCACAGGCACGAAGGCCGCTGCAGCTGGTATGTTACATGCAACTTTACTAATTTATCCAATTAGTGACGACAAAATTAGAGTCACCTGCAAATGTAGTGTCACTAAATTTTCTTTTTTGGTGGAAAATGGTACAATCTAGTATTATCTCAGCTTCCACCAACTTAAGTGTATCACAATTAGTGTCTCGGTAAATCAGTATCACACGCTCTAATAGGATAAATTGGTAAATCAGTATCACACGCACTAATAGGATAAATTGGTAAAACTAGCATCGCATGCGTTAATAGGATGAATCAGCGTGCACTTCTCTTATTGTCAACACTTGATTTAGGCTTAACTTAGTAGAATGTCTTTGGCCATTCATTCTCGAGTGGAAATGGGGTTGTCTACTGTTCTTCTACAACCTCACTTTGAAGGATTGTATGAGAATTTATGCGTAGTGATTGATAATAATACGATCTCACGAGAGTTTAGTTCTCCACAGCTCTATAGGGATCTTCCAAAACTCACTCTCCTACATATGGTTAATGCGTGTACTAACTCGATAAGGGTGTGTTCTACAGGTGGTACGACTGCTATTGTGGACATGCCGTTGAATGCTCACCCCACTACGACGACAAATACGATTCTGAAGGAAAAGGTAGACAGACCTCTTTTCGTAATTGCTGCATTTTTGTATAGAGAATTCATCATCTTTCAAGTCTCTGCTGCAACTTTGCGAGATTGTTATGCTCTTGTGCGGTTTCTGAGTAAGTTTTATGTTGTGTGCATGGACGTGGATAAAGATAGAATCCACCAAAGATAAGCTTTATATCGATGTTGGTAAGTTTCCTGTCCATGCCAAGTAGTTTCTAGCATACAAAGTTGCTTTTGAGTTAATAAACTGGAGTCCTGTATGATCGAGATTATTCTAGTTTGATTCTATTCTAGTAGGTTTGTTTTTTGTGTCTTTTTCTGTTTTGATTTTGACAGGGAAGTATGCAGAGCAGTTCCTCTTTGATATCTAACTTGTGCTTCTTGGATTTTTCAGGGTTTTGGGGAGGTTTAGTCCCAGAAAACGCTTATAATGCATCGGTCTTGGAGGGTCTCCTTGAAGCTGGCGCTCTTGGTTTGAAGGTTTGGAAAACATCTTTTCTTTTGTTATGTTATCTAGGTATATTTTGGAAGGATGACAAAGCAATTTTTGTGTTCCAGAAATTCTTTGCAAGTTTCCATCTTAGAGGACGAGTACTACATGGTTATTTGTGAGTATCATGGTTATGTCAAGTTCATATTTAACCAGATGCGAGTTACGATTAATTAAATCGAGGGAGAGACTGACACTCTCGGTTACATTGTTGAAGTCGTTCATGTGTCCATCAGGAATCAGTGACTTCCCAGCCACGACTGCAAATCATATAAAGGTGAGCGAGCAGCTTGTGCAGTGAATTAGCTTGTCTTGTTGAATGTTTTGTAATTGTGTGCATACTTGTGTCTATAAGTTTAATCCTTTCATGAATTATTGACTTTATTTTTTCATTTGCACATCGAAACATGGTGACTATGTTTGGATTGGTGGAGACTTTCAGTAAGGACGTGACTCGATTGGTGCAATTTAGACCTGAGTTTAGATTTTTCATGTCGGATGAGGGTTGAATGCATTCTCAGTAGTACTGAATCTCTGAGGGGCTGAAAAAAATGAATGGAATGGAATTGCTGCTTTTATTTTCTGTGAGCCCAGCTGATGACTGAAGTAAAACGAACTGCTATTGTAATTTTTTAAAAGACACAACCTCATGACCTTTGATTTTCTATTAATGATCTACATTTTGGTACTGATATAACAATGTTACTGCTTTTGTAGGCTTCGTTGCCAGTGCTGGCAAAGTTCAAACGTCCCATCCTGGTGCACCAGGAAGTGACAGACCCACCTGCTGACCCCTCGCACTTGGTCCCAGGGGAGCCAGCAGGCAATGCTCGCATTTACGACAGATATCTGGAAGCTAGGCCTATTACATGGTACTCATTCTTTGAGCTCAAGCTTCTTACCACACTATTTGTTTGGAATATTTCCTGACAAATGTAACTTTGCCACCCAACCATAACATAGCGCAATATCTCCTTCACGTCTTAGAGCTACTAATAAATTACCAAGTGGTCTATCTATTTAACATAGAGTATGTACGTCCTTGCCAAGCTTATTGTGCAAACCGTGTCTTTGCTTTGATACCACGGTACTATAGTTTGAAGTGTATACCTTACATTGAGAGAATAACTTGTAATTTAACCATAGAAGAGGGGCATCTCCTTCATCCACTGAGCTACTAAGGTATATCTTTCTGCATATCACAGAACATGCAGGGACTTACGAACGATTTAGCCCTTAATTTTGATCGTTCAACTGCCCGGTGCTCTAGCTACCTTCTTTAGCTCATAGACTGTTGGTTACGTAGATTATAATGCAACTTCATTCCATTTTGACAAAATTCCGTGTTTTTTTGGTGCAGGGAGCGAGAAGCAGTGAGACAGTTGATGGAGGTGGCCAAAGACACAAAATCTGGAGGTATTGCAGAGGGAGCTCATGTGCATGTTGTCCACCTCTCCGATGCAGAAGATTCGCTTTCTCATATCAAGGTATATATTTGCTATCGCCGATCTTTCACATGTCTTATGGTTTTAGATGCATTTACACTTGTGACTTTCATTGCGAAGCAAGTCGGCGTGTTTTCAGAGAGCTTGGTTAGAGGGGGGTTGAAGGTCGATTTGAAGCTTTTGAGGTTTAGAAAAGACGGAATATCTTCATTTGTGCAAGTCCTTTCCTTTTTGTCCCATCTTTTTACATGAATTGATTCAGAACTTTACAGAAAAATCATGAAGCATCGAGTGACTTAGCTAATCTCAATGTTACAGAACAGAGAATAGGCAAAAAAATTGCTTTGTCAACATACTTGGAGGAAGTCCTTCATCCGTTTCATAAAAACTCTTGCAGATATCTATTGAAAGCATTCATCGTACGCCCATTCTGACTCTCGTAGGAGTCAATGTACATTACTGTTTGCACAGGAAGCCAAGGCTGAAGGATCTAGTGTGACCGTGGAGACATGTGCACATTACCTTTCCTTCGCTGCTGAAGATGTTCCAGAAGGGGCCACTGAATACAAATGTGCTCCACCATTGAGACATTCGAAGCATCGCGATCTTCTGTGGAAAGCCTTGAAGGTGGGACTGGAGATTAGAACTTTCCAGCTTTTTTGAAATGAATGTTTCAAACTTTGGAGCAGTCTCTTTCCTGGCCGGGTTAGGGTTACGGTCCTATTCTGTCTTTTGTTCCTTGAACAGGACTTGTATCTCTTCTTATATATACACAGAAAGATATACATTGATAGACAGAAATTAAGGAAAGGTGAGGGATTATAATGAGAAACTGGGTTTTCAGTAAGATTAGACCGTTTCTCGAACTTTTAGACAACGCGCATCACAAAGAATCTTCCCTGTGATTCTTGGGGTGGTCTCCTTATGGTCACAGTGATTTATATAGAGGTCTCCCCATGATACGTATCATGGAGAATCAACACGGAAGATTCTCTCTTTGATGTTGTCTAACAGTTTGTTGAAACAGTCTGATTTTACTGAAAATCCCGTTTCAGGCTCTCTTCTAATCTATTGTTAAGTATGTTGGTTGATTAAACATGGCTCTTAGCCTCCCCGTTTTTGTGTGTAGGATGGGGATGTTGACATGATAACCACAGATCACTCACCCTCAACTCCGGATTTGAAACTTTTGGAAGAGGGTGATTTCTTGAAAGCTTGGGGTGGTATTTCTGGTATCCAGGTATGGTGTCTGAACTTGTCTTTACTTTTTTTTATGTTATCTTGCGTTTTGCTGTAGCCAAGTAAGCAATCGTTCGGATAAGTTTTGTGGGTTCTTGATAGTGAGAAGTGACTGAATCCTAGGGTCTTGAAGGCATGTGAGTCTGAATTGATTTTTGTTTTTGCAGTTTGCATTGACAGCTACATGGACTCACGGAAGTGTCCGGGGCATTACCATTGAACAATTGTCAAAATGGTGGAGCGCGGTTCCTGCTAAACTGACCAACCTTCCACACAAGGTTCTCTGAATTTCTTCACCTTTTCGGTGGACATGATTTTCTTATTCATCATTCCTTTGCCAGATTCGTCCACTTAGTTGGCCTTCAGTCTACAAGTGGTGTGAGCACGAAGTGAGGAGATGAACACCCTGGTACAGCTTGTTCATGTGATGGACATAAGCAGTGGTTGCAACAGTTGGGACGATGGCTAAAATTGTGGTGGTGTGAGCAGGGATCCCTGGAATCTGGGAAAGATGCAGACATTGTTGTCTGGGATCCAGAAGCGTCGTTTGTGATTGACAGCCAGTACCCCGTCTACTTCAAAAACAGGGTATGATTAAACCTCTCCTTTGTCAGCACGTCAATTCTTTTCTTATGCTTGCATCTCAAATCTGAAAAACCTGCACAGTGCTCCAAATTAGTTGGCTCCTGGACCAAAGCTACATTGAATGTGAGGAAGTTTGAGTAGGACCTTACTTGAAAAGCAAGCAAGCCTCTTGTAGGGTAGTATTATTGCGACAAAACCTCTTCGAGCTGCTTCTTAAAAGTGCACGTGAAGCAATTTTTGCATAGAATGATATTGAGAATGGACGTTTCTTTCTATTCCTCTGAGCTTTAAGGTAATTACACCCAAAATTGTCCATCTCTAAGCATAGTTTCTATTATTAAACTGTCCAAGTTTTTGTTGAGTCTTGGTGGGAGTCAAAGGTGGATTCTACATTCTTTTAGAATGCAATTTTGGGACTCCTAATGAACAGAATATGAACCTTTCAAAGTGTTGAAATTAGATAACCCCCAAATCAACTCTTTAACAAGGGCTGTTCTTAAGAATCTGTTGGAGTTCATTTTAGAAATAGGTGCAGTTACAATAATTACCATGTTGGAAGCACAATACTTTGGTCAATAACTAATTTAACACCTGCATGATCACACCCAGGTGTCGCCGTACCTGGGACACAAGTATTCAGGGAAGGTGATCACTACAATTGCTCGAGGCCGGCAAGTGTTTGAAGAAGGACGCCATGCCGAGAGAGCTTGTGGGGCACCGATACTGCACCGAGGTGATTTGCGCAGTCCTTCAGTGCAAACTCTCTGAGAGAAACGAACTTCGTATACCTGCAGATGGAGGGGTTTGATTGTATGAATGGCGTGGTAATTCACTGCAAATAGTCTAATAACACTAGCTTTGCCTCCGGAAGAATTAGTTGTAACCAATATGAGTTCTACAAAATTTGTAGTTCAGATAAGTGGAAGTAGTATATCATCTTGTCAGCAGAGCGAGCATATGTATGTGCCGAATTGTCTGTATACACCTGTAGCAGTTGCATTGTCAAACTTGTGGCTATATTATATTAGTCTTTAATATACTGAAGTGTGAGGGTTAAATTAATGATGCCGGCGTTGTTGCTGTGAATGAAATATGACATGGATACAATAATTTCGGAGGACGTTAGTTTCTTTGTTTCGCATTTGCGATCTGCAATTGGAGGTCACCTGTAGAGTAACTACCTCTAACGTAAATTAATACTCCGTAATTGCTAAGAAGCTAGACCGCTAATTACACTGAACTATCGAGCTTAATGCTAACTCTGGAACACAGGTGTTAACAGTGGCTTCGTCTTTATACTTTGACTGGTACACATAGATGAGGCACTTTCATTAGAGTCCTCTTCTGAAACTTCGATGCTCTAAAATCCACGATTGGTATAGACCTGTTGAACGCCACAACCAAGCCACATCAAGAAGTAATACTACAAGGATTGGCGTCACTTCTCATCACAAGGAGTGCTAATCCCTGATGCATGATATTTGATTTCCTGAAGAGTCTCCCGAAGCCATGGCTTATGCGAGCTCCATTGAGCTGAAGAACAAATGTCTCATTTACAATGCATGCTGTCGAGATGGAAAGAAGAAAAATGCCGACGTCTCTTGCGAAGCTGGGGTAAATCAAGAGTCTGTTCCTCGTGCAGGTAGAGAAAATAACCCTAATCGAAGTCTGTTACAAACCACTGAGACAATCAAGAAACTTCATCAAAATTAGCAGACAAAACCCTAAACCCTAAACTCTAAAAAAACCCTGAAGCCCTACAATTGTTGAGCAGATGGGACTGCTGGAGCCAAAGCACACCAGGCATTGTAATCCTCAATAATGCCCTGCAAGAGAGCACCCTCCATGGCGCCCAGAATACGCTGCACAATCTGGTCGCCCACACCCGTCAACAACCTCTCCGGGATGAGTGACAGCGGCAGCGGCAGGTTCACCGCCACGCTAATGTTCACGAACCCTCCGAAATCCCACAGAGCCTCCTCAAACTTCCTCGGAAACACACGCAGCTCTCCGTGTAAATTCAGTTGCAAATCCATGTTGCGGAACTGCTCGGGTAGTCCCGTGACGTCGAGCATCAGCTTGGAGGAGTCGATGATGAGCACCCCGTCGTCGTGCTCTACCCTGGAAATTCAGGAAGTGTTGCGATAAACTGTGTGGAGACGGATCTCAGGAGAAAGGTAATTCGGAAGCTTAAATAAAAATGAGCAAAAGGATAATGGGTTAAGGTTTAGGTGATCCCTACCTCCCTTATTGCATCACAATGCATATCCCATCTTCATTTCAGAACCTAAATGTAGAGCTGCCAGTCTTCTCTTATTCGTGGGGCACAAATCTCATAAGACAAGGCAAGAATGACTATCCTACATTTAGATTCTGAAATGAAGAGGGAGTATACATAGTGACGCAATTAGGTGAGGTTTGCAATTAGGTGTGCTTGCCTTATATCTCTCTGACCAGATTGACACATTCATCTCAAAGCTTACGTAAGAAGGAGTCACAGTAGATTTTTAAGAAAACTAGTTCAATTCTAACCTCATTCCTATTCTCTTGGAAAAAAACCCAGGAGGATTAGGTGATCATCTCTATTATTGCATTCTCTATGCAAATGTCTCCGTCTCCCATTCGTCATCTCCAATGATCGACGAATTAGGTTTCAGCCCTGTTTGTTGAAATCGCAAATTGGAGGGCACTTAGAAAGCCACGACCTCGAGATGCAACGAAGCAAATATGACTTTATTCGAGCTGAAGACTTCACAAGCTTGTGAAGTGCTAGTACAAAAGATGTAGAGATGGATCCCGCCGACCTGACGTCGGTAAAAGGGGTGGCCGAGAAATTGAAGAACGTGATGGTCATGAGTCGCGCTTGCCACACCGAGTCGCCCAAGTACTTAATCCTTGCGGAGTCCGGGAACGTGACGTTCACGATTCTCTCCGTCTCCTTCAGATACTCCGCCGGTGGGCGTGAGCGCTCTTGGAACGGGATGGACACCTCTTTCCTCCCCGTGAATCGCACCAACTTCGCCAACACAGGTGGAGAGCTGCCGATTCTTACTGCGTGAGACACTGATTTGTGGAGAAACGACGGTGTTGGGGCTGAAATTGAAGGGAACGTTTGCCTCCCATGGCGTAACGTTGAGGACAGGACTGTCTTGTTACACAGACCGATTGCCATTAGAATTCAACAACAATCCTGCACACCCATTAAAAGACACACAATGGATTGGAGATTCATGGTTTCACGGTGTATGACCTAAAACAGCGACCACTTCAATTAACCCATGAAGACGAGCAAACGTGTTTCGCAAACTCTAGGACATTGCAGAAGGGAGCAAGAATGTGAGGGAGGAATGATTCATAGTTTCATCCAGTCACTCACCACCGAACAAGACAGCCCAGCATAGCAAGGGTGAAATTGCCAACAATCCTTATCCGATTCATTTGCAAATTGATTTTCTAAACGAGTAGTAGTACAAGTGATTCAGCTTACAATCACAAGAGGGTGATAACATTCGGAAAAATCTACAATTAGAGAGTATATCAGATGCAATATAAGAATAGGCCGAGTTAGAGAAGGAGCTTGAATGAACTGGTTTTCTATGCGTACCAGTTTGTCGTGGTAGCTCGTCGTCGCACTGTGGAGCTCGCCTTGCTAACTTAATTAGCTTCCTCGCAAGTCGAAGGAATGTAACCGTCCCTTCCAAGGCAGTGAGTGCTGATGCCGAGGTTTGAAACACATTGCATGTGGACTTCCCGGACAACAAGAAAGTCCATTCACAAAAGCCTGCAAAGTTTTTTCTGAATGCACCAAGTTCATTCATAGAGGACACGAAAGCCTCACAAGTGGGCAGCCTCAAGCTACGAGGTTGCAAAGGTGAGCTGAATGTTGGACAAGTGTGAATAGGGATCAAATTGGGTTCAGGGTCCTGTATGTCCTGTGCCGTTGCCACAATACAATAAAATGAGAGAAAAGGAACTTTCTAATTTTATAATTCATAAAAATTTTCAAAATTCAATATCTTTTTTGCTATAGTCCAACATCACAAAACAAAGTCCACACACCCCTCCTCATAGAGAGCTTTCTAATGGTACCAAGAACACAATCAAGGGACGCACGGTTTTAGAGATCTCACCATAACAAACAAATAAACAAAACAAAACAAGCAACCTCATTTTGACCCTTGAACGTTGGGTTGGCGATTGTGAAAATCATCCCTTTTGGCACTGTATAACATCATCTACTTTGAAAAAAAACAAAAGTACACACTAGAAGTCAAACTACTATTCATGATCTTTCCTTTCCACACAAAATTCCGAGGATGAATAGTTGCACTTCTATCCTACACATAAAGACTTTCTATCATTTATCGATGAGAATATGGCTGCAGCATCCTTTATGGGTTAAAGTATAGACTAGTGTGTCCTACACCGTTGTCACAATATAATAAAATAAAAGTAAAAATAATTTTTTAATTTTTTAAAATTCATAAAAACTTTGAAATTCAATAACTTTTTCATTGTAGGTCCAAATGCCACAAAACAAAGCCCATGCACCCTTCTTCACAGAGAACTTCCCAACACTACCAAAAATGCAATTGAAGGACACACAATTCCAAGGATTTGACCAAAACAAACAAACACCTCATTTAAGGTATAGCTAGTGACCTTAACCCCTAAAGTCCTAAGGCCATTTTTTTGTCAAAAATCACTCAAAACTGCCATTTTTATTGCATTCACCGCAGAAAACCAAAAGAAATATTTGTGTAGAATCTAACTGTAGGATCTTGTACTTTACTAGGATCTTATACTTTACTTGTCTCAAATCATGTGATAAGAATTTCATGGAGTTTCACTGTATAGATTGGAAGATATTAGCATTCAAAGTTGAAAAAAACGTTATTTTAAATACTGGCCTGCAATTTTAGATGACTTTGACCTCCATTTGTGGAAAAAATTTGCACTACAAACTTTGAAGTTAAAATTTATTATGTTGAAAAATTGAGTTGAAAGTATAGGATAAAAAATTCAAAAAACACACACTTGATTTTTTTTCTTTAAAACATTGTTAAATAAAAGTAGGTCCAAGATTGAAAAAAAACTAAATTGTTAATAGCTCTTAGATGGGATTGAAACATAATAATCCTAATGGTGAGATTGTCTTAGCAAGAAAATACTACATTCTCAAAAAATAAAATTTGAAAAAATTTGAAAATTGCATTCAGAAATGAATCCTACAAGTTATTTTTTTAAAAAGATGCTTAGATTGTCCAAAAAACAAAATTGTCCTTAACTTTCTCATTATTAGTCCAAATAAAATGAATCAAAGCTTCACATGTAGACAAAAATATGAAATTTTAGAAAAAATAAAATAAATTTATTGACTTTTTGTGATTTTTTTTGTGTTATCTGCGAAGTTCAATTTTAAGCTTTTTGTGGTATAATTTTTGCTCGTGAGCACCAATTGAAATAAAAATTATACTCCCACAAAGCTAATCAATTTTTCTATCTTATGGGAAAGTTTCAAAAAGTTTCATCAAAAGTTGAGGTCATAGGAACTTGCCCAAAATTTGATTTGTTTCCCAAGGAGACAATGGAACTTTAGGGGTTAACCTTCAAAAGACATTGTAAGCCTTGTAGGCATTTTCAGAGTCAAAATTTGAACTTTCACATAGTTCTTGATTTTTAAATGGTTTTAAGGTTAACTAAAAAAACGTAGCTCTAATAATGTATTTTTTATTTGCAATTTTTGTGATACTTTGAAGATAGCACTTTTGATGGTTTTCTTTTAAGGGTTAATTTTCACTCCAATGTGAAGACCAGTGTGAATGAAGCATGCATTAGATGTTTTTTGAAGGGTGTAAGAGATTGTGAGTTCTGCTGCGTTCCCATGGTGTTCCTAGACTGCGGGAATGCAACAAAACTGCTGGCTAATGTGGCCGGCACCGTGCCATATCATTTCACTCCAAATTTTTTTTTTCTTGGGCTCAAAATGATATTTGGGGGGGCAAAAAAAGAATTTGAAAAAAAAATTCCTGACAGCCATACCGACTGTTCACTGTTTCTTGACAGAATGGTGAACGGGCCTGAAACGGCCCTTTGGAGCCCTCAAATCCCTTCTAATGTGTTGGGAATGGTTCAACTATCTAAACTTCTTATATCTAAATGGCAGATGGCAGATTCCAAACCGACATGGTCCATCTCCTAAGAAATTCTAACATCTCCTTTAGACAACAAGTTTATTTGAACTCCATCATATATAGTTGGACTATGACATAACAATATTCAATAATGAATCAAGGGCATTGTTTTAAAGTTTGTAAAGTAATTATTACACCTACAATTGTCTTGTCGTCTTAATAAGCATTTGAGCATGGTTCATATCATTGAACTTTTTTGTGGGATCTTGTTAAGAGCCAATAGGGGACTCCAAGTACTCAAAATACGCATTTTGTGGACACCATATGAATAAGTTATGAATTTTAGAAATAGGAATGTTTGAAATCACCCTTAGTCTCTCATGAATAGAAGTTGTACATTTTAGACAAGAATCAATAGGTTTGGTCTTAGAAGTGGATCACAATTAGGTGCAATTTACTTAACCTTTATTGATTATGAGTTGAATTAATAATATTATTTCTTACAAAAAAAATGAATGTTCTAAATTTTCTACATCTACTAAATCACAACTACTAACTTTGATTAACCTTGGAATACCAAGCTATTCATCGTGGAAATCATCTTTTTTGGTACCAAATATATCATTTGCTTAAAAACCCCAGAACACTTTATTGGAGGTCAAACTATTGTGCAAAACTTTGCCTTTTTACACAAAATTCCAAGGATGAGCATTTGAATTGTGTCTTTCTTAATAGAAGGATTCTTTATCATCATTAGACACTTTTAGGCTATTGCATCGTGACATGATTAATTATTCCATGTAGAATATTAACCTTCACCTTCAAGAACAACTGTTATTTTGAAAGTAACTTTAGAAAAGTACCTACAATTGTAAGAGTTCGAAAGGTGGTCAAGAATTTTTTTTCACACTTGTGAAATTCCAATTCAAAACTCCAAATGTATTGCCTTTAGACATGCTATATAACCAAATCAAGCTATCATCCATTGTCCAAGATTTAGTTTTTTGAATTTTATAAAAAAAAATTTACATCTTTAAGAAAGCATCAATATTTTATAATAGATAACTTTCTTATGCATTCAACAATATTTATTACCACTTTCTTAGAAATTTCTAATTGAATGAAACTGTCTTTCCACCTATGTATAAATTATCAATAGTGAGCAAGTAGATAGGGACTAGTCTTTGGTGAGATAACAAAGGAAGTGCTTTTGCAAAGATGTTATTATAGAAATTTGGATGTATCTTTTAGACGGGTAGGAGAATGGATGAGTCTATCCATCCATTAAATTAGGTTGTTTGTTTTGTTTTGTTTATTTGTTTGTTATGGTGAGATCTTTGGCAACATACGCTCCCTGGTAGCATTCTTTGTATTGTTGGAAAGCTCTTCGCAAGGAGAAGTACCAGGTTTTGTTTCATGGCATTTAGACAAGTTGCAATGTGATGTTGAATTTTAAAGTTTTTAAGAATTAAAAAATTAGAAATTTATTTTTGCTTTTATTTTGGATGTAGTAATGGCATAGGGCTCACTAGTCCATATATTAAGTTAGTCTGTTTGTTTTATTTGGTTTTGTTTGTTTATTTATTACGGTTAAATCTCCGAGATTGTATGTCCCCTAGTTGCGTTCTTTGTATCTTTAGAAAGCTCTTTGCAAGGAGAGGTGCATGGGCTTTGTTTCATGGCATCTGAATCTATATTGTAAAGTTTATTGAACTTCAAAGTTTTCATGAGTTAAAAAATTATAGAAAAATCACATTTACTTTTATTTTGACTGTGGCAATGGCACAAGGCACACTAGTATAAATGATAGAAGTATACAAAAGAATACATCTAAAAAAGAAAAGGAAGAATTAAAACTTCATAGTACAAGTTGATCTCTAACACTCTTATACTAAGGATTGTAAACGTGAGCGCACTCAGCTCCAAAAGTAGCGGTGATTTTGTTCTAATCCTTGAAAATTCTAAAGTAACTACACCTAAAATTGTACACTTCATAAAATCGCATACTAGATATTCTTGCCTAAAATGTACTTGCAGTATTTATATGACTCTATGATTTCTTTTAGGTACACCTATCTTTATCCAAAAATACATTATAAGAGAATCTAGAATCCTGTTCTAACTACCAATGGGACCCCACAATTTTTTTTTTCAATATAATAGTGAAAACCATACTAAATCATGTAGAATTGTTTATCTTCCAAACGCCACCGGAGTCATTATGTGGCTTATGGGTGACACACAAATGAATTAGAAAGTGTTTGAAAGAGTTTGAAAGAGTTTTTTCATTTGTTTTTTTCTTTTTGACTTTTCAAGTTGGGTTATGAAGAGTATCCAATTCAGTTTGTAGTCTTCCAAGTGTTTGTCTTCACGTAAATTTGTACCTTAAATTACGCTATTTGTTTGTTTGTTTGTTTGTTTGTTTTGTTTTGTTTGTTTGTTTGTTTGTTTTGTTTTGTTTGTTTGTTTGTTTGTTTGTTTTGTTTTGTTGTTTGTTTGTTTTGTCACCTTGAGATCTCCCGGACCATGCGTCCCTCAGCCGCGTGCTTGATATCGTTGGAAAGCTCTCGCCAAGGAGGGGTGCACCAGCTTGGTTTTGTGGCGTTTGGAGCTACGGTGGGAAAGTAATTGAATTTTAAAGTATTTATTGATTAAAAAATTAGAAAATTACTTTTACTTTGATTTTGGTGGCGTTCTTGCTACTGGGAGTGGAATCGGGAGTGGAACCAGGAGTGGATGAAAATTGGGCCAACGGAACAAGGCCACACTAGTAAAAAATTAGTAAAGAAAAATGGATCACAAAAAATGCTATTTTAATGAATTTTAGAAAGTTGTTGCTACTTGCTCTAAATCTGAAATTTCTCCGCTAAAATGATATTTTTGGAGTTTGAGTCCAACTAACAATCTAAAGGTCATCTATTATAATTTCTACTCCAATTTGAATTTTGAAAAAATTCCCAATATTGAATATTTTATTGCAATTTGAACTTTGGATGTATTTTCAATGTCTATTATTTTCTAACTATAGAATGAAACAAAAATTGAGTTTATACAATGATATTTGTCATTGTAATATACATACATGGTGAAATTTTCAGATTTTTTAAAATGATTTTCTATTTGATGTCAAAAAAATAAATTTTTCAAAAAAAATCTAAACTTTTTGTGAAGTAACAAAATCAGGTCATAGATCCGTGATTTAAGGGTTAACTGTGTGATTTAAAGTGTAACTAGTGTGGCCCTGTGCCGTTGGCCCAATTTTCATCCACCCCCGGTTCCACTCCCAGTTCCAAGAACGCCACCAAAATCAAAGTAAAAGTAATTTTCTAATTTTTTAAACAATAAATACTTTGAAATTCAATAACTTTTGCACCGTAGCTCCAAACCCCACGAAACCAAGCCGGTGCACCCCTCCTCGTCGAGGGCTTTCTGACGGTACCAAGCACGCGGCCGGGGGACGCACGGTCTGAGAGATCTCAACGTAACAAAACAAAACAAAACAAAACAAAACAAAACAAACAGCCTAATTTAAGGTATAGATTATCTTATGCCCTGCGTTGAGCACTCTTGAGGTTAGCCCTCTTGAAAAAAAAACTTGATTATGCGCCACAACGCCGTGGGTTCCCCTCAGGCTCCCACGATATGAGGGCCCCGGCCTTCAGGCTCGGGCTCCGCCCAAGGCCCTCACATCGCGGGAGGCCTTCGGGAGGAGGCCTCCCACTATACATAGACGCGGAATTACACGGGGGCGCATTTTGAAAGAAAACGGCGAAATTTCGCAGCGCAGATTACTGGCACTCAGTTGCATCCCCAATATGATATGATACATATACAACACACTTTTCCCCCTTCGAACTAAGATCCACCTTTCTCAATCTCTGCTTCTGCTATGTCTTTCTTCTCGGCATTAGGGTTGCCCTTTGTCACCCTTTGATATACTCCTCATGGACTTCTCTGTACAAGTTCCTCGTATGTATGGTTTATAAGGAAATGAACGGAAAATTCGCAAGACTTCATCAGCGTGTTTGGTCGCTGAATTGCTTAGAGGACGGAGCTTGCGGAATTTTTTCCCGGACGATTTGTTCAGGATTTTATTTTTTTGACTGCTTTCGCTGTCGATCTTGAGCGATGCCGAGTTCTCCTGTGAGCTCTCCTTTGAAAAAGAACGATTTGCTATGGGAATTTGAGTGCCAATTGTTCTGGACGGCCGACCAGCCGAAGGTGGTGATCGGCGTGGATGGAGGTGGTACTAAAACTGCGTGCATATGCGTCGCGACGCCTCTTCCAACTTCGGGCGTTGATTTGTCGCCTCTGTCCCGAGTCGAGACTGGATGCTCTAATTACAACAGCGTTGGCGGTATGCACTCTCTCTGTCATTTGTATGTGCAGTAGCGTTTTGATTGCTATCGCTTTGGAGCAAAAGTCAAGTGAATTCGTTCTTTTTTGAGTTTTTTTGCTTGCTCATTTTAAAATTCGGGCCCATAGGCGACCTCGAACTTCGGTATTGGCAGACCTAATGACATATATGCAACACGCACCGTTGTGTAGTTAGACTCTGCCTTCTTGTCCATTCGATGATCTTGTTAATATTGGCGTTACTTACCTGAAATCTCCTTGACGCCTTGATCCAGAGATAGTGCGTATGCAAGTCAGTTTTCCACCCTCCTGAGCTCAATAGCATTTAGATAGTTATCCAATTGGAGCACAATTGGAGTCAAGTCGTTCATTTTCTATTTTTCTTGAGGCCGCATTTAGAAATTCTGGCCTAAATGTGGCCTCGCAATTCGGCATTGGCAGACATAATGAGATACAAACAATACTCGTAGGTAGACTCTGTGATAGAGCCATTATCATTTCGATGATCTCGGCAATATTGGCGTAACGTGCCTGAATTTTTTTTCAACGGCCTTGGTCCAGAGATAATGCTCATGCAAGTTAGATTTCCATCTTTTGTGCAACTTTTGCAACTCTTAGATATATGCTTTTTACTCCCGAAGTAATCATCGTTGACTTCACTTGCTTTGGAATGAGCGTAATGTGATAAGGATGCACTATTCCTGTGATCTTTTATTTTTATTTTTTTTAAAAGGCCTCTTCAGAAGCCCTTACGAGTATCTTATTGGAATACGAAACTTAATGCCCATGGTGATAAAAGTGGGCTATCTCGAGCTGGAGAAAACACTATTATAGTTATGCAATGTGCACATACTTGGTTACAGCATAGGATGAGTATAGCGTTAGTCAATGAGCAGTTTGTCTTTTCAAACATTTTGTAGTCGGTTGTCAGCAGATTTATGGCAAAGTTATTGGTAATTGCTAGAATTTCACGAAGTTTAGGGGACTGTTTTGTCCTCAGTGGAAGCTGCAAGGCAAGCCATCGAGGAATCAATGGCTGGCGCATTGAAAAAGGCTCAAGTACCTCGATCCGCTGTGCTATCGGTATGTCTGGCCGCTGCTGGAATTGATCGTCAGTCGGATATTGATTCTTACCGAACATGGATCAGGTGTGGCTGCCTTCATAGTAGCATTCTTAGCCAAGATTCACATCTGTTTTTCTCATTGACGAGTTCATTGTATGTGTTTTTGTGTCTTGCATTTGTCTTCAATTTCGTTTCTGTTTCCGACTTCTTAGTTTGCTAGACGAATCTATCCATTTATTTTGGATACAGAAAGTGAGCCTGATTCGATTATCTACGTGTACTTTTTCTGAAGTTTTCTTCTCCTTCCTGCTCTTCCTGGTTTTGCATCAGTGCCACTGTTTCCGTTTCATAGTTGTCGTTCATCTTTTGTTTTGAAGTACTCGGGGGAGTCACCATGACCTGATTCTCTCCTTCTGTGATTTTGACAATCTACTGGTCTTCAACAGAAATATATTTCCAGAAGATGTGGAGATATTTGTTCAAAACGATGCCGTTGCGGCACTCGCCAGTGGAAGCGATGGGAAGCTGTTTGGCTGCGTTCTGGTTGCCGGCACGGGAACCATAGCCCTAGGATTCAATAGAGGCGGCGAGTTTGCAAGAGCATCGGGAGGGGGGCCTCTGCTCGGAGACCATGGCAGGTTGACCTCAAGTTTATTTGTATGATATCTGGAGCATGCTGACGTCGCCACTTCGCATCCTTTGTTATTTATTTTGAACTCTTATGCGAAGGAGATTACTATATCATATTATCATGAATTCACTAGGCATTATTTATCGAAGATGGTCTAAATTCAATCAGTTGATATTAATTCAGGGTACAAATCATTTGAGATTGATGCAAATCTACCGGCATTCTTTGCCTAGTGGTTATGCAATCGCATCGCAGGCTTTGGCAGCAGTAATGAGGGCAGAGGATGGACGGGGTCCGAAAACTTCTCTTACGGGGACGATACTGAAGGAATTAAAGCTCTCCTCAGCTGAAGATCTGATTGGGTAACCACGTTGTGCTTTGAAGTTATGCATGAGGTCTACTTCAGAGAAGTTACTTTATTTTCCTCGTCTTAGCAATTTTTTTATGATCAGCTGAGAAATCTTACTGATTCTCGTTGGGTCAGCTGGGTCTACGCGGACTTGTCCTGGGCTCGTGTGGCTGCTTTGGTACCTGTGGTGAAAGCTTGTGCTCAAGATGGTGACACCGTGGCTTCAGAGCTACTCGAGAGTGCTGTTTCAGAATTGGCCTGCAGTGTACAAGCCGTGGTTAAATCGCTGAGCCTCGGTGGAAGAGGTGATGTCGCGTGGCTGTTTCTTTGCTGAAATGTATGAAATCTTTGATTTGTCTCGCATCGCAGGATTTGCTATGTCTCTATCAGCATGCTTTTTTGTACGTGGCATGTAGTGAGAATAGAAGGAATTTCTCCAAGGAATTTCATCATCTGTACCATTTTGTAGAGGTCATGTAGCTGTGTCATTCTTTGCGATAGTCGTTTGCGAAACGGACATGTATAGAAAGCTCAGCAGCAGGATTTCTGCAGCTTGTCGCCATGGCATTTGTCAGTTGTTTCGCATGGTGGCACAGCAAACCCGACTTCGTTTAGTGCGAAGGTTTAGAGGTGAAAGAGATAACTTGTTCCATGAGCCAGAGTACTTCCGTTTTCAATTAGTGTTAACCACAACGATTTTAGGTAGTAAAGCTTCCAAATAATGCTCCAATAAATGATATGAGGCGGTTTTTACGTGTGATTTTACCCGGAGTAATTGTGCTTTAATAATATCCCTCAGTTTGTGAGATCCTTTTTATTTTTCGCTCTGTGCAGATGGAAAGGAATCATTCCCTTTTGTGATGGTCGGAGGAGTGTTGGACCCTGAGAATGGATGTGATATTCGCAAGTCCCTTGTCGAGAAAGTTTTGAAGATGTTTCCTGGAGCTCAGCCAATTATACCCAAGGTGACAATTGACGACCATTTTGTACTGCAAGATTTTCAAAATCAGCGTTCTACTGGTTTTCTAAATAAATGTTATGTGTACTGCAATACTTAAATTTTTAATGGTGCAAGTGTCATGGAAGATTTTTAAAGATTATCCGTGGGCTCTGCATTAGGTTAGGACCTATCATAGCAACCTTTGAAAGGACTCTATGTCCAGAGTGGTGTAAGTTATATAGGATGCAATGCCAACAGTACTAATTTTAAATCTGTTTATCTGCTAACTATTATGTTTACAGTTGGAACCGGCGTTTGGGTCAGCCATGCTGGCGTGGAGTCGATATTCGGATCGCCTCTCCAAGAATGACCCATAAAAATGGAAACACTCGTACCCTAAGGCTGGCATGAATGGAAACCTGTTGGTGCAAGTTCTACTATGTAGGCCACATCGACGCAGGGAGCGAAAATGCCTGTTCACTCATCGTGATGTATTATTGATCGTGCACGGATTTTTAAGCTCAAGAGATACATCTACTGGTTACGAAGTGGTCTAGCATGCTGAGAATTAGCGCTAGGTCTATAAAACGAATGTCGAGATCCATGTTTGGACTTCGTTCTCTTGGACATAGTTTAGCAGGCTCTGTGCAGTTGCAATGTTCAAGTGGCATATTGCTTTGTACGTGGGTCTTGAACATCCAACGGCAGTACTATCCATTAATCATTCATGGATTGCATACAGAAGGGTTATGTTTACATTAAAGCCCAAAGTTTGGCGACAATTTAGTGTATACGATACAGCAGAGCCATCGATTTTACCGCAGTTACTAGAAGAAGTTGATTTTTTTCCTCACATTAATTGCAGTCCTAAAGGGATTCCAAACCCTTGTGGGCAAAATGGTTGCCCCATTAACTTTTTCTTTTTTCCTTTTTCCCACTTATTGATATACAGAGGTGATAACTTTTGAAATTAAATTTTCTGACAAAGTATGGATTTGTCATGAATTTATGATTTTTTTTGGTAACTACTATTCATCCCATTGAGGCCTAAATATCTCTCAACTATTGAAGAAATCAATGATCATGCATGTCTAGTAGAAAAACATGTCCTCATTGATTGTAAACTTTGTCTACAATGACTATCATTGTAGACACTAATTTTCTATTGTCTTGGGCCTTCACAGTTCATTTTGTAGCAAACTTTGCTAATTTGTTACACTTTTCTAGACTTCAAGTATCCAAATGACACATCTAAAGATCACCTTTGTCTAGGTATATTGCTATAGTAGGCCTATATCTAAGTTCAATGGGAATACAAAATAACAAATTTTCAAGTTTTTCATATGGGTGCAAAGAAGGCTTTCTTGAGTGCATATTTTTAAGCATTTGTATTTTATTTGGTGAAATCTCATGTCCACCATGTTACCAATTCTAGATTTATTGGCCTATCTTTTTAACCCCTAAAAGGGCCATTGTTCTTTTGGGGGACAAATGGGATTTTAGGCAGGTACCTACAAGTTGAATTTTTGTCCTAATTTTTTGAATTTTTTTTGAAGATAGAAAAAATGATTATCTTCATGGAAATATAATTTCTTTTTCAATTGGTACCTAGGAACAAAATTATGCCCAAATAAGCTCAAGAGAGCATTTTAATTCCATTTAAGAGATATGAATAATTTAGATTTTCCTTCTATCTTGTACCCCTTCCTACTTAACAATTTTTTAAAGTATGAAAGTTACGTTTTTTTTAATTTCTTTTTTTTCCTAGACTCTCAACTCAATTCTTCACAAAAATGATTTAAAGCTCAAAAATTTGTAGTGCAAAAAATTAAAGTTAAGAAGGTTCAAATTCAAATAATTTAGTCCCGCAATGTACTGAAAATCATTTTTTTTCCACTTTAAACACAGATATCTTGCAATTTGTGCAGTCAAAATTTGTGAAATTTTTTCCACACATTCTTGTACTATTTAGGTGTAAGATCATATGGTTTTGATGTGCAAAAAAACAATTTTCAAATATTTTTATTCTTTGCTATAGAAATGGCAGTTTTGAATGTTTTTTGGTAGAAAAAAGGTCTTGGCCCTTAACCCCTAAAGAACCATTATGCCTTCAAGGGACAAATAGGATTTGGGGCATGTACCTATGGACATAAAATTTTGTAAGATTTAAATAAACTTTTATTGAAGGTGAAGAACTAAGAGAGCTATGTGGGCATGTAAATTTTTCGTCATTTAAGGTACATTCACACCAAGTCTTTGGAAACTGCAAGTATTTAAAGATAAAACCTGCACATAAGAAAGAAATAATCTTTTTTAATGGGAGTTCAACTTTGGAACTGTTGTAATTGTTTTTTTATTTAGGTGCAATTTTCATAGGGCTTGTAAGTTACTTCTTCAGCCATTTTGAAGGACCTCAAGCCCCTTGCACATCAAGTACCATAGCCAGAGGTCACACTTGACAAAAATTAATCATTATTTCAAACTTTGAAACTATGAAAATTAACAAACCACCTCGCCAAATCAAAGGAAAATTGATGGTAAAGAAAATCCAAATATTGGAAAAGATTTCTATACAATTCAATGCCAATCCTTGTTCACTAAACAATGGATAGAAAAATCATTTTTATAATGAAATGCATTGTCCATTATGAATCCCCAAAAGGTAAGGGACAATTTGAAAATGAGAGTTTGACCACTCATTGTCAAAACGCAGGAATTGTGTTTAATATAAACTTTTAGACCTTATTTATGCATAGTAGAATAACTTTTTCCAAAAAACTTTGAATAGGGAAAAGTTGGTAAATCAATCTACCTTTCATCTCCAAAAATCCGTTTGAGATTTTGAACCTCCAATCAAAAGTTAGGGATAAAATTCAAAGAAAATGTTTGAAAATGTCCAAAAAAATGTCTCTACCACCCTTGCTCCAAATTTTGTTCATAACTTTTGATTGGAGGCTCAAAATCTCAAACAGATTTTGGAGATGAAAGGTAGATTGATTTACTAACTTTTCTTAGTTCAAAGTTTCTTAAAAAAGTTATTCTACTATGCATAAATGAGGTCTAAAGTTCTCATTTTAACACAATTTCTACTTTTAACTAAACTAGGTATGAGCGGTTGAACTTCTACTAATCCTATTTACATATCCCACATGGGTTGTTTTACCTCCCATCACCCCACTTCTATAAAGAGATTGCCTACACATCTTCAAAAACTCATATCAATTATCACTTTCAACTTAGTTTGAGGTGGTTGTAAAAAAACTTCAATATATTTGAGTTTTTCACATCAAATCCCACTAATTTTGGCCTTCAGCAGCCATTGCTCTTATGTAATGGCTATCATCAGCTCCATTATGTAAGAGTGGCAGAAAAATGTAGAAATCTTCATTTTTAGAAGATTGCCAAGCATTTATTATGCACTACTTTCGAAGTGTTAGGCCAAAGAAAAAGAATGATTAATGACTGTAAGAGCATTGTCAAGTCCATGCAACCTTGGCTGCCATATAGGTTTGGTGGATAACTAAACACTCGGATGAGAATGCACTATGATTTACAGCTTGTTTAATACCTTAACATCACCCCCTTAAGACCTGGTGTGAATGTACCTTTAGACATTCAAGCGAGAAGTCGTACACAATTTTGTCCAAACTGGGGAAGAGGGGCAGTTTAGCAACAATTCTGGCTATTAAGATTGTGTTGACTCACTGTAGGGCAAGAAGCAAGGCACAAGATAAGAGACAAGGATGGATAGGAAGGGGGCTTGAAGATATCGTCCCTAGTTGGAACTTGTGCTATAGGTGGCACTAGGGTGGGAAACTTGGCACTTATAATTCATTTGAAGGTTGTAATTTTAGATCTTCTTAAACTTTTTTTCTCCATATTGTAGAATATTGACATGTCTATATTTTCACCGTTTGGATTTGTGTTATATGAATTTTTGAAATGTATAGAATGCTTGCAATTTTGCTCAGTTTATATGCAAATTTGAAGACCTTTTCACATTGCAAGAATTTTTTCAGTATCTTCTATCCATCCATTTCATTTGAAAATTGTTCCACACATACCTAACATGGTCTCCTACATGGAGAAATTAAAGCTCAACTTTGTGTAGAGCAAGATTTTTATTCTAAGAGTAGTCAAAAACAAGTATGAGTTTTGGACATGGAAGGAAAAAAACTTTTTTTGCAACTTTGAATGCTAATATCTTCCAATCCATATGATCAAACTTCATGAAACTTTTACCACATGATCTCAGAGGGGTGTATTATAGTGAAGCACCTTACAGGCTTGCTAATTTGCTACATACCTTACCATTGCATAATTCAAAGTTCCGGTGAATTACTACGCAGTTTGGTTGACTTTTTGGCTCTTGCGTTTGTCAAAAAACAACCCGCATTGGAGCTGCTTTCTGCATTTAATAGTATGTTTTTTGAGATCGACCCACACAACAATACACGGTGTGCGACAAAAATACATCCAAGGACTGAGGTTTTGGGTTGGATAAGTGGGAATTCCATCGGTTTGATTTGTCATTGTGACCATAATCACTATAAGAAAGACACATTTTTGGGCTTGTCAGGCAAAAAACACGCCATGTCTTTTTTGACGTTGCGTTGTCTGGCAATGCAGTGGAAATTTTGTGTGATGCCACACAAACGGGCACCTAAAAGAGGGCCAGACGGGTTCATGTTAGTGCAGACGGGCATGTCAAAATGGACGTCAACAAAAACATTACCACGTTTTTTGGAACGTCCAAAAAAATATAAACTGCCACGTCAGCAAGCATATCCATTTTTATTATGGCAAAATCAATAAAAATTACTATGTTTTATAATAGAATGCTGCCCAAATGTGAAAATTTGGGAAAATGGGCACCCACATGGCATGCCCTACCAAAAAAGGACAATGGATGGATGTACCATATGGATGAAAAAAAGAACTCTTTATACAAATGGGGTGGTAGGAAGATTGATAATTCATATGGGATTTTTTAAACAAGAATTGTGTTCAATGTAGATGTCTGAAATAACATAGTCTAGATGTTTATGAAATAACATCTAGATGTCTACAACAACGCCTAGACGTCTGAAACAATGTCAAGAGTTACAATGGTCAAGTTCCCTTATTATATTTATTCCTTATCTATTGTCTAACTATGGGCTGACCATAGATATAAATAGGACCTCTCAACCCTTCATTCTCACAAATTTTCAATAAATTAATTCCTTCATTTGGCCATCAAAATCCTGGCCTATTTTGTACTGACCTTGATTTATGGATATAGTATGTAGCAATTGATGTTTCAAAAAACGTCTATTTATATATATATATATATATATATATATATATATATATATATATATATATATATATATATATATATATATATATATATATATTGATGTTGTTGACGACGTCACTAAAAACATACTTTAAAATCTGAAATCCTCGTAATCCGACCCATGTGGCATCTGACGTGGAAGTGCCGCGTCATATTTTGAAGTTGCCATGTCAAATTTTTCATCTGCCACGTCAAACTTTTGGGGGGGTCCATGTCACTACCTCGGGCAGAAAGGGGTAGGTCCAAAAAATATCCGCGTGGCAAAACCTGCTCTAAAAAAAGATGAGTTGGCAACATGGACCCTTCCATGTGCCACACTTAGAGAAGTTTGCAAGCCCCTGATTTCTAGTGACGTCACAAAAAATTTGTGATGTTTCTAGTGGCATAAAAAAAATTGTTGGCATGTTTTTATGTAAAAAAAAAACGGATTTTGGCTGACATCATCGGTAAGGTCAAAGCTGTTAAAAAAAACGCATAGACATGTTTCTTTTGACGTCACCAAAATCACTATTTTCTTATAATGAATGCATTACACGACAATATTTCTCTTAAAATCAACAAGCACATGGACAAGGGATTTAGCAGAATATAGAGAAATGCAACTCATTAACGGACGCGTATACAACTACAAATACACAGTCCATCCTTTACACAATACAAACACTTGGCATCTCATCTTTTAGAAGAAAGACGTGGGACTAATGGCCACCTCATCACCTAACAATCTCCGATAAGGCGCAGACTTGCGTTTCCACATCATATTCTACGCTCCTACCTTATGCACTGTGCTCCCATCTACTAGAATACTTGCAAAAGAAGTCTAGTGAAGCCACGGATCATTAATCATCATTATTATCAGCATCGTGACCAATTCAAATGAAGCACCAAGCGTCCAGATGACCATACAAGAGCCAAGAAGCAAAGTGTAGTGGAGTTCTTGCAACACTATAGTCCATGAAGATCAACAAAAAGTACTTCATGACGGAACATAAGAAGTACTTGGCTAGACATATAGGCGGGAAGAAGGAGACCTCAACGGAATCCCGGACGACCTCAATGACATTATCCGGCGGAGATTATACCCTAAAGCATGACAAAGTGCCAACTATCCTTGTTGGGAAGGAGGGCGAGCTTCTTGACATTGAAGAAAATCTCCAAGCCGTCTTCAAGGCCTTGCCAGGATCAGCAAATCTCCCCTCCCTCCCAACTTGTGGTTGTGCGCCTTTGACGAGGAGTTAGACAAAGGGCCCCAAATCGAAGAAGGCATCATCAAGGGCTTCCGAGCATGTGATTTCAACTTGAAAACTGCCGCAACCAAAACAACCCTAGAGTTGAAAGGCAAAGGCCGCAGCATCTATGGTGAATTCTGAAGGGCCGCAATTTACGCCTGAGATCGAGATGGAGGACGGGTCAAGCCCCTATACCAAAAGAAGGTGAGAATTGCATCCATTGAACCACTTAAATTTGTAGTTGAGGGTGGCGGATGCAGCAGAGGTCATAGGGAGAAAGGCCTCAATGTAGTGCGTCGTAGGGGACATTATGGAACCACCCGTGACCCGCTTTCTCCATCTCCAGAGAGGGAGATTCCTAGACCGTCTATGTTTTTCACTCCGCCATCTATGAGATTGGGGAGGAATATACTGAGGTACATTACAATGGGCTCCGACGGAAACCAACAAATTTTGTTTGAAGACATTGTTGTTGTGGGTGCTCCTGAGTGCAATTGATGGCCTGAAAAAGAACCAGTTGTGGACAGACCAAGTTCCAACAATGTCTTTCCAGTAGAAGTGCTCCTGAATATGCACACTGCAATACCTGGGCGGGCTACCTTTGTCAAAATCGCCCTGATCAACATGTAGTGGGGTGGGGAGTTACTGGAGACCCCATGCAGTACTACATTTGAATGAGTAATCCAAACAATTGTACATGCAGAAGGTGAAAATCCCCGACTCCTCTGCAATTTTGGAGTGGACTTTGGCATGCATCCAGAAGGTATTAAAAAAAAAGATTGTAAATTTTTAGTTGCTCTAGCGGGTGTTGATGGCAAAGGTGATGCTGCATGTCTGCACACAGGGTCTTTAAAATAGGTAATATGAAACTTCATGACTCTACAATTCCAAGCTAAGGAAACAAGAAAATACTTATTATAAATGGTATTATAGATACAGTCCATTAGCATAGTCAGCTGATGTGAAACCAAAGTTGTTCCACTCACCAATTATTTTTGAGAGTTTAGAATACAAATCTAGTTTGGCAATATGCTCCATATGCAATGAAAACGAGAAATGTCAAACAACCATCCTACCTTTCGGAATTGCGATATGTGTACATGTTTGAAATGGACACAATTTAGGTTTGAGCAATGTGTTTGTTGTGTGGTGTAGATATAATCAAATCACTGGCATAGTTATAGAGAACCATCCTCCGAGGATGACTAGAAATCCAATATGTGGGACTTTGTATCATTAAGTGACAGTTATTCAAATGGAGAGTGCTGAGAGCAAAGCGTTGTAGAAGATGAACTTGCCACATTACTAGGAAAGCTAGGAGTATACGTGGACAGACCAGAAGAGGAAGATGAAGAATTTCTCAATAAATACAATGAGTTGAATTGGCATGCAAAAACTTGGTCGCTTTTACCACGTCATGCCTTCATTGGCCCCATTCTCAATCCAACTGACCAATTGGGTTCAGACCTCATCACCCAAGCTGATAGCTTTCTTTGCTTCTGGGACAAGAAATTCAACACAAAATTGCATATGAAAGCAACGCCTTTGCTGACTATGTGATTTACAATCAAGAAAACAAAAGGGAGGTGGGCCACATTAGCTTCCATCACACTAGCAGAATATTGACAATTTTGCGGCATAGTGATTCTCATGGGAATTAGAAAGCAACCCTGCATTGCCAGGACATTGTTAGGACAATGAGCCAATTTCATTTTCTTTATATTCTTTGCTGTCTCCACATGGTGCCAAAGGGTTCTTACATAATAGATAAAGAAAACCCTGCGTGTGGCCCTATTGGAAAGTGCCATTAGATCCTTGACAATGTCACCACCAATTCCAAGGCGTTGTGGAATCCAGGCCCTTACGTGAGCATCAATGAATTTATGGTTGGTTACAATGGAAAGTTCTGTTCTTTCAAATAGTACTTGCCAATGAAGCCCGCCATACATGGCATCAAATTGTGGATTTTGGCTGACAATTCCACCAAGTATATGTGGAATATAAAAGTGTATATAGGCACGAGCAACAAACATTGGGTGGGTCATATTGAGCCTCCCTCCATGGGTATGGGAGCAGCAATTGTGACTCGCCTAACTGTTGGCAAATTCTAAAGGGTTGTAATGGATAATTACTTTTCGTCCGCAAAGTTCTTTGACAACTTGTTGTAGCAAGGTTTTTACGCAATTGGAATAATACAACAATTCCAAAAGGGCTTTTTGAGCTCTTTGAATAAATTGCAGGGCGAAAGAATCGGGGAACCTCGCAGATACATGTGCACCATGACAAAAAAGGAGTGCACTTCCTAGTGACTTCTGAGGATTCTATAGTGTAGGGGGGAAGGGCGTCTCTGTATTGCGCAACAACAGTCCGCAGCGGTTGCCAATACCCACCTCTTTGATCTAGATCACTTATTCTCAGTACATACAAGGCATTGATGTCAGTGACAAGCTTTAAGGCTCATACTTGGTGGAAATTTCCATGAAAAAGTGGTGACATCACATTTACTTTTTTGCGATGGACACAACTTTTACAAATGCGTACATGATCTACTAGAAAGTTCTTTGGGTGCGTGGTATCTGTTTGAAGACCCATCTCAATTACCAACTGGAGGTGGCCTATTTGCTAATGGGGCTTCCGATTCCACGAAGCTGAGATGGCGTGGCGATACCTCAGGCTTGCCGAGTGGAGCCTATCCGTCGATAAAGTGCTCCTGCTAGGTGTGCTCACATTCTAGAGTGGATAGTATTGCGGCGGGTGTATTTTGTGTGCTGAAAGCGGCCTACATAGATCTGCCGGACGTGTGGCCGCACTCCTCTTTGCCTAGCCAATTGCTTCAGCTCCTACGACAAGTCTGCCATGACGCTTTGATGTTGCCGTAGTTGGTGATTCAAGTTAGCTTTTCCCTACTTGCCGCTGGAATGATGAATTGCATGAGTTGTAGCTAGATGTTTGTTGGTGGCTATTGTTTTCACGCCTTGTCTATTCTTGGGATGCAAACAAAATGTGTAGCAGCTCTGAAAAGCTGATGTCCTTTAATTGGCAGCTAATGGCACCCCCAATTTTGCTCAGAGCTAGTAGGTGGATAGAGCAGGTACTTGGTCTTAGTGTAGTCAAGTTTTTATGATGTTTACTTTCAGAAGATGGACTTTTTGTTGTATCAAGGCTATATTTTGAGGAAAAATAAAAATAAAAATAATTTTGAAAAACTTGACTCCTGGCTTTCTGCACACAGTCACCAAATGTTTGCGAAAGACCCAATGAGTACAACTGCCAAATCTTCAAACCCCAAAGCGCTTGCAAGAATTGGTAGTGACAACAAGTACTCTTGCTGCAGTAAACCAAAAAAATTGCGTAGATCCCTTCCAACCATTCCCCTTTTATCTTCGAAGTCTTGTAGTATTTGTGAAGCAACCGCATTAATAGGGGCGCGATTAGGAGGTTCGGGCTAGCCATTGATAGCTTGCCGTCTCCTTCCATTTTTGGCAACTATGAACGTACTTTGGCCCACATGATTGCCACCCTCGCCACGACACATCCCAACTCCATCCAATGATAAATTTTGCTACTACGGAGCTTGCCATGCCACTCCACTCACTCTCTCTATTATTGGTTGTGATGAGCATTGCAACAAATCTGTTGTCTCCCAGACATTGCAATGAGCTGCAACCGCCCCACTCTTCCCACCATTTATCCATCCACAGCACTAAGGGAGCTCAAGAACATGACAGTAGCATACAAATCCTCCTCCCGCCCAAGGTACAGGACAAAAAAGTAACAATGAATAGCTGAATCACATTTCCTAATCCGCACACTTAATCCTTAACGTTGCCATTCAAGCACCTTGCAACACCCACAATGATAGAAACTCACATTGGATACCTCTCTCCAGGCCCTCAATGGTCCTTTGCGGTCATGTGGTAGTTGGGCCTCATATACCCAAGAAGTTCTACCAACTGGCAATTCTTATGTCCTCAGTCTAATACATTCCCTGTGCCCAGTGAACCCCCATTCCATCCGGTCCCACCATTTGTTGGGGGTCTTTTATACTAAAACAATATTTTTTTTATTCCCATCGATTTCCAGTCTAGCACCATTCCATTGAAACATTCCCGGCTCTTGTATTTTTGTATGCCTGGGTCCAAAATTTGCTTCATTTAGTTTGCCGAAATGAACTCTATTTCCATTGTTTTTTGAAATTTTCACAAATGCCATGCATTTTGAGCACTAACCAATGAAGAATGCAGAAATCGACAAAAGTTAGGTCAATTGGTCACTAAAGAGTTAAGGGTTTAAGGTGAGCTAATACCTTTTTTTCCTTTGCATTTTTTAATATTTTTTTATGGAATCTTTTTAGCTTTTGACCTCATAAGGTAGAAATATCCATTTTTGTGCCACCTCCCAATGTTGCAAAGCAGCTTGCTTCTCAAAGTATTCCAAAAGTAACCCAAAACCATTTTAGTTTGTGGGTAGTCTTCAAATTTATACATGACTCAACATGGGTGCAAAGTACTAGTAGTAAGAGCCTTTAGTGAATGCTTTTGTGTCTTTATGTAGTTGCTTCACATATATACCTATAGAGCACTTTAAGTTTTCACTTCAAAAATTCATAGAAAATACAAAAAAGCTCCAAAAATATAAATCTTCTTTAAGAATTTATGATTTTTATTGTCTACAATTAAAAGCAACTCCAATAATTATATACCTATAATTTTGACTATGTATAAGCACATTAGCTTCAATGGATGATTTTTCAATCTTTCTATTATTTTCTTTTAAGAAAAAATTAAAAAATAGTGGGTGGGTGGTCCTTGCATCACATGTTACTCTTTGACATGTCTTACAAAATTTGAAATATTCCAAAAATCAAGCAATATGGAAGGAAAAAATTCTACAATATTTCAAATACTTCACTTATAATAAAGTTAATCATAAAGTTTGTGCAGGACCAGTAGCCGGAGTTTATAAAAACACAAGACAAAATTCCTTAGAGCACCAAAACTCAGCTCTGATGTCATGTTTGTTTTGTACTATTCTTAGTTAAGCCTTCACCAACTTTTACGATTAACTCTAATATTCCAAAACTTTAGACATTCCAAAAAAATACGCCCTCTGTTTTTGAAAAAGACCCGTATTTACTTTGTGTTTTACAAAGGAAACATGGGTCATTTTTAGAAACAGAGGTAGTACTTCTTAAATCATGTCTCTGACCCTCACACAGGGCAGTTTGGACAAATCCTCCATGTCAGCACCGTCAAAAGATATCCATCTCTCCCTGTGCAAGTTGCCGTTTGCCCACTTGAGAGCTGAGACTCAACAGAAGCTCCGGTCCGACATCGCCAGAACAGAAAGCTCCTGCCGTCGGTTGGATCAGAGCAGTCAGTCAGAGAAACCACCAAATCAGCTACACTCATTTGCACGCAACTTGCAGCAGTGAATCGATCCGGACGCTCTCTTTTGTCCAAATCGATGCAAGGATAGCAGAAGCTCAAGCTTATAAGCTGACTTTTTACACGGACTTGCGGCAAGAACTCTGTCGGTGCGCCTCTCTGTTCGAATATACCGGCGTAATTTCATAAGGCGCCTTTGTGCTTCCGCATTTGCACTCTCGGTGCCGATTATTGCGTACATTGGTGCCGTTCTTGATCTTTTCTGGCGCTTAATTGTGTGTTGGGAACGCAAGTTGCTCATGCCGCCGCCTTCTGTTGCGGAATCGGAGGTCGTGGCGTTTCTTCACCAGGTGCGTGCGTGGAAATTGACCTAATTGCGTGAAATTTCTTTTTGTTGCAATTCTTGATTTTTTGATGTTGTGAGGAGCTTTGTTTTGTTTTGTGCTTGAGATGTTGTGGAGTTTTGAAATCGCAAAGGATTTTAAGGATGGTGAGTGAGGTTTACTATGGAGGATTTTGAATTTTGGATTGGTTTAGAGTGGAGGGAAGGGATTGTTGTGTATGAAGAGGTAGTCAATTCCGTGCTAATGTGCATTGTTCTATTTGGTTGCGTGAAGTGTATTAGAAGTTAGAGTCGAGGTTCAGTCGTTTAGTGTGTGAGGTTTTGCTGTGGATCATACGATTTTGGAGTGGTTTTTGAATCTTGTAGTGAAAGGGATTACTTTATTACCTATGATCCCGGGCTTTAACATGATTTTGTAACAAATGTCAACTTGAGTTTGTAACGAAATATCATGATAGTTCCAATGGTTTTATAGACTTACTGAATTCACTAATGATATGGGAATCACTTCCCTTAGGGGAAGAGTGCTGATGTGGTAATCACATCCAGGTGTAGTGGGCTTTATCATAGTTGCATATTACAAGTCCATTGATTTTGTGCTCATTCCAGAACTCATTCAGGTATTTTACGATGACTACATGGTTGCATACTTTGATTATTGAGATTGAGGTCAGGTTTGTTTTGTTGTTATTTTTCTTCACAGGTACGCAATGAAGGGGGCGTGGTCTTTGCTGGGCTTGCAAAGAAGGCCTGGCTTGGGGCTGACGAGGAAGCTGCAGAAGCTGCATATGAATTAGCGTGGGAGGAGTTACACGCAGGGCCCTGGCAAAGTGTGTCATTAGTTTGGCGTGGTGCCTTTTCTCTCTCCTGCTTATCCCTGGCGTCGTGCCATCACCGAGCCAACCGGCCTGTAGAGGCTCTGAAAGTTCTGGATCTTGGAGTGATCATGGGGGGCCCACGATTTCGTAAGGAAATTGACTCTTACCTCAGCAGCATTAGGCCGGCGATAGGTACAGATAAGGGCCTTGGCACGTTAAATGGTGTTAATCAAGGGAGTCATCAGCAAGTAGCATCGCCGGATGTGCTTCTGCGAAAGAAGAAAGAAGGGCAAGTGCTACATGAGGTAAGTAAAACGTCTTTTATTTTACCTATTTCGTGCACTTCTTTTGCTGCACTTGATCGATGGCGTTCTAGTGTGGATTGCTTTCTTGTATTTAGGATGAAGGTAGGCCAGGGCAGAGCTAATTCCTATCTCAATTAGGAGGCTTCAAATTCTTGTTGGAGCATTTTAATGCTATTGACTGTTAAATTTGAATGCTATCACTCTCCTAGTCGTGCCTCGTGTGAAACCGCGTATGACTATTCTGAACATGTGGAAGACACAATTTTCTCTTTCTCATCATATCTCTGTTTATCATTTATCTGGAATAGTAAGACTTTCTGGCACTGTTCGTGAATTTTCACATTCATTTAGCATTCTTGATGACCTGTCGTAGTGAGTAAGGCACTGATAGGATAATGTTCTGATAATGTCAGGAGCTGAATGCTCTACCGGCAGGCTCTTTGCGGGGCTCTTTGGTAGATAAAAGAAGCTGCCCTTCACTGGAAAGTTTTCTTCGTGATTCTTTTCTGCCTGGAGTACCTGTAGTACTCTCAAATTCGATAAATCACTGGCCTGCTATGAGCAAGTGGAATGACACCATTTATCTACAAAAGGTCGCTGGGCATCGCACCGTTCCGGTAGAGGTAAGTTCTGACTATTTTCTCTCTCATGAATTAACGATCGATTTACTCGACGCAATTTTTTTGGGATCTCACCTGATGACGGAACAAGATGAATTTGATTACGCTATCAAAGTCTTTCGCTCTATGCTTTCTTCTCGTTTTAAATAATTGGCGTCCTGCTTGATGATTTTTTTTACTTTCCGGTGACTTCTTCAGTAGTCATGACCGATGAAAGACCGTGTGTTTCTTTTGGTTAATTGTTTTGGAGTAAGCAGTCTATAATTTGTGGTATTTCCTTCTGGGCTTAGTAATTTGAATTTGTGACAATCAGGGCAGGTGGGAGAACACTATCTTGCTTCAGATTGGAAGCAGGAGCTTATGACTCTTTCCCAATTTTTAGAGAGGTCTCTCGGTCACTCTGATGCACAGGCCTCCAGTCGGCCTTATCTTGCCCAGCACCCGCTTTTTGAGCAGGTATGAAATGTGCAAGAGATATAATGTCTGGTCTCCTCTTTTGTCTGACATTATTTTTGTAAACTCTTGTATGATGTAATCATGGTGTTTTGGAATAGATGTTTGGTAGCTGGGTGGATTGCTGGTGCAATTTGTTGTTGCGATTGTAAGAAGTTGTCTGGTTTATCAATCCAGATTCCAGAGCTGCAAGCAGACATAGCTATCCCAGACTATTGTTCCGTCGGGGGTGGTGACCTTCAATCCATAAACGCCTGGTTGGGCCCTGCTGGAACGATAACTCCTTTACATCACGATCCTCACCACAATCTTCTAGCACAGGTATGCATCGAATGCACTGGACACTCTTATTTGTCAAATTAAGTCGGCACGTGGCACGCATCTGGGAGCTGTTATATTTTTCTGCTAATCAATGCCTGACCAGATCGCATGAGAGTCATTTGAGGAAACCTGCTTTAGAAAGAAGTCTTGTTTCTATGTACTCCTTCGTCTGCAATTGTCACCAAAATACTTGATTGCATCCTTGTGGTCCTCCAGGTGGTAGGTCGGAAGTATGTACGACTATATTCACCAGAAGTCTCTCATAGACTTTATCCGTACACTGAGCAGATGCTTTGCAACTCGAGTCAGGTACTTCAAACTTATGCTGAGATCATCCAGCGCTTGCTATTTCTGTTGTCCCTTCTTTTCAATGTTCCCAAAGTTTGCACGATTCATGGCAAGACTCTCCGCAGTGAGCTGACTATTGCACATTTGGAGAGTGGTTACTAGCAACACTAATTTGCTGATGCCGTTTTATGTTTCCAGGTAAACTTGACTAGTGTAGACTTAGTAGAATTCCCCGAATTTGTAAAGGCGATGTTCATAGATTGCATTTTAGAGGAAGGGCAAATGCTGTACATTCCACCAAAGTGGTGGCATTATGTGCAGTCCCTTACTCCTAGTTTTTCCGTGAGTTTTTGGTGGGCTACTGAGAATGATGACGATGATGATGAATCTTCTTAATATTTGATCAGGTGGTCTTGTGGAAGAAGTGAATTGGGTTTTAGTGCAAGTCCTCTGATTATGATCTAATTCGATGCTGTCTATGCCACCAATATTTGTCAACATATTTAGGAGCCCTTCTTACTTAATGAAGTTATACATCCATGGTGAACTGTTATATTTTTTGTCTTCTAGTTTTGAAATAGAGAGTGTTCACATACTTCAATGGCACTTCACTAGAATAAATTTATCCACTTTTCATACTGCGAATTTGATGGAATTTGGAAATTGGGCCATATAAAACTTGGCCATCTATTAGATTATTTTTTTAATTGATAAAGTAAAATAAAAATTTACTTAGATGAAAGAAAAGACGAATGCAACTGTAAGTATAATTTCTGTGTTCAAGATGAAAAAACAAGTTTGTAAAACTAAGAATTTATTTGCAATTGCAAGTTGGATATGTATTAAAAATATTTACTATATTACAAAAAGCTATTTGACAAAAATTTCTGAATACAAACTTGATACTTCACCATATTTGTCAATGTGATGGGTGTGTCCAAGAAATATCCATATCCATCCATACAAACCATTAGGATAGATAGTTTTGTTTTGTTTGTTATGTTGAGATCACTTGGACCATGTGTCTCTTGGTTGCTTTCTTGGTATCATCGGAAAGCCCTCGGCAAGGAGGGGTGCCCAGGCTTTGTTTCGTGGTGTTTGGACCTATGGTGTGAAAGTTATTGAGTTTCCAAGTTTTTATGAATTAAAAAATGACTTTTAGTTTCATTTTGGTTGTAGCAACAGCACAAGGCACATTGGTTTGTCCTATGTCTTGTTGTACATTAAATTAGGAGTGTTTTCTTAGTACAATTTTGAGAGTAATGATGATTTGATGTAAGTTAAATGATCCTATTTGTAACACAATTTTTGATGTGCCCTATTGAGTTGGGGAAAAATCAATTTTACTTTGCACATGTGAAGTTGAGAGAACTAAATATCAATTAAAAATTTATTTATTTGAATAAATATTTTTTAATTTACAAAAATATAATGTATAAGATAATAATAAAATTTACGCATTTATGAACAAATAGAAATTTTAAAATTTTATTCTCATCAGCCTGGCTTGAATTTACGAAAAAAATTGAGGACGTAGTAAAAAGAGAAGAAGAGGTCAGAGTTGAATAACTTAGTGCTAGCCTTTCCCAAAGTTGTCTTGTCTAACATTTTTTCAACTTGATGACTTCTTAGAATGAGTGTCCAATTTGAGGACTTATTAGACAAAAGTCTACAAATATTTCAAGAATGTTTCAAATTATACTAGTCTACAAAACTTTGTAATTCAATATCTTTTATGCACAAAGGAGTGCAAGAGCTTTGTTGCGGTGCAAGAGGTTGTATTCTTGATATGAATAGAAAGCTTTATGCATGAAGGAGTGTAACGGCTTTCAAATTGTTTCGTGGCATTTGGACATGCAAAGTAAAATAAAGTTAATTTAATTTAGTTTTTTTAAATTTAAAATAATTCAAAAATTCATAATTTCCATAGGTCTACATGCTTCAAAACAAAGTCCGTGTATCCTTTTTTGTGGAAAGCTTTCTAGAAGTGCCAAGAATCTAGCCAAGGAACTCATAATTTCTTAGATCTTAGCGTATCAAACAAACAAAATAAAATAAAACTAACTAACTAACTAATTTAAGGTATATATAAGAGGTTTTTTCAGCCCTCTAGAAGACTGCGAGTTCCCAGACTGCGGGAACGAGCAGGGAACGTGCAAGGAAGTTCTAAAATGCTGGGCTGATGTGGTCAAGCAACTGCCACGTCATTTTCCAAAAAAAAAATAATAATATTTTTTTTTTACATCAATTTTCAGTTTTCTGAAAAAATAAAAAAAAATAAAAAATTTTGAAGTTCGAAAAGTCAGACCAACTGACAACATTGGAATCAGATCTTGGAAACAGGCTTGAAACAGTCTCACAGGGCTGAAAAAACCTCTTATGGAAGATTGGGCATATTTTAACCCTAAAAAGATGATCAATAACCACAAAGTCCTTATAATTGTGTATATTCCTATGTTGTGACTATTTATTCTTGAAATTTTTTATTTTTATTTTTAAGAGATGAAATCACATGTTGTGTATGAGCCAAAAAAAATTCATATATTTTTTGAAAATTCAAAATTATTGTGATTTTCTAAGAGAAAAAATGAAGGAAACTCATATCAAATAAAATTTGCTCAAAAAATCTGAAAATTTCTCTATGGATGTGTATTATAGAGTAAAATATCAGAGGATGAAAAAAAACTATCATATATATATAATTAGAAAATCACTAGATCATAATTATGGACTCAAATTGCACATTTTATTAATGTATTCAATTGTAGAAAATTTTCAAATTAAATAGAAACTACACTTCATTTTAATCATTTCATTACTTGAGCTCAAATTCAAAAAAGATTATTTTTATGGCTCAAATTAAGAACAAAGAGTCCGAAGTTGCAAAAATACACTACAAAGCAATTTGTACATTAAGCATTTTTCTATGTAGGGAAGTCAACAATACCACAAAGAAAGGATTTCCAACAATACTTTTTTGCAAAAATACTCAATCAAGTTCCTAAAAAATTTGAATGAAATTTTTATTTTTTTTGTCTCACAGGTGCTAGATGTCATCCAAAGGCTATTTTTGACCTTCCAAGCATTTTAGGATTAATGATAAACTAAGAATATATTTTTGTATTTGTAGGTATTAGAGGTCTAGTTGACATGTTTGATACTTGGTTGAATGATTCAAGTACCGTATACTACCCTAGCCATTGCACCTCAACATTTTCCTCTATCAATTTTGTGTTTTTGTGAGTTAGATCTTGCCCTCATCTACATTGTGGTGCTGCCATTAAGACTCCTTGAAAAGAATTGCCTTCATGATGACTTTTCACATCATTACCGCTTCTTATTCCTAATTCAATCTAGTTTGGTGCTTTTAAGATATTATTGTTTTTAAGATAACATGGGATTTATTCACTAGTAGGAAAAAAAACATCCTTTGTAACCTACTAAACAATGACTACACGTTCTAAACAACTCTGTATAACTTTAGGTGGTTGTATTAGTACCAGAGCATAAGTTTGCTTGTACAAAGTTAGTTACAAATCATTTGAATGAAAGATATTGTAGTACTTCTCTATATGTGCTCTTGTGATGCATTTGACCTCATATATGATTGAAATGTTGCCACAAAAATGATATAACTTAGAAAGGGCTAAAATAAAACTAGAATACACCTCCACCAAAAATTACTATAAAATTACAAAGTGGTAAACAATAAAGTATATCCATGAAGTAAATTCTAGGCAATTCTAATAAATTAATCCACATAAAGGTGGACTAGTATTAAAATTCATATAGTTAGGACAATGAATCCAACAACAATATATCTGTTATGAATTAATGGACTAAAAAAGGTACAATTAGAATTGTTGTGGTACGTAGAAAATAACTTGTTCACAAACTTCTAAACCAACTTTACAATGAGAAAGTAATCATCTATCCTAAAGGAATAGGATGTCAATATGACTTATCCACAATATTCCAAAACTTATGCTAGTCAATTGTATCCTAAATGAGTAAAAAAAACACTCATAAAGGTAACAATTGATAATCAATTTTATATTAGTAATTATTCAATTAGCTATTCTTTTTCTTTTGGGATCACATGAATGTCAACCTAATGGATTTTAAGTTGTAATGTCATAATTTTTAAAAATTTTGATAAATTTTATAATATGAAAATTTTTCCAATAAATCACAGGAGTTATCACAATTAAAATACTTGTTAACCCCTAAATTCCCAAGGTCATTTTTTTTTCAAAAACCACTCAAAATTGTCATTTCTATTGCATTCACCCAATAAAGCAAATTTTTTAATTTTAGAATCTAACAATAGGATCTTGTACTTCACTTATCTGAGATCATGTGAAAGAAATTTTATCAACTTTGACCACACAAATTAGAAGATATTAGCATTCAAAGTTGGACAAAAAGTAATTTTTTCAAGAACATGCTTAGATTGCCCAAAAAACAAGATTGTCCATAACTTTCTTATCACTAGTCCAAATAGGATGATTCAAAGTTTCACATGTAGACAAAAATATAATATTTAAGAATTTTCATTTTTTTTATAATTTTGACTTTTTCTGATTTTTCTGGAGCTACTCGGTAACCTCCGTTTTTGTTTTTTTGTGCCATAACTTTTGCTTAAAGACACTAATTGAAATAAAAATTATATTCTTAAGAAGCTTATGTATTTTTTGAGCTTCACAAAAAGTTTTAGAAAACTATGATGAATATTGAGACTCTACAAGCCTATCCAAAGTCTCTTTTTAGTCTCTGTAGGGCCAATGGGACTTTAGGGGTTAAAAAATATCAAAACTATAATCTCTGCATATAATCATTACAAACTATTTATTTTGGGAATTTATTTGTAGAATTTTTTAAAGACAAGCCTATAAGATCCAATAATTGATCATAGTAAGACTTCTTTATGTTTAATCCCAATAGTCTCGTCCTTTTTGGTTCAAAAAACACTCACAATTGTCATTTCTAATACATTGAGTCAAAAAAATAGAAAAATATTGTTTTTGAATGTTAAACTATAGGATCTTACACAAAATTACATAAGAACATGAGGTAAATTTTTTGTGAAGTTTGACCACCTACATTAGAAGATATTAGCATTTGAAGTGAAAAAAATTCTTTTGTTTGAAATTGTTACACTAGATTCTAAGACTTTTAATCCTCTTAACTTCAATTTTTTGCATTGTTGACTATTACTTCCTCCGTCCCAAAATGATCTTTCTGGTGGCCTTAGTTTTTTGTCCCAAAATGATCTTCCTATTGCATCAACAGTACTAGTATGTGAGCCCAAGAATGCGAGCTTGTGAGCATTGAGCCTACAAAATAGGTACTTATAATATAGATATCACACATTATAGAAGGTGTATATATCATAAACACCTATAATATGGATATTAGTAACATATATATCCTATTATCATAGATGGTTTCTATAGTATATACACCTATAACATAGGTGTGTAGTATTCTAGACTCATAGGCTCACACTCCTATGCTCACATAATAGCAACCCTCGTTCCCCCTCCATCCATGCAATCATCAATCAAAAAACAAGTAAAATGACTAAAGGGGTCAATCAACATTGTTCATTCTTATTTTTTGCATCTCTTTAAATAATGCCTGATTGAAGGAGATGAACCTTTTGGAGCTGGAACAAGGGGCCACACATGGTCTTGGGTATATTAGTATATATAAATGCCTATATAATGATGACCTCACACTCAACAATTGATTGACCAATGGTGCTCCTTGAAGATGCCCAAAAAATTCTACTTTTCAATATTCCAAAACTACACTTTGAAAAACTAAGGCTCCGAAACTTGAAGTTTCTAGAGTGCTAGAAGTGCACCAAACATTTTGTCCAACACAAAGATCATTTTGGGACGGAGATAGTATTTGATAATAAATTATATTGAAAAATTGAATTGGAAGTCTTGAAAAAAAGAATAAAAAAAATCCTTTATTTTTATCTTTTAGTTTTCTTAAAGTAGAAGTACATTAAGTTTTAAAGTTTTTAGCAACTTTCAAGGTGTTTTGGATCTTGATTTTGTAAGTCACAAATAATTAAAGCTTAGAGGACAAAAGTAACTTGTAACTTGGCAAATTAATCATAGGATCTTGTAGAAAGCCAAGTCTTTATCATCTCCACAAAGTTTAGTTTCAATCCAATTCATAGATTGCAAGATTATAATATGAAACTGAAGGTTACTTCAAGGAAATCCATGTTTTGGCGTAACTAAAACTTTGTGCAATTGTGCTTTGATTGGCTCTAAAGGTCACATAATATTTTAGAAAGTTGGCATCCTATGCTCATTCTCAAGGTAACTAAATTCCTCAAGTATTGAAATAAGTCTTGTATTTAGAAGACTAAAAATGAGTGAAAAATAGTTTTGTAATAGTGACCATTTTATTGTTAAAATTTCAAAAATTATGAGAAGATTTATTACATGTTATAATCTTGCATGGGAGCTATAACACTACAAATTTGGAGCCAAAATTCAAAATCAAACATCGTATAATGAAAGAACACAAGAAAAGACACACAATAGGAAAAAAATTTGAAAAATGGCTCAAATCCAAGTACAAGATGTGTATTCCAATGGTTATTTATACCTATAGACCGGGCAAAGTTAAAAAAAGGTGGGAAGATAGTGCTTGCTCCCCGTCTAATCTACTATTGGGCACTCATGGAAAAAAAGTCATAAACAATCTACACTAGGACCCAAATATAATTCCAAGTGTCATCATTGTCAAAGCATGCATTCCATTGGTTTTCTCTTGGGGTGTTCCGCATAGCCTTGCCACGCGTTGCTTCTTGAAAGCGCACCAAAAGTCTCCAACCTCTCTTCTCCCATCCCAAAGGTTGGGCCTAATCTTGCTAACACCGAGTGGCATAATTATGACCTTGCCTACACATGAACACATGCCTCACACCTCATTGGACAAAGTTCTTCCATCCGATGACTTTTTGCTATAGCTCCCACACCACCCATGCTTTGGAAATTTTTGTAAATTCAATAGTCAATCTTTTTTTAAATTTGAATACACCTCTTGGTAGCTAACTTGATTTTTTTGAGAATGAGCCTATGAACAATTAACTTCTTACATTCCTAAGTTGAGAAATGATTGCTCTAAAAAAACAAATCGACCATACTATAGTCAATGAAAATTTTAAGTGTTAATAGTGCTAAGGTGGAACTCAAATATGCAAATCCCAATGGTGAGATTTTTTTAGAAAGCAAACTAAAGCCTATGGAATTTTTTGTTTTAAATTGTGAAAATTGAGTTTGGAAAGAAGTCAGTATGTTAATCTTTTTATAAAGATGCTTTAAATCCAAACAAAACAAAATCTTCTACAACTTTTTGTCATTTACCTTAATAAAATGAGGCAAAGATTTTCAATAGAGAAAGATATATTCTATAGAAAAAGAAATTTGAATTTCAAATTTTGTGATTTTTTCATATAGCTCAGGCTTGATTATTTTTAGATTTGGTTTTATAACTTTTGTTTCTAAGCACATATTACAATAAAAATTATACTATTAGAAAACTAATAGATTTTCAATCTTGAATTTTTTTTGAAAAGCATGCCAAATATTGAGATTATATAAGACCTTTGAATTCCCATTTGTTCCTAGAGGGAACTTTAGAACTTTAAAAGTTAAAAAAGACAATTCTAAAATTTCATTTTTTAGTCACTTTCTACTACAGTACTAACATGGAAGTGATGACACATTGGCATTTGGGAAGAAACAATTGTCATCCTAATTCCTTTTATATAACATAGTCAATTCTTAATCAATCAGTTTATTCTTTTCACAACATTATAAACAATAATCCAACTGATTGAGACACAAGTTTTATATAATTTTACGTTTACTATAAGGGAATGACGTTTTTGGGTATTAAATGTAAAAAGGGTGACATTTTATTGCTAAATATAAAATTAAATGTAAAATGGCATTCTTCTAATTGTCCAAGATTTCAGATTTGAAATCTTGGACAAGTGTAGATAAGTGTCACAATTAGGAGAGTATCACTTTTAGATGCACACTTAGGACCTTAAGCTATATCACAAGCATTGTCAGTATTTGCCCTACATGAGGTTGTCCTACAAATTCCTTCCCAAATCATCTAATGGCAAGCAAGGGCTTCTACATCCCTCTAAAAACACAGACCCCTTCCGTACATAAGATGGAAATCCGCTTCTACACAAAACTTCATAGCGGACCCTTTTGGAATTCTCAGCGATTAGTTTGGAGATCTCGTAGTTTTTCCTACAAGTTTCTCCTAATTTAGATGTTTTTTGGTGTTGTAATGTCATTATGGAGGGATCTTCAAAGAATTTCTGTGCAAAAGAAAATTGTGGGGTTTTTTTGTAGGGATTTTTATAAATTCCTCCAATTCTCCATGTGCAATCCAAATTGGTAGACTTTGCAACATATTGACACATCTTACATTTCAATGTTGTTTCCACCTAATATTTGGTAGATTTTAGAAGATGCAATTGTCCCATATCAATTGTCAAAGGTACTGTGAGGTTGGACACATAAGACTTGTAAGTTGTCATGTAATCTCCAAGGCAATGAATTCCATTGATTTCACAATATTCTAACTTTTCTAGAGTTTGTACAATTTAGAAATCTAAAAAATTTGAAATGTGCAAATTTGAAATGTGCAAATCTGAAATGTACAAATTCAAAAATGTATAATTTTTTAAATTTTGAAATGTACAGATCAATAAGATTGGAAATTCATAATCTACATTTCCATCAGATTTCAGCTTCCAAAATCTACAAATTGTATTGATTATGCAAGCTAAAATCTACATTAAACTTAGATTTTGGAGGCATAAATCTATTTTGAAATATTAAATTTTACAAATTTAGTAGATTTGGAGGCGGGGACATCACTGAAAAGTGCACAAATTTCCCCCTGAAAAATGCTCAAAATTTCCTCTCACATTTCCTTGTGAGAGCTACATTTTCTATGTACTAGAAAAAAAAGGCAAAAAAACAAATTCTCGGAGGGGATTTCACTTATAGTGCCTACAGGGAACCTTGAAAATGTTTTCTGTGCTTGGCAGCTCCACCACCAATTTTTAATTTGCAGAGTTTCAAGACAGACCAAAAAAAAAAAAAGCGTGGGTGAATGGGTGATGACTGACGAGTAGTTGAGTATGAGAGACTCTGGACCGTCTCGATCAGATCGAAGTTCCCCGCTCGTATCATATATAAAGATGGAAAAAATCCTTCTACAAAAACCTTGGCAGCTCTACCACCTATTTTACTTTTCTGAGTTTTAAGAGAGCCCCAAAGCGTGGGTGATGACTCATGAGCTTGAGAATTTCTGGAGAGTCTCAGAATTTTTCCCTAACATGCACAAGTTGGAAAATACGCTTCAGTCTACAAAAAAAACTTGGCAGCTCTACAGCCTACTAATTATACTCTCCGGAGTTAAAAGAAAAGCCCAAAACGAGGGTGCTGAGTATGAGAATTTCCGTAGAGTCGATCTCATTAGAGGCGGGAGATATGGAGCCTGATGAAATACTCGGAATCCTCCGATGTCTCGCAGTCGACTTGATAGAACCCCCCTCCCCCACATCCCACCCAGTTCTCATGCTCCACGTTGTTTATGAGAGGCGGGTTGGCATTCTTTTCCGGCACCCAGCTCACGCTGAGCTCCTTCAACCAGAGGGAGCCCTCCTCCTTGTGCAGCTGCAGGATGTAGTGCTGGTTCTCGATGAACGCGTCACGTACGAAATGCAGCGAGACTACTTCGGTGCCGGGGGCACTGGTGGTAGTGGCCATGATCGCTGTGGTTGTGTCCTTGATGAACTGAGTCACCTTGGCAACCTGTGTGTCGTTAACGTTCGGTTCGGCCATCGCTCTAGATCGGAAGCTTATATAACTTCGCCGATTACCTGCATAGACAAATTAAATATCAACTCAATTACTACATAGGTACTTAGTCCATGTTGTGGGGATGTACCATCACAACTAACCATGTATGCAACAGCGAGAAAGGTGGAGAAACGGCGAACTTATACGTACCCAGTACTCAGCTTCAAACCCCTGCGTACTGTGTTGATTACTACCAGCTTTGTGGTGGAATCAAAGGAGGGGTTAGAGTTAATCTTACGAATGCAAGTCAAGACGGGAGCTGGCCCTGAGGAATTTACTCCGTAGCAATGTGCGTGGATCCGACTTTCGAAACAATTAAGGTCGCAGAAAGAAATTAACGTAACTGTCCACACGCCACAAATGCAACTGATCAAGTTAGGTGCCAGCGGCGAATCTCGACTAGCTTGATCGACGACATCGATGTAAATTCAAGTTGGGACCGGTCCAGTTTCGAGCTAGGTTCGATCGATAAAATGGAACCCCGACAAATTAAAGCAACAGCATAGATCGACGTCTTCACCCTAGCCTACTTCAATTGTATCCAGCTATATCAACGTACAGCATTCCGGCCGATCAGATCAATCAATAATTGTCCCGAACACGAACCTCACCATCCAACTGTGCTCGATCTCACTGTCTACAGCGAAATGGAAGAAAATGAAAAGCAGCAAGCAAGTTCGGGAACCAGCAGACAGTCGACAATAATCAACAAAAGCCCGGGGAGGTTTGCAGATACTTATAGTGTTCGTGGATCAGGACCCCGGTGAGGACTCAAAGCATGTCTCCAATCAAGTTTCATCAGTCAGTTCATCCAGTGATGGGGTGGTTGATTTCCACAAGTTCGATCGTTCATTAAGTTGGTCTCTGGAATTATCCCGTGGCACTTGGACCTCTTGCACGATGGCGAGACGTACGTCTGGACACCAGAGAATTCCGCAAGAAATCCAAAGACCGATCGAATTGAAGTCAACTGAACTATGGCCGGGGAGTGAATTCGAAGTAATGTTCGTGAAGATCAAGGCATATTCTGTGTACGGGGCTTTCAAGAGGATCCAGGTTGATCGGCCACTTCACTGGAGTCCGAGTGAGGTTGCTAATTTGCTATCGAGACACCGTATACTCCTGCGAAGTAAGTACAACCCTTTGAAGTAAGTATAACCCTTTAAGTCCTGAATCCTTTTCGGGACATTTTTGCTTAATGTACGATTGTACGTCTAAGTGACTAAGTCAGTTGCACAACATTTTTAGAGTGAACTTCCATGCACACAGAATGGGCCAATTGACAAATGAAATTATGGATTTGTATCTATATGTGGAAGTCTGCAAGAGTTGCAAGAAGACAAATGGAATTGTTGGCCAACAAAAGTTTCGGGGAGGCTTATGCAAATTGAAAAGTAGGTGAGGCAATTTATCTAAACCCTAAAGTTGAAAATTCATTTTCAGTATTACTAATGTGTTGTTTGTGCTGTTGCGACAAACAAAATAAAAGTAAAAAAAAAAATTCTTGTTTTTTAATTTATAAAAACTTTGAAATTTAATATCTTTTATGCAAAAAGGAATGCAAGGGATTTGCGGTGTAAGAGGCCTTGTGTTCTTGATATGAATAGAAAGCTTTTTGCACAAAGGAGTGCAAGGACTTTGCTTTGCATGTGGCGTTTGGACAAGCGATGTGAAAGTTATATTTTTTTCAAAATAAAAGATAATTTAATTCATTTTTTAAAATTAAAATACTTCAAAAATCCATAACTTTCACACTTTAGGTCCAAATGTTATAAAATAAAGTTTAGGCATTGCTCGTGGAGAGCTTTCCAACTCCGAGTATGCAATTCGTGTATTATATACAAGGTCATTAGTATTAATTAAAACTATTTAGAGGTTGGCTTTTGTTAAAACTCTATCAAATTAAAAAGAACAACAAAGTTAGGTGAAGATTGAAGACCAAATTAATCCCTAAAGGTTTTTGACTATGTTTTCACCAAAACTGCTCCAAAACTATCATTTCTAGTACAAGTACCAAATTTTGAAAAAAAAATATTTTTGAACACATATAACTATAGGATCTTGTAGTAAACTAGTTTGAAAAGATGTGAAAAAAACTTCAGAAATTTCCATCGTATAGATTGCAAGATAATAGCATTTGAATTGACAAAAATGTTTTTTTTGTCCTTGCAAAAAATTGGGCAGCTGCACTTCATAAGGTCACATTTATATGAAAAAATGTCCCAAATGGTGGTAACTCTTTGGATTCATTTTTCAAGGCAAGTTGGCTATATGCTTGAAAAATTTTAGATCATTTGGAATTGTACAACATATAGGAAAAAAATAGTAAGTAGAAAGAAGTAGAGAATGATTCAAAATACTAAATTGTAAGGAATTTTGTTATAGAATTGAAAAATGCCAGTTCTAACTGTTGTAATGTTAAAATAAATAATCTAAACCCAATATTTTTATTTTTTTTCAAAAATATTGAAACATGAATTAAACAAAGGACTTCAAAGATTATTTTAGAGTAGAGATTCCATAACTACTCCAAACCTAAAACTCTTCATAATTTTCTTCTCATTAATTAAAATGGAATGATTCAAAGCTTTCCACATATATATAAATCTAGAGAACCAATTTTTTCAGAATTTTTTTGAACTACCCGAGTTGCCCAAAGATCAAAGAAAACTATATATCATGCAATAAGTTTTTAACCTTGTTGTCAAATGCTATGAAAATTGTTGGGTCTTAAAGCTACTCCTTGAACACATCTTGTGTGAAAATTTCAAAGAAAAAAATAAAAATTTCATCAGTAGTGAGCTGCCCAAAATCGCTATATTGCCAAAAAAATAGTGTTTGATCCTTTAGAGGTTAAAAAAATTAAATGTAGAAAATTTTGGATTGCATACATATTAGAAAAAAAATTTAGAATATATATGAAGAATTAAGACATCTACTTATAGTTTTATTTTAAATTCCAAACAAGAAGTTCCTTCCAATTAAATTCAAGTTTTTATTCAAAAGCCCCATAAGTGGGGTAGCTTGTCTCATGATACATGTATCAAGAAAATCATATAGTTAGATTTTTAATGCTATTATTGTCTTCAAAAAATATTCATTTCATGTATATAATCATGTTTTTGGATTCCTTGTTGATAAGGCTACAAGAATTTTCTACATTAAAATAAATCATATCCCTTGAGACTGGACAAAAATGTATTGTAATTGATTATAGTCAGTGGTGGTTGCAAAGAAGACTGACCGATTTTCATAGCATTTTTCATAGTGTTCATTTTTTCTTTTGGAAGTACTGTATAATTAGAACAACATTTTTAAAAACATGTGAAAAATATTTTTAATATATACACCTTTAAAAAAAAGGTATCTTAAAAAGCCAAGAAGGAAAAGCATAGAAAAAATCTCTAAATAGGATAACCAAAAAAGTCTTATGAACTAGCAAAATCTTAAGAAAATAGGTACTTTTATATTTTTATTGGCAATAAATTAAAAAAGCAATTTAAAAAATCAAAAATTGAGCATTTATTATATGACATTTGAGGGTTGCAAAGGGCTATTTTAGGCACATTCACACATCTGTCCCAAAATTGTGAACAGCTAGTACGGCTGTCAAAATTTTCTTTTCAATTCCCCCCTCTTCAAATATTATTTTGAGCAAATTTTCCCAGAAAATGACGTGGCACAGTGTTAGCCACATTAGCCAGCAATTATCCTGCATTTCCACAGTTGAGAACATTGCGAGAATGCAGGATAATTTGCAGTCATTTGGAGGCCTCAAATGTCATATAATCTAGGTTGTCACATTGGACGGACGGACCGCCCGTCCGTCCGGGACGTCCGATAGGAATTATATTCGTCCAAAGTGGTCAACGAGCAGTTGACTTTTTGCAAATGAAACTTTTTTAGATTTGAGCAAAATTCAACGGCATCTAGTTGCGGTTTAGCCTCACTTGGATGGCCACATCACGTAATTGCGGTCAAGCTTAGCAAAAATCTGGCTATAGGGTAAAATTTCCTGCCTGATTTTCAAAATGGGGCCCGTCCCGTCCGTTCGTCCCGTCCGTCCATCCTGTCTGGTTTGTCCGTCCGATGACCCTAACCTGTCCGATGTGACAACCTAGATATAATGATACAAGCAAAGGAGCCTTGTTAGCATTCATATGGAAGACATAAAATAAAATATTTTTAAATTTTCTTCAATAGAAATGTGACTTTGTACTATGGAATTAGACCACAAAAATTTTAGGTCTAGATCATTAATTTGGGAGATTCTCTAGTACTAAAAAAACCTAAAGCATAAAGTATGAGAAGTGAAGTTTTAAAAAATAATTTAAATTTAAATATAAAATGATTTTTGAAAGTTTCAAAAAAATAAGGGATCTATATAATATCAAACCAGCCATCTCCATAAACATTTCATGTTAATCAAATTTATGCTTCAAATGCTACAGCAAATGACGAGGGAGTCATTCTCATTTTGGCACAAAATAATACCAGTCTTTCTTGCAATCACCCTCAAGGCCATATTAGATGGGAGTTGCATATCTAGATTTTCAATAGTATCAAAAATGTTGCCAAAAGACTCACAATTTCTAAGATCTTAATATATCAATCAAAACAATATAAAACAAACAACCTAAGGTTTTAGTGTGCTCCGTTCCATTGCCACACTTAAAACAAAAGTAAAAATAATCTTCAAATTCATAAAAACTTCAAAATTCAATATCTTTCACATTGTAGGTCCAAATGCCACAAAACAAAACCCTTGCAACCCTCCTTGTCAAGAGCTTTCCGACGGTATCAAGAATGCAACAAGGGGATGCACAATTTCATAAATTTCATTGTAACAAACAAACAAAACAAAATAATCAACCTAATGTAAGGTACGGACAAGTATCACTTCATATACCTCCACGCTAAAATAATCAGTTGCTATTGTCAATCATTATTTTTTTTAAATGCGCAACTTATGGTCAGGAATTTGCTTATGTTCTTTCTTTTAGGCACACTACACAATTGCCTAATACAAAATTTTCACGTTTCAACAATCTACATGACTACATCAATTTTTGTTTTTAACATGTTTGAAGAAGTGCTATATTTTTATATTTATCCATCTTTAGATCCAAAAAGCACTTTTCCACCATATTCATTGGCAAAATCGACCCGGGAATGCAAAATTTGCAAGCAGGGCTGATTCTATCAATTGAAAATGCCTTTGCAAAGGAAAGAATATGCTTGAAGTGCTTTCAACATGGTTTAACCCCTGAGAGCCCCAAGGGCGATAATATCGCCTCTCCATTTTGAAAAATGTTCTTGTTTGACTACTATAATCTTTTGAATAGTATGGTCAAAGGACATGTCCTTTTCTCCACATCTCCGGATCTTGCTTGACAACTAATCAATACGGTTGGATTATGTGAATCTCTTCTTAGGAGAAAGCTTAAGCGGATTGAAGTTGAAAAGGTCTGCATTTCATTGAACTTGCTTTGGGCACTCAGGGGTTAAGAGCTCCCGCTCAAGACGAGCCTGCTGTTTCATTGCAGCGTCCTTCCTGGCTGCCTCCTCCAGCACATCCAGGCTCAAGGCTCCAGCATATTTGCAGTATTGTTTGTATCCACGCTGCTTTCATGTGAGTAGGATTGGCAGGTGAGTTTCATATATAGGGTGATTGCAAGAAATACTTGTCCTTTTTGGATGTCTCCTTGACCTCCAACAGGTGGTTTTTTGCTTATAACTTTTGCATCCTTGGTCCGTTTGGCTTGAAATTTGTAATGAAGGTACAAATAAAAGTTTTAGACCTTGAGTAATTTTTTCAGTTTTTTAAAAATTAGTTTACTATTTTTAACCTGCCCCCGATTGGGTGTCTACCTTGGCCATTTTGGAGGTTTTTAGTCCTATTTTTGACCCAAAAATGCAAATTTGAAGCCACAAATTGGACATGTTGGAGGTCTACTAACATTACAAAGGATCCCGTTGAATTTTTATGAATATAGAAACATGTTTGTTGCACACATGGGGTCAAAGTGAACCTCCTTTGCCGCTAGGCCATGAAGAGGGAAAATTTTTCCTATATGAGTTTTTTAGTGCAATGTGAACACAAACTTCTTTAGCAAAATAGCTATTTTTCATATAATTTTTTGAATTTTTTTGGAATTACTAAAAATGAAGAAGTCCACAAACCCCTTTTCTGCTATTTTTTGCTCCATGTGGTCCCTGTAGTACTTCTAGCAGTCAAGCAGTACTACATAGTACTAACTGACGGTCTAGATCTGCAGGTGTCCAAAATCGACGGTCCAGATTTGCAGGCGCACTAAAATCGCGCAGTACTGCCAGGACAGGGGCCAAAAACAGCGTTTTTGGCGGAAAACTGTTAAGTGTTTCTTGCAATCATCCTATATTGTAGGTGATTTGTGTTTGGAAAGAATGTTGCAGTGAAAGATTTGGTTTATGCCTGTCTTTGCTTTGTCTCTCTAGCCATGTAAAGCGGACCCATTCCATCACTATCTTCAAATTTGGCAGAACCAGCAATTCAAATCATCCATTGCACCATTGTTTGTTAAGTGTTTTTTGGTGCTTGCTTTCCGACCTCCAGTAACTTACATGGAAGATTTAAAATTTCAAGTGACAGGATTGTAATAAAGAAAAGGTCTTTGAATGAAGACAATTTCAAAGCGTCATTAATTGGCCTTCACTCTGTTCGCTGCCATTTTGCAACTAAATATGAATGAAAATTTTTATATTTATTTTTCAAGACTAAAGTCATATGTATACTGCAACCTGTAAAATGTTTATATTTTGCGGAAGGAGTCTAAAATTGCTGTGAATTTCTTAAGAAGGAAGTGAAGAGAAGTTGTATAAAATATCAAATGTACTCAAAAAATCTAAAATTTTCACTTGCTACGGCAAGGCGTGGCGTGGATTGTTCTGCAGGTGCGTGGAGAGGAGCCATATGCAATCGGAAATTTTGGGTTAACAAATCATGTCCAGCCACCTACCTAGTGGATGGCGGGGAGGGAGGATGTGCGTTGGCTAACAGAGGTTAATCCTTAAAGGCCGAAGGGTGTTTTTTAGTCCAAAACTGTCGCTTTTTGATGCATTAGAGTTATTTGTAAAGTACCCAAAACCGGGGTTTAAACCCCGCAGTTTTGTGAAAAAGCAGGTTTTGGACAAAAAGTCACCCGCACCTGACATACTCAATACAAGAGTGGGTATCAAACTTTTTTTCGCGCCCAAATTGACCAAAAAGAAGTTTTATCCAGACTTTGCCTGTGGGGTCGTGGTCGCAAGCGTCAGGAGAGCAGAGCAAGTGGTCTTTCACTCGTGGGCGTGCGCAATTTAGGCGAAGGATTTCTGGGTGCGTCGAGAGGGCGGAGCAAGTGGTCTCTCACTTGCGGGTGTGTGGCTTAGGTGAAGATTTTCCACTGGGTGCACAACGTCAGGGATGTGAGCACGGCAACAGCTCCCTCACCAGGTTTGCAAAGGTGCATCATATGCTTCAATCCCTTCCGCTTTGATTTCCATTCAATTCCGTTTACAATGCATCTTACTGGGCATTTCTGCAATTAGTGACCTGGGTGAATTGCCCTCTTTGTAAGTGATGCCACGTGATGATTTCCGTCAATTGCTATTGTGTAAAGAAGTCGCAAAGTCACTTAGGGTTTCTGATTTGGTCCCGTAAGGTGTGGAGAGTGAGTGACACAGCCACGTTTCAATATTTTTGTTGCAGATTTCCCATGGCCGACAAACCAAATGATTGCACTATATTGGACTCCCAGCGCCTTTCTCAACAATCGGCAAAATTGCCATGCCGGAAGAAGCCCCATTGCCCTATTGTTGATTCCGTGGTCCTCTCCTCTCTAATTGCGGCCTACACAACCCACCTTGCGGCCTACAGCAGAGGCAAGACAAATGTCACATAGTTGGTACCAGGGAAGGTGTGGAAATTGGTTTACAACCAATTCCTTTGTGAGCATCCTGGCAACAAGTTCGCAGAGGAGATTTTGAAGGATAGGCTTTGAGAGACCTTTAAGGAGCTGAAGACAGGCACGTCAAATGAAGAAGGATCAAATAGGGCTGTCCTGCAAGCCGATGACATTCTCACTTGCTTGAGAAACATAGATTCCCATGCAATACGCAATATTTTGAGGCTTTGTCAAAATATGCTAGAGCAAGCATCGTCAGGTGGTGGGAACTTGCCTACAACATTTTTGCAGCCCTCATCACCTGGACTGGCGCCCAGTCAAGTACAGGATGCGAATCTAGAGCTGCAAGCATCCACCCATGGAACACGTACCTGTTCACCAAGCCCCTCGTCAAATCAAAAGTTACCATCAAAAGCTGAGCTCCTAGCATCTCAATCTAAGAGTATGAAATCCATTGCATGCAGTATGGAAGCCAGAACGGAAGGGAAGGAGGCTCTTCTCTCTTTGAAGATGGACATTGAAATGGAGAAAAAAAAAGCTACTGAAATTATGAACCTGGAGCATGCAAAGGATTTAGGCGCCATTACTGGTGTCAAATTCAGGTATGAGATTAGGGCCATTCTTGGTCTAGACTTTGAGGCACCCCTAGAATGAGGTTCAATTTAGTACATGTAGATTTCCAATCTAGTTTGCTTCTCTAGTAGGTGTTATTTTGGAATCTGCTACTTGACTCCAGCTTGTCTCAAGAGGCATTTGGTAGCAAGGATGGTGTGTGGAACTTTGCTTGTGAATTAGTTTACAGAGTGTTCACCATTATGAATCAAGAGCTTGAATGTCAACTTCATTTTTACCGTCTCTTATACTCAGGCGCGTGCGGGAAGCTTTGTCTGCTTCATTTTGTACTCCCATCTGGTATTGGGTATAGTTCTATAATGCTAAATTGTATAGAAGCAGAAGGCATTGCCCTTCACAACCTGACCTTCAAATACATCAAAGGGAGCAACTCTCAAGAAGCGAAATATAACAGCGGCAAGTACATCTCGTCATACTAGGGTTTAGCTGCCTAAACAACTCCATCATGTATGCGTTTTTTCTGTTTGATGAACTGATTGAGTGCTTCTCATAAAGCCATTTAAGTTTCTTGTTATGTGGCGCTCATATACTATTTCTCTCCTCTTTTGTGATAGTGGTACTAAGCTTAGGGCTGCGTGAATGCATCTTTAAATTCCCAGTTAAACTAATGCATTTATGCCACCAGCATGTCTGAAGTTCAGCTAAATAAATTGGAAACACAATTCCGGTACTCAATTTTTTAAGCCTTTTGGCAGGGCATGTCAAAATGTGAGGCTTTGATTCCTCCCGTGGTGGTGGCCCCTGTTGCCTCTTGGATGCTGATGAAAACTCCTCTGTAGTCATCCACTCATCCACTTGCGAGTTTGGTTGTAATCAATGCTTACAAATGTCAAACAATTGTACATTAATTTGCCTGCAGTAACTAAATACCATAACATTCAACTTTACTAGCTGTGGCTTGAGCTCAAAGTTGTGGGTGCCTTCTCCTTCAAGGTACTATGCAGCGCTGATTACAACCATATGCCAAGATTGGGTTGAACTCCAAAATGCCTAGCAGATTTGACCCCAAACCAGTTGTGACCCCAAAACCAAAATGTGACAATTGACACTTCAGCGGTTGCCTATTTACGGCCAAAGAAGCAATTTAAATGTAATGAATTTTGATAAAAAAAAAGCTACACTTTGAAGTCTGTAGCTTCGAAATATGAGTTGTAGTTGCTGAAGCTAAGAACATAACCTGGCTAAATCAGCATGTGAAGGTGTAATGACCCGTAGCTGCCATCATTAGCAGCTTAGATTGAAATCACAAAAACAGAGCACACCCTAAACCCAAAGCAGTGACAACAATTGATGTTGCAATGGTTAGAAATCCCCACCTCAGCCAGAAAGCTCCTTGTTTTTTCTTGCTCATCTGGAACAACAGTATTGAAGTTCATACGACTGCAATGAAGTTAGTTAGTTAATTTTGCAGCAACCTCAAAAAAATGACAGAATGATGTCCATCGGTTGTCAAATCGCTTCATCAGCCTTTGCCGCTTTTGCTTCAAACCTCCAATGTCCCACTCCACCTGAATGCAATAGCCTGCATGCATCTTGTTCCAAGCGTTTACCACTTCTTATGAGATCCCCTCACCCATCTCATGGCCTTGAATCCATCTCATAATAAACATTTTTGTACCAACATACCTTGAGTCCCCAAGCACGTACTCAAAATATTGGTTGACGTCGTTATGAGCAAGATGGTCACGCCATGTTCCGTGCAACTGTGATGCACGTAAGCAACTCACATCATGAAATGACCCGGGGTAGGTAGAATCTGTATAGATGAACAAACCATGGTGATCCACAATGACGACGTTGTTCATGCAGTACATTTTCTTGTGACCGTTGAACCACTTGCTATGATCTAGATTTTTCCATGGCCTACAAATCTTGACCAAAGTACCATCAATAATCCCAATACACCCTGGAAATCCAGACACCATAGAAGCTAAGGCCTGCCTCTCTATAACGTCAGGCCATTTGATTTCATCCCTCAAAGTTCAACTCACCCAATTAGCAATAAAAACTTGATCACTTATAACTGAGGACTTTGACCAATTCCAGAGGAAACTTGGCAAGGCTATAGTAGGATCGTGCTTCATATACAGCAAGAAGCTAAGCAATCAATGTTTCGGACTTAGCTTAGACGGATGCCCTCATCTTGAACTTAAGAATGGACGGATTTTTCATAGTTATCGTACTGAAACTGCTCCTTCATACCTACGTACCAAAATCGCACTGATAACGTCACTTTCTACGCATTGAATTAGTGCAAAAACAATAAACATCAAAGCGTACAATTTATGTATTTTAAGCATACGATTGCTGTACTAAAACTGCACTTCAATTGTATAGTTAAAATACACAAATTACATATTACTGATATTTATTTATTTTGCATTGATTCAGTGCGTAGAAAGTGACATTATTAGTGCGATTTCAGTACGTAGGTATGAAGGAGCAGTTTCAGTACGATAACTATTAAAAATCTGTCTATCCTTACGCTTGAGATGCTGATAGGATGCGAACGACACCTGTAGATTGTGCATGGTCTACAATTGTCGGACAAACCAATTGGCACAATTCCACAAATTCAAAAATGGAGAAGTTTGTTAGAACCTTAAACAGAGCTGGACTAGACATCATGGATCCCAACACATCACGAACACCTTCGTTGGGGTTTATTGACTCCTGTCCACCTTCCTCCAATTCGTTTGTGTGAAGGAGCTCCATCGTGCTCTGCATTGCTAATTGAATAACAACATCTCGAATTTCCTATAGAACTGAATGGCCATTTTTGTCGTACGGAAGACGTGAATTCATACCTACGTACCACTACCGCACTGATTCCGTGCGTAAAAACAACCACGACTTCCGTATGTTTGATGTACGAGATTAATGTGAACGAAAATTATGTCACTTTCGTACCATTCATCCATGCATTGTAATCATGCGAATTTGACACTTTCGTACATCACTGTATCCATGTATTTTCTTCATGGAAGTAATGTTGTTTTGGGCAAATCCAAAAAAAAAAAAAAAATTGAAATTTTCAAAAAAATAAAATTAATAAAATTTAAAAACTTTAAAAAAATAAAAAAAATTCAGTGCCATTATATCCGGGCAGCCCTACCACCTAGACCAGCTCTATCACCTAGGCCGGCCAACCCTACCACCTAGGCAGGCCCACCAATCGGACAGCCCTACTACCGAGGTAGTCCATTAAGTGACCGGAGGCTAGGTTCAAACTCTGGACCTCATGGTTTAGAATGTGACACAAAGTACTTCAGCCAATGCACCACCTTCGAAGTCACTTGACACATGTATGAGGAAAAATTAACTTGTATGCTTTTCCGCAGTTTTTTTTCAATTTTTTGGTTAATTCAGCAAACTTCCGTGGCCATTTAGGCATAGTAGACATACTTTTTTCAAAAAACTTAGAACTAGTAAAAGTTGGTAAATCAATCCAGCTTCCACCTCCAAAAATCCGTTTGTAATTTGAATTTTTTCTTAAAAAGTTATAGATAAAATTCAGAGTGCATGTTTAAAAATTTCAAAGAAAATTTCCATTCCAACCCCTCTTTGAACTTTGCTCATAACTTATGATTAGAGACTTCAAATTGCAAACGGATTTTTGGAGATAGAAGCTAGCTTGATTACCCAATTTTTATTAGTTCAAAGTTTTTTGAAAAAAGTAAATCTATTATGCCTAAACGGCCACCGAAGTCTACTGACTTTAAAAAATATAGAATTGTGAATGATGTAGTTTGAAAAGAAAATTCCATTTTACATTGAATTCCAACCTTGGTGATTTTAACATTACCAAATGCCAAAAAATTATTTGAAACTCTTCAAAGTCAAAATGAACAAAATGAAAGAAAATATGTTGATTTCTTGGTTTAAGTGACCGTTATGCAGTGGATAAAGTTCATTTACAAATTGTCTATTGTGTCATTTAAATTTTCTTTACATAGTATAAAGAAATAGTGGAATCTTTTGTCTTGCATAATTAATATTCAATTTTTACGCAATCCCAATCAAGCATATCAAATTTTAGTTTTGAAAATGCAAAAATACTATTTTGGTAAATTTTTAAAGCCAATTTGCATGGTTATACATGATATTTTTTAGAAAACAATTGGCAATATATATTTTTAATTCAATTGCATAGATATATAGGGAACATCTATATGCACATCTTTCATATTATAAAACATCCCCTTAATTAACAAAAATATTATCTAGGACGAGTTTAATATGAGGTGTTATATGATCGAACTTTGTAAAATAGATATCTTTATATTTAATTAGATTTTGGCAAAGTCATTGTACCATCATGCTCAAATTTACAGAATTAGTCACAATATGCGGGTCAAATAGCAAAATCTAGTTAAGATATAGGAATATCTATTTGATAAAGTTTGGTCGTATAATGCCTCACATTTAATTCTTCTTTGTTCATATTTTTGTTACTTAAGGGAATGTTTTTTAGTAGGAAAGATGTGCATATGGATCATCCCTACATATCTATGCAATGGAACTAAAATAATTCATCACCAATTGTTTCTATAAATTATTATGTATAAACATGCAAATTGGCTTTAAAAATTCACCAAAAATGGAATTTTGCATTTTTGGAATTGAAATTTGGTATGCTTGATTGGGATTGTGTAAGAATTGAATATTAATTTTGCAAGACAAAAAGTTCCAATATGTCTCTATACTACGTAAAGAAAATTTGAATGGCACAATAGGCAATTTGTAAATGAACTGTACTCCACTGTATAATCTGAATCAATAAATTTTTGTAACCATTTTGTTAAATTCTGCCAAATCAACAAAAAAATATATATGAAAGATCGAGATAATTTCCAAATGTACAAAAATTTGATATTCTATCTTATCTAGAATATTCTAGACTGGACCCATTATGAGTTGCCTGATCTTGCTTCATAGTGGTCAATTTTAAGCCGACAATCTCACATTTACAAATGTTATTCTTAACCAGTAGACCACATGAATCACTTATTGAAATGGTTGTAAATTTTTCCATACTTAAAACTATTCATCATTCTTGGGTATTCCTTTTCCATTTTTTTTTAAAAAAACTAAAAAAAAATTATTTTTTTTTGGCATTAGATCAGGTTGGCTTTTTAATGCATTGAAAACAAATTCAGAATTTTTTTGATTTGTTTTTTACAAAATTGAGATAGATGAAAGTTATTTTCTTTTCTACAATGGGTTTTGGATATTTTTGGCAATGTATCATAAAATTTCTTTACAATTTTCTTTTTGAGTATATCATGCAAACAATTTTTGTATCTAAATAAAAATTTGAAAAGTATATTATTTGACTAAATTGTAATGGCTGGGAGCTAGATTTTTTTTCAAATTGAACTTTGGATATTTTTAGTGATGTTAAAAACATCTTTTTCCAATATTTCTTTTGCAGTAGATTATGCAAGCTTCTATGTGTTTTTAGGAAAAATATTTGTAAAAGTTTTCAAAATTTCTTTTTTTTAACAAATTTATAATGGTTAGGAGTTGTTTTTTTAAAGAGGACGACGGATATTTTTAGCAATACTAAAAATTGATTTTTTTTACAACAAAATTTCACAACTTTCCTTTCCATTTTTTGTAAAATGACTTCAATAAGTGGTCATGTCGCACGGATTCCGTACAAGTTGATTTAGGACGTTATCAGTGATGCTTTTGTCAAGCATTACTTAGACACTGAATCCGCACGGAATTGATTACACACGGTTTCCGTGCGATATTAATATGATGGTAATATACACGGAAGAGACACGATGTACGTATTGTCACAATGGATATTGTTTACGTGCGGATGTGACACTCCGAAGCCCACGTAATCCGTACGTATATATGAATCTACGGAATTCGTACATTTCATCCCAGGACTTCGGTTTTGCCTTCAACAACTCATTGTTCAAGTCCACTGGCGTGATGCAGATCTTCTGGCGCTGGTTAATGTCCATTAGTTTTATAAGTATGACCTTGTGCTTCTCCGTTATCTCAGGTTGAATTGCGCGGATAACGAATTGGTCTTTCGCAGGTATGCACTGCTTGATGTCCACGCTTTTCGTTTCTTGCTCGAATAGAAAGCACTGCTTGTAATCCCTCCAAAAGTCTCGCTGCAGGATAGCAAACTTCTGGTACTCTTCAAGCGGTTCTCCTGTAGGGGCTGCCTCAACCTGAGTTAGGGCCGACCCCAAACTTCCAGCGACTTCGCCGCGAAGACTTTTCTTTCTCTTCCTGCTTGATTCGGCTCCTCCGGAGGTAGTGATGTTTCTTTTCCTCGTTGGTGCCCTAGTTTGCCTTGGTCTTGTACCCTGACTCTGCTCTCCTGTCGCACCTGACGGAGGCTGGGTTGAAGCATCAGATAGCCGTCGCCGTTCTGCTACTACATTACGACCGACTGCAGGGACGGGTTCTATATTTCTTTCTGCGTATTTATCCAGGGTCTGGAAGATCAGACTCAGCCGAGTGGCGTTCGCTCGTGCTGTGCTATCCCTCCACGGAACATACCCTAAGTCCTCAAAGTCAGTGTTTAAAGACTCCATATTTGAACCCTCTAGAAATGTCATGAGGTTGTCCAGGTCAAATTTTGCGTGTGTGCAGTTCACGTTTATGATTATAGAGTGTAAATGTTTTCCAGGCACCCCACTGTCATCAACATCGTTCAGAACAATTGCGACGTATGAGTGGTGGTGGTGATCTATAAGCATCACCTTCTCATTGAGGTTCCACTGCAGGTATTTTGTCTGCCCTGTCACTCTGTACCTCAAGTATACGAAGTTCTTCCACCGACTTACTCCAAACGTCTAGGAGGCTATGTGCTCTTTGAATTGCCAAAGAGTTCCATAGCTCTCCGCCATTTCAATGATGAATGGTTCATCGTTGAGCAGGTTTATGAATGGTTTGAGGTGTCTTTCGGTCTTGGAGTAGTCGTATGTGTCATCATTCTCCATGATGCGGGACCTGCGCCTGCCAGCAAATACAGTGTTAGTAATTTATCCTCGACTCGACAATACTACCCCTATGGTAATGTCTACTGATTTTGGACTGCTCGCTGTTGTTGGTTCTTTTAGGAACTTGTTCTGTAGTTAAGTTTTCCGCACAACTTTTTGTCCTCTGTGATTTTCAATATTTCACTGGCGTACACCAACATGTGTAGCGTAGGAGATATGCTCGAGTCAAGGATACTGGAGGGATGGTGCTATGTTCTTTGTTTTGTACTTTCTTCTCGCATTTGTTGGCGTCGTCGTTACGTTTCTAGGGATCCTGGACGTGGTAGGTTTCTATTGAGGGTGGTTTTCCTCTTGACTTGTTTTTTCCCTTGTATCGTCGACTCGACTATAGATGGGTGGATTCTTTTTCAAGTCTTTGCTTTTCTTTTAACTATATTTTAGTTAGTGGTTTACCGGTAAGCGTAGCCTTGACATGGATAGGCTACTATTGATTTTTTTGACTTAGTTTCAAATTCTGTCTTCAGGTTCTTTGCTTTATCGACTTATTGTCGAGTCAACAATACATGGACTCGTTTTTTATTGTTACTTGGCTCATTGTCTCGAATACGTGTTTTGGACTACTGGATAGCGGTTGGATATGGTTATCCTCAACTCAAGTATAAACGGCTACGGGATAGCCATGGCAATAGTATATGTAGCATTGAATCACGCATGTTACATATCCTCGGGTCGAGGATAACCATTTGCCATGGCAATTCGATAACCTAGAACATATGCGCTCCAAACCCTAATCTATCGACCTAAACCCTAATCCGCCAGAGGGTACCGAAACAAACATCTAAACCATGAATATATTGTAAGAACAATTTGAACAGCAAAGTAGAACAATAACCCAAAATGAAAATGATGAAAATGCAAATGAAAATGATGAAAATGTAAATGCACATTCTGAAAATGCAAGTGCATGCATATAGTTAAACATTCTATGAACACATAAACAAAGAACTTGTTCTGAAATTGCAGTGAAGGATCACAAATGGCAACTGGGGATACCCAAGCACACAGCAAAATTTCGAATACCGCTCTCAGAACCTCGTCATTAAGAAAAACGCCAAAACACACGGAACATTTTAAACAGAAATTTGGTATATATACCTTGCTTCAGACCAAGTGAATTGAACGAGAAGTTGGTGAAACCCGCAGTCAATGAAACACCAATCCCCTGGCTCCTTCGATCCAATTGATCACTCCTATCCAGAGCAGCCGATCCCAAGCTTGGTCAGAGACAACACACCTGCACAATGGGATTCAGACCACGTCAGCATCTTCACATAAGAAAAAGGACAAATTACGGTCAATGGAAGCCAAAATGAACAGCGACCCTGGACAAAACATCCACGCTCAAGCCTTTACACACAAGAACTGTTGCCCTCGTAGTGCAACAGAATACCAGAATTCAACAAACCCAACGCTGCAGTCGCTGCTCCAGCACTCTCGAATTCCAAGACCACACATTCCTTCGTGAGACAGACTGCGCACTTAGTGAGACAGACAACGCACTCAGTGACACACACAGCACACTCTGAAGCCACAGAAAAAGCATATGCTCTGAAATTGTCAATTTCGAAACCCTAAATTGTAATGCATCAATCTCCTAGTCCGCACAACCCCTCCCGAAATGCACTTCAAACAAGAAATGCAATTCAGTTGAAGGTACTAAATATCAATGAAATAAAAAGTACAAACAACCGCCGGCAAACAGCTTCAAAGGGTGACGGAAAACGAAACTGGTGCGTACCTTTTGTGAAACCTTGAGATCTCCTTCGCTCGCTCAAACCTCAGCGATTCCTGGTCTCCCACTCCGAACACCACGTCGCTTTGCGAGGACCACCACACTCGCTGTCCGACCACCACACCTCGCTGTCCGAGCACCACCTCGCTGTCCGACCACCACACCTTGCTGTCCGACCACCACCTGCGCCGCCAATTTGTGGTTTAGGGTTCGAAAAAAAAACAATTCGGACACGCCTTGAGCAGGAGAGCGACAATGCAAACAACGAACCAGGAAATCGAGGAAGACCATAGAGAAATCAAGAACGATCGCAGAGAAATTGGGAAAGACGACAGAGAAATCGAGGAAGACGACGAGGAAGACGACAGAGGTGCCAAACCCTAGCGAGGGGTTCCACATCCCCCTTGCCGTGCTCTAAGGACACGACACGTGTGATACCCGCCCGAGATAAGCCCGAGATAAGCCGGTACACCAGATACCCGAGAACCCCACATACCCGGGAACCCGATAACCTAGTTCCCTGGACAGCTCCTGCCTAGTTCTGGTTTATGGGCCGGTACTGACACCGATAACCTGCTGATATCTGGCAGCATATGTTAGACCTCAAAAGTAATACTAAACCCTAAGCGCTAAAACCTCAATTTCGGAACCCCTCGTCAAATGTAAACCCTAATTCTTATACCGTAAACCCACAACAAAATTTCTCTCTTAGATGCCCCATATACGGACCCTCTTTAATGTTTTTCAAAGTAACCCTTCACTAATTTATATCCGTAGACTGCACATATGCATTATTATAAATTGCATTTCTCATTTATATGTATGTGAAACAAGTGCAAATAAGCTTCTTGAAAATAATGTCAGTACCAAAATTGTAATCTTGCTATACTATTTTGTTTGTTGTTGAAGATGCCCAAATTTTTCCGAAAATTGATTGTTTAATTTGCAAACATCAAAAGCATGAACTTCAAATAAATGAACGCACTAAATTCATCCACTATTTCTTAAAGTTTGTCGCGTTATCCTACTTTCGAGGCTTGTATTTTACTATATTTCAAATCCGTGAGTCATAAAACAAAAAAATGCATGTGCATGTTGGAAAATGAGCGTGCAAGTTGCAAATCTGAGAAGCACTAATCTCAAATGCATGGCCGCATTTAATTCATTCCCCATTTTTTTTAATTTGTCACAAATTCCTACAAGTTTGATTTTGGGGCCTGTATTTTAGTGTACCACAAATCCATGAGTCATGAAACAAAATAATCCATGTGCATGTGGGAAAATGAGCGTGCAAGTTGCAAATATGAGAAGCACTAATCTCAAATGCATGGCCGCATTTAATTCATTCCCCATTTTTTTTAATTTGTCACAAATTCCTACGAGTTTGATGTTGGGGCCTATATTTCTGTGTACCACAAATCCATGAGTCATGAAACAAAATAATGCACATGCATGTGGGAAAATGAGCGTGCAAGTTGCAAATATGAAAAGCATTAATCTCAAATGCATGGCCACATTTAATTCATTCCCTATTTTTTTTAATTTGTCACAAATTCCTACGAGTTTGATTTTGGGGCTTGTATTTCAGTCAGGGTTGTCTTGTCTGACAGATTTTTGGGTTTTGGTGTCGCGTTGTCTGTCTGAGACGTGACGTCGAGAAAAAAATGTCGAGTATACATGACAACACCCGTCGCGTAATTTTTTAGGGTTTGGTTTTTTTTACCCCCCGGTAAATGGGATGTTTGACGTAGATGGCGCGGAATGCTGACCTGGAGTGTGACTACGGGTAGGGACGCAAGCGGGTCCGCAAGAGGCGACCGTAGGTCGCGAACACAGGGCGACCGCCGGTCCGCTAAGCAGGGTGAGTGCGGGTGGAAAGTACTAGGTGACTGGCGGTGGAGGCGACCGTCGGTCCACTGCATAGGCGAGTGCGGGTGGAAAGTACTGGGCGACTGGCGGTGGAGGCGACCGTTGGTCCACTGCATAGGCGAGTGCGGGTGGAAAGTACTGGGCGACTGGCGGTGGGGGCGACCGTCGGTCCACTGCATAGGCGAGTGCGGGTGGAAAACAGTGGGCGATTGACGGTGGGGGCGATCGCCGGTCCACTGCCTGTGCGACTGCGGGTGGAAAAGCTAGGGCGACCGACGGTCCAAGCCTTAGGCGACTGCGGATTCCAATCCGCTAACTCTTCGTGGCACCCCCAACTCATGGCAGATGATTTTGGTCAAATGCACTTCGTCACATCACAGATAAAATTTCCAAAATCACATCAATAATTCCTCTATTGATATAAATGTCAAAAACAACTTGTATAGATGTCAACCCACAATTCTGATAAAACTCCTCTGATGTTGCACTTCTACGAATTAGCTTTCATCGATGCCTCATGGACGTTGCAGAAAACCCTCGTAAAAAGCCTAGACGTCTAAGACATTGTTATCTACTAAAAGCAACAGCCTGCCCATTAGAGTTCTACAAAAAAATGTCATACGACTTCATTGGCTAAAAACTCGGCTACAATAAGTTATTACAAAAAAGATTGTGTACATCCTTTACGCAATACGGTAATGCCTTTGTACCTAGAATATTTGTAGACTATGGTGCAAATGTGTCATCGCTTGGGACCTCGTCAGCATCTGGGTCTGTGTCTTCGCAAGACTCATCCGTATTTTCGGTGTCCCTCGAGCTTTCATTCTCGTCATCTTCATGAACACGTGGTTCACCTCGAACTTCATGTTCTACCTCTGAATTCACGTTACGGACTTGAGTATCAAATCCAGTTGCTCCATCGGTTGATACCAAACGTTTTGTTCGTCTTGATGCGTCAATGACTCCGTCCGTGTTTGGCACGAGCGGGCGATTATTGTTGCGCATTGACCAAGGATTTCGAGTTGAATTTGCTTTGGCTGCTGTCTCCATAACATACTGTCCCACGACATAATTTTGTCGTTTAGGATTCTTATTCAACCTCTCTTGCGTCTTCCTCACTCGCTTTTTGCCACTTTTTTTTCGTGCGTTTGTTGCCAATGAAGATTCACCGGGGCCCGACATTGGCCGAGCTTGTGTTGACTGAGTGGGATGTGGAGCGGAGCTCGGGACTCCTTCCAAAATATTCCGCTGAGTTGTTCGATGCTAAGGTGGTCTATTTGCAACAATTGGTACAGACGTCGTTCCTCTTGTAATGTTTGGGATACCCTCTTGGTTTAGAAGAGGTGCCCGACTACGGTTCAATATTGCCCCCAAGGGCATATCTGAATCGTAGTTCGCGATTTCAACTGTTGCAGCTGTAAGTGGTGGCAAAGCTCGTTGACCTTCACGTATCTCCTCCTCCAAGTCTTCCTCTTCCACTTGCACTTCCCTTGGACTTTGCAATGCAATTTCTATTGGGCTTTGCCTTGTCATGGGCCCCCTTGAAGACGCATGTGTTCGTATCGGAGATCTAGACTCTTCCATTACTGGTGGACTGAGAGTCTCGGTGCGTTCAATGTTGGCATCCGGAGACAACGTTGTTTGTCTTGGACTTTGACTTGACCGAGGTCTGCTTGAAGATGCGCGCGTCACCATGGAAGACCTACGTTCTTCCATTGTTGGTGGACTGAGATTCTCGGTGCGTTCTTCATTGGCTTCTGCAGATAAAGCTGTTCTTATCTCTTCATTTATAACATCAAATCCCCCCCAAGCAGAGACGTGGGGATGTTCTGGCGAGTGATCTACATGTTCATCCTCGAGAAAATTCATAGTAGCATTGCATGCACATCTATTCCCGTGTTCTCTTTGTGGTGAACGTACCATTTCAGCCCATTGACTTCCACGAAGACGCTCTCATACGTTATAGCGATTCTCGGCCTCATAAGCATCTCTTCCATCGTCATCTTCAGATGATGAAGATGGGGACAGCTCATTTTCTTCGTCAGTACTGACGTCAGAAAGGTACTTCTCATAGAAAGTTGCGGGATTACGCCCCCGTTTTTCACGTCCCAGTTTGCTGTTCGCGTAGATGTAAACCAATGCTTCTGCCTTGGATGTAGCGAGCTGATTTCTCACCTTGCTATGCACGAATGAATACATGCTCCAATTCCTCTCGCATGATGAAGCTGAGCACGTCAAAGACAAAATTTTCCTCGCTATTTGAGGGAGAGCCTGCCCACCGATACGATTCCACCATTGATGGGGCAATAGATTGCATCGAGTGATGTCAGGAGCTTCACTAAAGGGGTCAAAAGGACCAGTTTGCTCTTCAAATTCCGTCAACTCTCTCATTGCCACATCAAAAGATACCCCCACCGGCTCGCTCCATTTGGCTATAACTCGGTTCAAGGCACGCTTTGCATCGCCATTATCATGAATGGCATCTACGTGTCTCAGAAATGGGTTCAAGAGTGCCCCCGCATAGTGCAAATCAGTGAGCATCAACTTCCACCGGGCTTGAAATTGTAATTCAAACTTCCTCATTGTACACTCGTCCATTGAAAAAGGCTCAGCCCTCAGAGAATTTTTGTGCTCTTCGAGGTTGTGCATGACCAACCAAGCTCTGGCCATTGCTGGTACTTTGCCATCAAAGACCTTCAGCGCATCGACGGCGGGTCTTACTATGTCCACAAAATTTGAACATTCCTACCAAAACAATTCCGAGTGAATGTCTTCCCTTGCTGAACGAGCGTTCATGTGAAGCGCACCTCCATTTTGCCGGTGGAGTAAACTATTCTCAAATGCAACGTATGAGTCATCTGTGATCACGCTTAACAAATGTCGTTTCACATCCACCAAACGGTCGACGACGAGGAAGTTCACCGCAAAATGTGTTTTGCTCGGAAGCCTCAATGCCAAGTTCGGTGAGTACTTTCGGAACAAAGCTAGGGTGTGATGATATTTCTTGATATACTTCACGATTTTTTCACAACGCTCCACTAAACGCTTCATTCGTATATCTTTACCCCAATCTTCCAAGAGTAAGTCCAAAATATGTGCTGCGCAGCCTTGTGCATACATCCACGGATACTTTTCTTGCAGCGCTTTCATGGTGCCTGTCATGACAGCAGCATTGTCCGTACAAACTTGCATGATATTTTTTGGGCCCACTTCTTCTATATATTTAACCATCACGTTTGTTGTGTAGTTTATGTCTTTCCTCTCTCCTGTAGTGTCTACCGACCCCAAGAACACATCTCTGGTTGGACAGACCAGCATGACGTTCAACAATGGACGGCTATTTGTATCGGACCAGCCATCCGAACAAATCGTTGCTCCATAATATTCAATGGAGTGCTTTGTCTGAGCTTCCACTGACTTAGAAACAATAGTCTTTCTTTCTTCAACCATTCTTGTGCGTATCGCATTGAATGATGGCGGTTTGTAAAACATTCTAGCAGCCGCCGTTTCTTGCACTGCATTCACAAACGCAGGATGTCGCACGACATTAAATGCAATATTTGCCTCATAGAAGAACGAAGCCCACAGTTTGTCCAACTTCTGTCGAAGGCCCAACTGTAATGCCTCATCCATGCTTCTCTGGCGAGAAACTGGTGGCGTATTTCTCCGTACCGCTTCCCTCACCGGTGCCGAATCCACCGAATCCGGGTTTGAGGGTCGTGGTTCCGTCGCGGCAATTGGACAAGTAGATCCGGACGTGGACCCATCTACAACAGGCTGTGCCACTGACTCGGCATTTGCACCTAATTCTCCAGGCACGTCGTACATCTCTTCTTCGGTCATTGCCTTCAGAACAACCCCTTCGCAATTTCGGAACTTCTCTTTTACTGCCCTCGGTATTTTTTTACAACATTCGGAAACGGGCGTCCCGCCATATCTAAAGTGCATAAGTGCCCTCTTCTTCACAAAAACATTGCACCACCCGCAGAAGACGCAAACCCTCAATGTCACACCAGAAAACTCGTCAATGCGAGGAACCAACCACGGGTCCCACTCTTTTGTGGCCCTTCGTGTGTCATTTCCACCCGGTGTCCTCCTTTCAACACGGTTCGCCATATTGATAATATAAAATGCACGCCCACCACAACATTTGAACTGCTATGATCAACCTGTATGTTGGAAAGAAGTAAGGGCAAGACAACCTACTTCAAGTGGTATTTCAACCACTCAAAGCAAGAGTGTTGCCACCCGATCACTCGAACAAACGCATGAAGCCTCTTGCAAGGATTCAAGCCATGCGGTCAGGAACAGAGAAAAGTGGAAAGGGCTTGCTCATGCTCTGGGTTTTATACCCAAAGCCCACATTCAAGTCCGTCTGGAGGTTGAGGTTTTAGGCGACTGCGGGTTTGTAGGGGACTGTGCATGGGCGACCGGCGGTCTCAGCTGGGAGTGCGTATGCACTTTCAGCTACAACATGGGCGACCGGTGGTCCTGGAGAGGCGACCGACGGTCCGGGAGGGGCGACCGTCGGTCCAGAGGGCGACTGCGTGTGGCCGAAGGGCGACCGGCGGTCCAGCAGCGCGAATGCGCATGTATAGGAGGGCGACCGGCGGTCCAGGAGGGCGAGTGCGCATGTAGGATGGGCGACCGACAGTCCAAGAGGGCGAGTGCACGTCTAGGAGGGGCGACCGGTGGACCACAAGGGCAAGTGCACGTGCGGGCATGGCAATTGCGGGTCTTCTACGGGATTCAATTTTCCACTTTTAATGAAGTGTCAGACTGGCGATATTGAATGTTCTAGTGTCAATCCAATTTTCAACATTCATCCACATATTAATAGAGAATACCATATTAGAACATATCATATTTCCAAAATTCAGTTTTCATGCACACTCTAGCAATTTCATCAAAGAATTTTTATCCTTTGGAGTTCTCTGGCAATTTTCTACCATTTCTGTACCATTTTCTTCCTTCAGCGTGGTGCAAGGTCATAAAGTTTGGTGCAATTTTCCACCAAATTGCCTAAAAAAAAAGAGGTCTGCTAGGTAACCACATCCAGTCTTTCTTCTAGTGCTCAGTTCAGAGATTATTGTTGCCAGAAAAGAGAGGGCCTAACCCCTAACAGAAGTAGTAAAATGAATTTTTGGACATTAAAGCAATTCGAAGCAGTTGACATTGAGCAGAGTTTATAATTTATTCCTTTTCGATTTTTCTTACGCTACATTTCCCCGGGGTAAAGCTTTGAGACCCGATAGTTTTCTTTTTTTTTCTATTAGGGAGGGCTAAGGGACACAGGTCCAACAGTTTTCACAAATATTGACTATAAGGCTAAACATTCAAATTCTTTTCCAAAAATAATGAATGTTGGTGACATAGAGCAATGCAAAATTTAGTTCATCCATAAATATCCACGAACTGCAGTAGTTTGTAACTTTCATTTCGAACGTATATAGGGGATGAATTTAAGATTGCCAATGTTTTATGAATTTATAAAGTCAATTTTAAACTTTAATTTCTTTCCATAAGGATTCTTATTATTTTGTTAAGGTATCCATCAAGCTCTCAAAATGCCAAACCATTTGATAATTGTTTCTTTAAGTAAACATAATTTATAAAAATTGTTGGAACTTACAAAATGTTGAATGGAACTTACAATTCTTGCAAACCAATGAAAAGATCATCATCAGTAAGAGGCCTAAAATTGATATATTAATGAAATACATTGTTTGCAAGTTACAAAGTTTAAAACACAATGGCACACCAAACTGTTGCATTCCATAATACATTTGTAATTCCATTCATCTTACAGGTATAGCCATTTTATAATTTGCTACAATGATTTCTAAATTATTTTTGTTGATAGCAACGTTGCTCAAAGAAGGTACATGTATGAACACAACAAGAAGACAAAATACGAAGAGGTGTATCTTGCAAGCACGCACTTCTTTACTTCTAAGGGGACATCATTCACATTCACTGTGACTTCAATTCATGCAATAACAAACAATATTAGGAATTTTGTTTTATTGATCAGCAAGTACCATGAACATCAAAGTATCCATACACAAAGAAAACATCCTTCCGCAAATGTTTCTCTATATTCTACATCCATATCTACACAACCCTATAGCCCTAGAATGATTTCCGAGCAACAGAGTTAGACAACATTCTCGTGCCCTCCTTCTTGTCTTCTCTTCCTTATTTTTTCCATTTCAGCTTGTACCTCTCTTTCCGCCACTTTCACATTTAGGTAGAGTGAGTAGTTCCTGTACCCCTTCACTTTCGTGATCCATTTCTTGTACGTCTTCCCACCTTGAATTGCAAGCTCCAAGTATTGACTGCTCTTAGAAATCTCTTGTTCTCGTTTTTTAAAATACTTGAGCTTCTTTTTCAAATCCACTACCTCTGATGTGGAAATTTCTTGCTCCATATCCTCATCCATATCCTCATCCATATCCATGTCTAAGGCATAGAAAGAGAGGGCTTGATCTATAGGGCTTTGGTCCTTCATGCCCTCGAAGATATTTAATTTTGATCGTGATTCTTCCACCCCTCTTCTTTCTTCGTTCAATCGAGTTTCTTCCACGTCACACGCTTTGATGATTTTTTCCATGGGCCCATGGAAGGTTGGATTAGCACTTGAGCTAGACCCTCCATCCTCTCGATTCTTCATCTGAAGGTAAAACGCTTCCATATTCAACATTTGAGTTCGCTGGGTCGACAAACGAATCTGTGCTAGCGTAATCAATTCCTCCAAAGTGCGCAAATCTTCTTCCTGAACGTTGGTTTCTAATTGTTTCTTCAGGCACTCGCACTTTTCTTTCTTCTCGTCCAATTGTTGGCGAAGGACCTTGAGTTTAGCCTCCTTAGTCAAAATAGAATCTTTGGATTCTAAGTCCACGTCAAGAGGGTCGGCTGAAGCAGGCATTATCATTAGTAGCCCTTGAGCTCCAGTACATTCCTCCAATGATCGATCATCTTCGTGGCGATCACTATCCAGAAATTGTAGTTCACGGCTCCTGATGTATGCCAGGAGTTCTACATCTCCTTCACGGTCAACTAGAATGGGACTCTGAACTGCTAGGGGTTCTACATGCAGTGCTAGGCCACATCCTCCATGTTCTTCTTCTTCCTCTTATTTTTCTCTTACCGCTAGTGTTGTAGTTCTTGGCAGCGGCTCTTCCATGGGATTTGGGACAACGTCGTCATCAGAGGACTCATCGTCTGAGCTATTTGGATCACACCACACATACTAGTCATCTGGCACTCCTTCAATGATATTTTTTTTGGGCCCAAGTCCATCTCGTGGATCATCGTAACGATCTGCCCTAGAAATGTCTCTCGAAGTGGGAACAGTGATTTTTGGGGATCGCTTCACGGTCCTCCAATCTATGGTTCTCAAAAGAACCAGTTCTGCATACACCATTTGGCATAAACCCAAACCTACTTCACTTCGATCAATTTTTCGCTTTTGGTATAAAACTCGATACACTTCAATACACCGTTGCACGAAAACAGCCACTCGGCAATAGTGAAGATTTGCGATGTTCTGACGGACGTGCTGTTTGTGGCGATGGCGGGGGAACATCTTGTCAATATGACACCATTCCACAAATTTCTTGCACGTGTTGAACGTCCAAACGGGGTTTAGGTTTTGCCATCCAGGAAATGCCACTGCCTGTGGGTCTTGAAGGATGCGTCGGTTTAGGTTTTGTCGCTCCCCTTTCTTCTTCTTTTGCTTCAACTTTGGGCCCATTGCGCGTGCGTAGGGTTTTGGAGTAATTAGGTTTAGGGTACCAAAATGTCAAACAGATATTCCACCTGCCACGCCCTATAGACAAGGAGCACCCACAACCAATTTCCAAGGGTCTGACACAAAATCTGCAACTAGCACACGAGCACGCATCCAGACGCTGGGAGGCAGATGGAAGACGATGCGCAGCGCAATGCAAATGAGGGCCGATTCAGCCCCCTTCCCCCTTAAATACCCGAGGTCGCGTGGGGGCGAGTGCGGGTGACCTGGCGGTTTCGGGTTATCGCGCAATCAAAGGGCGCGTGCGCGATAGGGCGACCGTCGGTCCAGGGGCGACCGTCGGTCCGCAGAGATGAACCGTCGCTGTAGAAGGCGACCTCGAGTGGGCGAGTACTGGTCCAGGGGCGACCGCGGGTAGGGCGAGTACTGGTCCAGGGGCGACCGCGGGTGGGGCGAGTGCGCGTGCAGGGCTTCTGCAATTCAGCAGCTGCAATAATTCCAGCGTTGAAGTAAATCCAGGATGGGAATCCCATGGTGAATTCAAGAGAATCCCCCCTTGTGTAATTTAAGTATTTAACCCCTACATGTATTGGACTCCGTTTTCCACATAAATGCTCCAAAACTGCCATACTTAGTAAAAGCACCAAATTTGAAGAAATTTTTTCTATTCAATACATGTAACCGTAGCATCTTGTAGTGCACTTGTTTTAGAAAATGTAGAAATAAATTCCTAGATTTTCAACGTCTACATTGCGAGATAATAACATTTGAATTCCTAGGAACCTATTTCTCCTCACTGCAAAAATGCAGGCACTTGCATTTTAGGAGGTCACATTCCTATGAAAAAATGTCCAAAATGGTGGTTATATTTGAAAATTGTCTTCTAAGGCAACTTGGTTGCATGCTTCAAAATTGAGGGATCGTTGGAAATTGTACAGCATTTGGGGAAAAACGAGTAAGGGGAAAGAAATAGAAAACCATTCAAAACATGAAAGTGTTATAAATTTCATATTTATGCAGAAAAATGACATTCCAAATGGTTGCACTGTTGCAATAAACATGTACATCACAAAATTTTTTTTGGGGGGGGAAATATTGAAATTTGAAACAACCAAAGGACTCTAAAGTTTATTTTAGAATAGGAAATCCTTAACTATTCTTAAACTAGAGCACATCATTTCTTTTCATCTCACAACTCACAATGCAATGATTCAAAGATTCTTACATATATATATGACCCTAAAGAACCAATTTCATTTTCTTTTTAAAAAGGGTGGTTATTTTTAAAAATGTAGTTGTCTGCCAAACAATAAAAATCACATATCATGCAATAACTTTTAAAACATGTCTTGACAAGCCATGAAAGTTGTTGTGCCTTAAATCTACTCTTTGGCAAATTGTTTTGTACAAATTTGAAAGCCAAAAAAGCAAAATCTCCATTTATATTGAGCTGCTCAAAATTACTATAATGCCAAAAAAGTAGTGTCGGCATTTAAGAGTTAAGGTATGTAAAGTAGATCATTTTATTTTTGCAACATGATGAGTATTTGCACCAATTGAATACTAGTTTTGTTTTTGGACTTCAAAAGATCTTTTGCATACATGCCTTTCCTAGAACTCAATACAAAATGTTTTAGACTCACTAAATTCCAATGCAAAGTATTTTAGACTCACTAAATCCCAATGCAACATATTTTTGATTCACTAAACTCCAATGCAAAATATTTCAGACTCACTAAACCCCATTGCAAAACATTTTAGATTCACTTAACCGCAATGCAAAATATTTTAGACTCACTAAACCCCAATGCAAAATATTTTAGACTCACTAAACCGCAATGCAAAATATTTTAGACTCACTAAATTTCAATGCAATTTATTTAGACTCACTAAACCCCAATGCAAAATATTTTAGACTCACTAAACCCCAATGCAAAATACTTTTGATTCACTTGACCCTTATGCAAAATATTTTAGACTCACATAACCCCAATGCAAAATATTTTAGACTCACTAAACCCCAATGCAAAATACTTTTGATTCACTTGACCCTTATGCAAAATATTTTAGACTCACATAACCCCAATGCAAAATATTTTAGACTCAGTAAACCCCAATGCAAAATACTTTTGATTCACTTGACCCTTATGCAAAATGTTTTAGACTCACGAAATCCCAATGCAAAATATTTTAGACTCACTAAACCCCAATGCAAAATACTTTTGATTCACTTGACCCTTATGCAAAATGTTCTTAACTCACTACCCCGCAATGCAAAATATTTTAGACTCACTAAATCCCAAAGCAAAATAGTATTGACTCACTAACCGCAATGCAAAATAGTTTTGAGTCACTTCACCCGAGTGCAAAATATTCTTAACTCACTAGATTTCAATGCAAAATATTTTAGACTCACTAAACTGAAATGCAAAATGTTTTAAATTTTTTCTCAGGGTCACCATCTTCTTCCATTTTCTTATAGGGGGGGATTTGTAAATGCCTTACAATTTGATACCTTTCCTAGACCTTAATGCAAAATGTTTTTGACTTATTAGGCCACAATGCAAAAGGTTTTGAAATTACTATTTTGCTCACCACCTCTTTCGACTTTTGTTCCACCATTTGAAGGACATGAGTAATAGACAACTCCACTTTCCGACGTCACATTTTCAGAATTTGAAGTTCTCTTCACTAGTAAGGCAAAGGTAAATTTGTTTTGGGCACCTAGACTACAGTAAGCATTTTTTAGAATCCAATGGTTGAGGTTAAGGGTTTAGTGTTTAGTGTTTAGGGTTTAGGGTTTAGGGTATAGGGTATACGATATAGGGTATAGGGTATAGGGTTTGAGAAGAGGGAAGGATATTCTACGTATTGGAATTTCTTTTCCATGATTTCTGACCTCTCATTAACATGACATTCAATTGGACGTCACTTTACAGAAGACAAGTGTACAACCTTCGCAGCTGTCCTATACGAGTGACTTACTCGGGCGAGTTCGGGTAAGGCGACCGCCGGTCGCCCTGGAGTGCGGGTCTTTTGGGGGGATTTGAGATTTGAAAGGGCTCTCAAGACCCGCACTCCAAGGCGACCGGCGGTCCAGGGGCGAGTGTGGGTCTCTGGGGGGAGATTTGAGATTTGAAAGGGCTCTCAGGACCCGCACTCCAAGGCGACCGGCGGTCCAGGGGCGAGTGCGGGTCCTTTGGGGGGATTTGAGATTTGAAAGGGCTCTCAAGACCCGCATTCCAGGGCGACCGGCGGTCCGGGGGCGAGTGCAGGTCTTTAGGAGGGATTTGAGATTTGAAAGGACCCGAAAGACCCGCACTCCGGGGCGACCGGCATTCCGGGGGCAAGTGCGGGTCTTTGGGGGGAGATTTGAGATTTGAAAGGGCTCTCAGGACCCGCACTCCAGGGCGACCGTCGGTCCAGGGGCGAGTGCGGGTCCTTTGGGGGGAGATTTGAGATTTGGGTGGGCTCTGAAGACCCGCACTCCAGGGCGACCGGCGGTCCGGGGGCGAGTGCGGGTCTTTGGGGGGAGATTTGAGATTTGGGTGGGCTCTGAAGACCCGCACTCCAGGGCGACCGGCGGTCCGGGGGCGAGTGCGGGTCTTTGGGGGGAGATTTGAGATTTGGGTGGGCTTGAAAGACCCGCACTCCAGGGTGACCGGCGGTCCGAGGGCGAGTGCGGGTCTTTGGGGGGAGATTTGAGATTTGAAAGGGCTCTGAAGACCCGCACTCCAGGGCGACCGGCGGTCCGAGGGCGAATGCGGGTCCTTTGGGGGGATTTGAGATTTTGAGATTTGGGTGGGCTCTCAAGACCTACACTCCAGGGCGACTGGCGGTCCGGGGGCGAGTGCAGGTCCTTTGGGGGGATTTGAGATTTTGAGATTTGGGTGGGCTCTCAAGACCCGCACTCCAGGGCGACCGGCGGTCCGGGGGCGAGTGCGGGTCTTTGAGGGGGGATTTCAGATTTGGGTGGGCTCTGAAGACCCGCACTCCAGGGCGACCGGCGGTCCGAGGGCGAGTGCGGGTCTTTGGGGGGAGATTTGAGATTTGGGTGGGCTCTGAAGACCCGCACTCCAGGGCGACCGGCGGTCCGAGGGCGAGTGCGGGTCTTTGGGGGGATTTTGAGATTTGGGTAGGCGCTCAAGACCCGCACTCCAGGGCGATTGGCGGTCATGGGCGAGTGTGCGTCGCCATGAGTCTATTTTACATGAAGGTGACATGATTGATTGAAACGTCATCCGCCACCTCGGAAAATGGTACTCATCACCTAGGGCAAGTCATAAGACGGTGTTTGTGGTCTTGAAGAACAAGTTTTGAACCCTTGTGATGGTACGTGGTTTGGTTTCAATAGCCAGCCTCCTTCTCCCTCCCCCCTAGATAAGAAAATGTTAAATCATTTCATGGTAATGGTGGTATTGTAAGATGAGTTGGTCCACTTGGTTAAGTAGATGTTTGTTAAGGGTTTGGAGGGATGGAAATTGCCTTTTGGTCAGAGATCTTTGTAACAAATTTATGATTCAAAGACCTTCCAGCGGAATGCAAAAATCGTTCCTTAAAGAAACGTCACTGAAATTAAGAGTATCAGATCATGTCCAGTACTTTATTACCATGAAGGATCTCACTGACGCTTTTATTTAATGAATTTTCATTTTACCAACTAGACCCCAATGACAAATGGGTGATTTATTGGCTTCGTACTTGCAGAGCCATGTGAAAAGGTTTAAAAAAATATAAAAGGAAAGACTTCCACATTTGGGATGTTGTTAAGGTAGATAATCATTGGCCTTTGAGAAATCAGCATGCCTACATCGTTTTCCTAGGAATCCTGAATATTGACCAATGGTCGTGAAGATTCTCCGAGCAAAGAGATGGAAGATTAATGATAGCTCAGAAATGTTTTTTTGGAAGGTCCTAGACAATGAAGACAATCTCTGGCTTCTAGATGATTTTTGGTGTTCTAGAAGGGCTTATCTCGTTTTTGGAATAATGAAAATCAAGATCTTCCAAATGATTTAAGCCACATAGTAAATGCTTGAAGCATGTAATCTATTTTGCTTTTTTGAGCCTCAAAATTGAAAAGCGTTTTTGAATGACCATTTTTGGAAAGTGATTTCTTTAAGTTTGGCTAGTTTATTCTCTAAGCATTGAAAACTACATACTATACCATAAATTTTCAACCTTATTCATATATCATACTACTGAAATCGCAATTTCCTCTACAATGTCACAAATGCTACTATAACTACTATGGGCTCGTGCTTGCTGTGCTACACACTCATTGTATCGCATGTTGGTATAATTCTGATATATTTGAGTAGAATGCATGAAAATGATTTCAACGAGTCTTTAAATTAATTCTCTTAAATATTTTGTAAAATTGTTTAGAATCATGCATATATAGAAATTCTATTTTCATACAATGTGATAATACAAAAATAAAGTAGCATTTTGCAATCACTTCTATAATATCATTTTTTACAAAGTATGATATTCCAGAAATGAAGGTGATATTAGAAAGGATCCATAGGATGGTAGCAATTCTCGTGCTTCTCTTGGCTCTACACTTGTTCGTACACGTATAATTGTGGGCTTTTCATTTTTCAAATGCTACTACCAAATGATTTCAGAAATTTATTCAATTGAAGTAATTTTTGATTTCACAACAATGAAGTTGGTCAAAATATTTTTCAAGATTTACAATTTTTCTTTTTAATTATTTAATTTGGGTTTAGATTGTTTATAAAAATTGAGTGAAGTTTCCAATGCATTCTAATGTATATGTATCTTTTATAGTATTCACCATTGCATATGTTCCGTTTATCATTCAATAGATTTCTTTTGTATATTTCAATACATATTTACTTGTACAAAAAATCATACAAGGATTTTAGTTATTTTCATTTGAAGAATTATTAAAACCTGTGTTTTGCATTTTGTGTAATACACAAAAAAATTAATAAAATTTTGATGATGAATGTGTACCAAAGCAAGCATTGACCGCTATTGTATTTTTCAAAATTTCATGTGATGCCATACTTCACTTGTTTTTGAACAAATGTGGTCTATGCATACATTAAAACATGTATTAAAGAAACAAATAAAAAATGTATGACATTCATACTGTGTTCTATATCACATAAATTTATTTTATGTGAATATGCATATACATTTTATGTGTACGGCAACTAAAGGAAATGAACTATATGAATGATTTTATAAAGAATAAGTGCGACTCCATCATAGCTTCATTCGATGTTCAAATAGTACCCGCCCTTTTTTGAGCTCTCAACAAGTCTCATCAAGCAGGTTTACGCTCTTTAGAGAGGCAGACTGATTTGTGATGAAGAGTTGATGAAGCAAAGAAAGTTCCTAAGAATAGATTGACACTCTTCTTCCACATCAAATAGCGTGGCAATGATGCTCTTATTCATCAAGTGCACTTGATGAATGGCTAAGAATGGTAGTGAATCATCATAGGAAATTCTGTGGCAACACTTCAAATCAACTTCTTTCATCAACATGGGTTGTGAAAATGCAATAGAAATCCTCACTCCTGGTTCAACCACTTTTTTTGGGGGGGATTCAGTTTTCATGGTTAGCTCTCCAAAAATATTTTGAAGTAGCTAGTTGAGCCATTTTACAAACTTTTTACAACGTGGATTTAAATTGTATTATTTTGGAAAATTCAATTATCATTGTGTCCTTACTCAATATCAGAATACTGAAATTGCATTTTTGGTGAATTTTTTAAGCCAATTTGCATGGATGTATATAATATCATATTGGAAACAATTGGTGATGAAATTTTTAAGTTTGATTGTGGCTACATGTACGAGACATTTCTACAAGCATCTTTCCCTTTCCAAGCATCTACCAAAAGTTTTACAATTCTTTATGCAACAATTTTAATCTTGAGGTGCCAATGCCCAGATGTCGTAAATAGAGATATCTCTTATTAAAATTAGATTTTATTATTTCCTCTCATGTGGTAAGTAACTTTTTACATTTGAGCGTCATGGTACATTGACTTTGACAAAATTTACTTAAAAGAGAAATGTATCTTTTTCACAATGTTAGTTCACATGACGCCTCATATTACGCCCTTACTAGGAGTGCATATTTTTGTTACTGAATGGGGTGTTTTTTAATATGAAAGATGGGCGTATGGATGACTCCTACGTATTTATGCAATCAAACGTAAGAAAATCATCAGCAATTGTTTTGCAGAAAATATTACATAAAATAGTGAAAATTGACTTCAGACATGAACGAAACTTGCAACTTTATTTCTTAAATATTGAAATTTTATATGTAGTTATGATTGGGATTGCATAAAGACGTAACGATAATTTTGTTGTCCAAACTAGCACATTTTAAATCCACAGTGCGAAAAGTCTGTGGAATGGCTCTAACAGCCACTTCGATGTACTTTAGAAGAGCTAATAATGAAAAATGATCCCAAAAAGAAGGAAGAAAAAGGACGGTTGAACAGTCCGGATCCGAAAACATTGGACCCCAAAAGTCGAACCCGCGGTCGCCCTGGGGCCGCGAGTGCGGATCCTGGTGGCGGACCCGCGGTCGCCCAGATAGGCGACTGCGGCTACAGAATGGGACCCGCGGTCGCCCTGGGTTTGGGGATCACGGGTCCACATTTTGGACCCGCGGTCGCCTGGGACCCGCACTCGCCCAGGGCGACCTCGGGTATAAGAGGGGTCGCTCGACCCCTCTTTCTACTATCTTCTCCCGGCCTTGCGCTTTGTCTGTCATCCACCTTAAGGGCCTGACTGCGGGCTCGTGGGTTGGGGTGATTTCATTGGGGGGGGGAGTTTTTGACCTTTTGCATCCCATAGTGCGGCAAAAAACATGGCAAATCGTGAAGGAGGTGGTAGTGCAGGAAAGAGGTATCCATGGAATCTTGACAACCTCGACGACTTTGAGGTGCACATTCCTACATTTGACCAAGCCGGGGGCTCTTCATCATCGAAGACTCCAGCAAAGAAGGCAAGAGCACATGACAAGAATTCAGAATGTCCCCCTCCGCAGTATGCAAACTTTGTACATCGAGTGGCCCTTGAATGGTATGAGGATAAGAGCGTGGAGTTGTTGGAAAAAACATACTTGAGGCATAAAGAAGTAGGCATTGAAAAGCTGAAAAATAACATGCAACAATTCTTAACACGAAAGTGCAAGGACTCTGCAGACTTTGGAGACGTGGATGTAACATACTACGGGGAATTCCAAAATTTCATGGATAATTGTCTTGGACAAATCATATTTAACACCCAAAAGTGGATGTCTTGCAACTGACCGTTAACACCTGGTGTTCAAGAAAGGGATGAAGAAAAAGAATTCCGCAACAAGATGAATTGGTGGCATGAAGCAGTCAAGAAGTTGTCGAAGAATAAAAGTAGACAAATGGCTTGGCAACAAGACGCACTAAACACCGCATTGTCGAAAGATGGTGGTTCATATGTGCTTTGGATCTATTCGGGGGCAAAAGTGGTCCCCCTCAGTGCATACAACAAGGAAGGTGGTTACGGGAAGGTACGCAAGGTGCAGATCGAAGGAATGGATATAATCCCATCGCATGTAGAATTTGCCGGAAAACTATCAAAGGCGAAGAAGGCACGTGATGCAAGGGTAGAGCGATCTGTGGAAGCGCTGGTGTGTCCCTTAAATCATCCTTGCATTATTAAATTCCTCGTTGTCCATGGTACAACAATGGAGGCGTACACGTTGTGGTGGAATGGTGGTAATTTGCAGGATATGTATGGGTTGAATAGGAAGGTTGTGGCACATGCGGAATGGCACGAAATGAACCGGGTGAAGGAGCTGAAGGACGAAGAGCCCAAACGAATTAGCCTTTTTCGAAGAGACAAGGCCAAATTGGCATGGGCCCTTGTTTATGTGACAAGTCTAGTACACCAATCGGGGGTGCTAGACAATGATTTGTCGCCCATGAATGTATTGTTGCATTATCCCGCGTACTCGGAGACCATTATCAACATTGGGATTTGCGATTGGGGAGTTGCAAGCCACACTCGCGAAGGAGCCCCTTCCCATTACGGATATGAAGATCGTGAAGAATTGCGCAAGGTGCGAAGAGGAAAATGGTGGGTGGCTCCTGAATTATTTTATTCGTTTTCGAAAACTAATCCATCACTCAACCTGGACCTGATGCAAGCCACACACAAGTACTCAGAGAAATCTGATTCCTATTCCATTGGGATGTTGACGGGAATGATGCAGCTTGGAAATACAAGCGACCTTGATAAAGATTTGTTCTCAAGTCCAGAGGCTGCTCGATACTTTGAATGGAAAATGAAAGAATTGTGTGAATGGACATTACGAAGAGGTCGACATGCACGCAAGTGGCGGCATTGCTCATGGGAAAACCATGGTTTTTGAAACCGCCGCAACAAGTATTTCGTGACTCCACCCTGTAGCACAATAGGATATTTGTGTATAGAGCGTGAGGGATCTTTTTAGGCAGTTTATAGGGTGCTCCTCATTAATGACACTATCGTTGTAAAGCGTTCATGTATGGACTTTTTTCCTGAGAAAGGTTGCCATTTTGAGCACACAACACAATATGCATGCAAGTGACCTATTTTTTTTGGATGAATGAGCAATTGATTTCTAAGTACCATCATGCACTATATAATTACTTGTAGCCTTCTAACCTATAAATGCTTTGGCTTATGCCTTCAACCCAAATTCCCCGAAGTGCCATTTCTAATATAAACAATCAATGTAAGGGTTAGCAGAAATTGAGAAATATATAATTATCACCGTATAAGATCTTACGGTTGGATATGCAAAAAGAAAACAATTATTTAAACTCTTTTCTCTTTGCAATAGAAATGACAATTTTGAATGTTTTTTGGTAGGAAAGTCACCTCGGTCCTTTAGGGGTTAAGCAAATGATTCAAAAAGTACCCAAAAGATGAGTTCCAAGGTGATCCGTTGTATGTTTTAAGGTTTAGTAGATGAGAGAATTAGATGGAGACATAAATTACAAATAACCGGATTTACATTGGGTCCAGGAGCAAGAAGCTTTGAAATCAAACTAGCTTATTGTTTGAGAGCTGGAAATTGGACATTAGATAAATTCTTAGCCCTATGGAGGGCCACTCTAGAGCAGCTGAAAGGACTGCAAGATTACATTTAACTTTGCTTAATGATTTATAACCCCCCTATAGTCAATCACTTGAAGTTGCAATGTCCAATGACTGTCAATGGTTCAAAATCCGAGTACAAGTAGTGAACTAATCAGGTTTCAGGTATTGATATCCACCTTAACCTTGATTTGCATGCTTTGTTTTCTAACCAAATTATGGAAAAAAAAAAAAATGTCAAAAATAGTCCAAGGACATCTACCATCAAGATTTTCTTAATAGCATCATGATAGATTTAACTCATTGACAATTGATGAGAAGGAAAGATGAAGAGGTTATATAGAAATCAATTGTCCATGGTGAATCTTCAAAAGGTATGGGATATATAGAAGAGAGATCACTCATTTTCAAATGCAATTAGTTGTGTTAAAACTAGAATTTTAGATCCCATTTAGGCATAACAGAATGGATTTTTTCAAAAAGCTTTGAATTAAAAAAAGTTGGAGAATCAAGCCAATTTAATCTCTAAAAATTCGTTTGAAGTCGGGAGCCTAATATAATTTACTTTAATGTAGAAAATTCTTGTAACCCTCTTAATAAGGAATTTAAAAATATAAATAACTAATTATATACTAATATATATGAAATGAATGTTTTTTGAAGATAATAGTAGCATTCAAAATCTAAGCAATATGTGAATTTCTTAATATATATTTCATAAGATAAGATACCCAATGTTTAGGGTTTTTAATAAAAAATTAAATTATTATTATTATTAAAAATAAAAATTGCGAAACAAATTTTTATTTTAATTGGACTCCATTTCTTATATGGATTTGTAAAAAACTACCATAGGTGTTTTGAAAGTTTGCCCTTGTTTGACTATTATAATCTTTTCAATTGAACAATCAATTTGTTTGTCTATTTCCTCGCAACTCGGTCATTTTTTTGTGAATCTTGCTCTAGAGGTGACTGTATGACTGGAATGAGTTTGAAAGGGTTTGTATTTTGGTAAATATGGTCCAGGGTTAAAAAATATACCACTAAACATTTTTCCCATTTCATTTTCATTAATTTGAAATTCACCTACCTGTTTGGTCTTTTTAATTTGATAAATTTTTTACAGATATGGCTTATAGTATATAACAGAGACTTTAGAATTTATTTTACCCATAAAGGGGTGAGGCCGTTGTTTTGCAAAGAAACACTCAAAATTGCTATCTTTATAGCGAAAGGTAAAAAAAAATGAAACCTTTTTTTTCCTACATTTAATCATAGGATGTTACATCTAACTAATATAAAAGTGTGTGTAACAAAGTTCATAAGTTTTGACCGCCCAAATTTTAAGATAGCTACATTTGAAGTGAAGAAACAAGTTATTCAGCACAATGGAGGATGAAATGTTCCAATCTAAAACAATTTTTTATTGAAGATTTTTGCAGTATAGAACTATGACCTTTTAATCTTTATAGTGATGTATATGGTGTTGGAAATTGAGAATGTAGGAAAAAAAAAGGGAATTCAAAAAGACTTCATTATCATCCTTACGAAAATGACTAAATAGAAGTAGGTAAAAGGGATATTGAAAATCTATAGTATTTTAGTCTTTTAGTTGGAATAAAAACGGACTAACTCCAATGATAAGATTGTTCTAGCATGTAAAATGAAACGTGGAATACCCTTTTTTTAGTTGGATAATTTGCATTCAAAAATGCGTCCTACAAATAATGTTTTGAAGATGACGCTTCACGTGCCCACAAAAATAAAACGTACATAACTTCGTCTTAGCAAATCCAAATGAAATGAATCAAAGCTTTCCGGATAGGCCAAAAAATAGTGAACAAGGAAATTCATCCAAAAATTTTCAGAATAATTTCACTGCCCACGCTGACCCTGGATCCGCGGTCGCCCTACCGTACGCGCACCCACCCCTGTCCGGACTAGGGGTCGCCCAGAAGACGCGCACCCGCCGAGGTTCTCGGATCGCCGGTCGCCCCTGACGGACCCGCACTCGCCCGGACTTGCAGACCGCCAGTCGCCCTACCGTACGCGCACCCGCCCCTGTCCGGACCAGCGGTCGCCCAGGTTCTCGGACCGCCGGTCGCCCCTGACGGACCCGTACTTGCCCGGACTTGCAGACCGCCGGTCGCCCTACCGTACGCGCACCCGCCCCTGTCCGGACCAGCGGTCGCCCAGAAGACGCGCACCCGCCCAGGTTCTCGGACCGCCGGTCGCCCCTGACGGACCCGCACTCGCCCAGACTTGCAGACCGCCGGTCGCCCTACCGTACGCGCACCCGCCCCTGTCCGGACCAGCGGTCGCCCAGAAGACGTGCACCCGCCCAGGTTCTCGGACCGCCGATCGCCCCTGACGGACCCGCATTCGCCCAGACTTTCGGACCGACGGTCGCCCCTGGGGAACCCGCACTCGCCCCTGGGCCCACGGGACCGCGGGTATAATAGGCAGTTTGGAGACCGCCAATCCCCATTCTCCCACCTCTCCACCACGACTCTCATCCACCTTTGTGGGGCTGACTGCGGGTTCGTGAGGTGTGGACAAGGTTGAAGGGGGATTTTTCTCTCTTTTCAACTCTTATTTTCCTATAGCAATTGTTGCATGTGTGTTCTGGCAAACTGTGGGAGTCATGGAGAATGAGCCCAAGTCACCCGGCCCTAGTGCACCTTCACCGTTGTCAAAGAAAGACAAGAAGCGCATCGAAGAGAAGGTGCGCAAACGATCAGGGAAACATCGGAAGCACCGTTGGCCGCTGCTGTTTCATGCTAAGGTGAAAGCCTTCTTAAGGTGGAAAACAGAACCAGAGCCTTGGAATTATAAGACGGTGAATTGATATGTGGATTGGTGCCACATTGACAAGTTATTTCCACACGCTCGTCATTTTTCGCACGTGAGTCAAAACAAGTGTAATATGGCGTATTGTAAACATGCAGACTTTAAACGTAGATGTTGCGAGGTATGGCAAGAAATATACGGCAAGAAGAAGGTTTTCCGGAATGATAATTTCGGATTCTATCTGGTGCAAATGGTCTATGCTGAGATCATATTGAAGAAACGGGTGGATTGGACGACAATGAAGGATGTCCCTGCCGGCCTTCGACCGTCTGAAGCAATAGTACCCAGTCCAACAAAGGCAGTAGACATAGAGAAAATGTTGAAAGCAACAAAGACTTCGAAGAAGCACGTTCGATGAAGAGGTACTATGGACTCTTTCTTCTAGCGAAGATGAACACACGCACGAATATGATGAGCACTTCTTTGACAGTGACTCAGACGACCTCTTGCATGAAGAGATCATGAATATGGTAGGCCAGACACCAGATGGATACGGAGATCCGGTGGAGCTGAAGAACTTGAATGACCTTGAGGGTATACATGATACTGGATTGGATCCAGGGGCAGTGGGAGGAACACAGAATAGGAGCCCCTTTGATCAAAATGATCGTGGTCAAATTTGAGTGCACACAAGCAGATTCTGACATTGTCTTTGATTCCACAGATTGATGTGGAATCAAATGTGAAGGAATCATATGAAGAATTGACCTTGGATGAAGAATTGGTGAAGACACATGCGTCTCTGACATCAACAGAAGACTCTATTGAATGTTTGAAGGAGCGTATCGCAAACCCTGGACGAGTACTTGCATTGAAGCAACGCTTGCAAGCTTTGAATGAGGCGGGTGACAAGATGGAAGAGGATTTGGTAGCGTTATCTAAGAGTCGGGAATCCTATGAGAAGAAAAAAGAAGCTGGGAAGTCGCATGTTTTGGACAACTACCGCCTATGGGAATCCAAATTCCAAATCTTGGAACAAAGACGGTGGCAAGCTGAAAATGAGAAAAGAAGCCTTGATGCTCAAATAAGAAGAGCAAAAGGAAAGAAATGTTGTGATCTTGCTGAAGAGCAGATGCCTGGGTTGGACACCGCCATGTTAGCTCTAGAATATGGCAACAATCCTGAAGAAGTTGCAACTCTTCGGAAGGTGGTGATGCTGCACGCCAGAAAAGTGACGACATCGGAAAAAGAATGGGAGGACCTCTCTGCGGAGAGAGAATATTATAGAGCATGGACTCGCTACATGTCGTCTATTTGGGGAAAGACAGACAAAGAAGTAGAGGAAATGGGGCGTGAGCCACAATTGAGTGATTTCCTAGGCAAAAAGTGATTTTGGAAAGTGCAAATGTAGAGTGGATAAGTATTTTGATCTTGAGTTTGATGCTTGTTGAAGCTGTGTAAGAGTGTCTGTTTTTCAGCAATGAGCTCAAATTTCAATAAAAATATATTTTTTGTTAAAGTTTTATGTATCGTTTATTTTCGCAGAGGGCGAACAAGTTTGTTTGGGAGTATGCACTATGTAGCTTTGAAATCCTATAGTAGGGAATGGAATTGGCCGTTGGAGACCCAAAATGTAGCAAATTTAATTCTTTTTCTAACAAAATCCTTAACCATGGGCAGTCCTAACATGCAAAGAATTTGGAGGAAAAAAGCGTCTTTTGAATGGAATGAAATTGTGCAAATTCCAGTGGTATTATTTTCTTACGTCCCAAAGTATGACATTGAGACTCTTCTTGAGGAATTCCAAGGACTGCATTAAAAAATGTATCGTACAATTCTATTTTGAAGACTAAGTTTTACCAATAGAATGTCTATAACTGTATCATATCAAATTCAAAGTGGAATGAATAAAAGAGTTTGCAGAGAATTGTAATGTACTCTATAGGGAAGTGAAAAAAAAATCACTTGTTTTGAATTTAATGGATTCCCCTCTTTTGTATGAATCCACTTATTAGGGCTTCACTTTTAAGTGCAAGCTTTGAAGGTGGTTGCAATAAATGCCAACCCATTTTTTTTTTTTTTGAATAGTACTCCTAATTTTTTGAAGAATACTTTAAAATTACAAAATACATTTTATTTAAATGTAAAATAAAATGTAATGTACACACTTTGAAGAAGAAGGTACCCTATAAAGGAAAAGCATAGAAAAATTCTCCGAGTACATAAACTACAAAATTACAAAATTCCATGAGAACAAGTACTTCTACATTTCAAATTGTAAAAAATAGAAAAAACAATTCCAAAAGAAGAAATTGACAATTTGAGAGACCTATAATATAAAGAGATTTCTAATCCCCCCAAAAAATTCCAAGGTCGTGGAGGTAGTTCAACCGTTAAGTTTTCTTGACCAAATAGATTTATCATTGGGATTTGCCTGGTATAAATTTAACCCCTATAGGACCGATTTGCGTTTTCAGGACTTATAACTTTTTTGGGCAAATACATGTGAGCAGAGATTTGCATCTTTTGAGCTGGAATTTATCAGAATGTGGGATCTAGGAATATCTTTCACATGCACAAAGTTCATGACATTTGGAAAAACAAGCAAGAAGTTATTGCAAAATATGTTTTTTTTTTCCAGCTCAAGCTGTCGGGGCAGTCGGGCAGTTTGTGCAGATCTAAAAAATCACTTTCCTAAGAAAAAAAAATTGGAAATTCGTTCTTCAGATTTATATGTACTCCAAGAGCTCTGAATCATTACATTTTAATAGTTGAGATGAAAATTATGAGGCTTTCAGTTTGCAGGCAGTTATGGAATCCGTACTAGGGCTTTGTTTTTGTGCTTTCTAGTGCCAGATTGCAGCACCCTAAAAAGTTTGCCTAAAAAACAACTAAAAAAATACCAAAGAATTTGGCTGAAATTGCCAGAAAATTTCAATTCAAAAAAATTGGATAGAAATATCGAAATTGTACATGAAAATCAGATTATAGAAATGAAATATGTGCTAATGAGATATTTGCTATCCAATATGTGGATGAATGTTGAAATTTGGAGGACTACTATTACATTTTATATCACCACTCTGGCTATTCGTCAAAAATTAAAAGAAAACTCTGATCTCTACCCCCAAAAAAACTTTGAATGCTTTTATTTTACTAGAATTTCAATATTTTTGAAAAACAATAATGCTATTGGAAGTAGATTGCTTATAACAACAATTCAACCATTTGGATTGGAATTATTTAATTTTATAACTTATTTATTAAAGAAATCGTATTTCGAATCATTCTCTACTTCTTTCTACTCACTATTTTTTTCCTATATGTTGTACAGCTCCAAATGATCTGAATTTTTTTTTGGATGTAGCCCACTTACCCTAGAAAATGAATCCAAAGAAGTACAACCGTTTTGGACCTTTTTTCATAATGATTTGACCTTATGAAGTGCTCGTGACTGTTTTTTTGCAGTGATCAAAAAAGGATTTTTGCCACTTCAAACGCTAATGTCTTGCAATCTACTGAATCTAGTGATCTACATTCTACATGGTGGCAAGAAATTTCTGAATTTTTTTCTACATATTTTCAAAGTAGGGTACTACAAGATCCTATATTGGATCCTGTAGTACTCTATTTTGAAAATATGTGCAATAAAATTCAAAAATTTCCTATGTTAGAAAATGATACTGAAAAAAAATTTGGTACTTGTAAATCAAATGGCAATTTTAGAACATTTTGGGTGCAAACGTAGTTAAGGAACTTTAGGGGTTAAATAAGCAATATGAATATCCTAGGTCTTCCTTCTATTTCAAACTTACGTGCACCTTTAAAATCCTTCCAAAATACCAATGTTTAGTAGTTTTGTTTTTTACTTTATAGGATTGTTTAGTAGTTTTGTTTTTTACTTTGTAGGATTGTTTAGTAGTTTGGTTTTTAACTTTGTAAGATTTTTAGTTGAATTGTTTATTGTAAGAACTTAGAGCTTGAAACTTGTACTACCTAAATTATCAGTTTAGAATATTGAAAGTGAGAAATAGAGAAACCTCAGCTTAGCAATGCGCTACAAATTTTTTCCCTTTGCTTGTATATGTCATTAAGCCTTGTGCATTCATTGCAAGCCATGCAATCCTAAACTTTAAACTTTTTTCCACACAGTTTAATAGTAGTCACGACAATGTCACGTGTCACTATGTAAGATCCTAGTATCTTATGGCCGCGTGTGCCAGGTGATTGCAAGAAATTCTTGTCTTTCTTTAATGTCTCCATGCCCTAGTCCATAGAGAAGTATTTCTTTGCTCATAAGTTTTGCACTTTTGCATCGTAAGTCCGTTTTCTATGCAATTAGAAACAATAGTAAATATAAAAGTTCTAGACATTGTGTGAATTTTACGATTCATTTGAAATTTGTTTTACAATTTTGGAATTAGCCTTGATGGAGACATGTAGACCATTAATCCTAGGCCATTTGTGGAATCTTGACTCCTATTTTAGACTCCAAAAAGCAAATTTGTAGCTCAAAATTGGTATACAAGAAAATCTACTAAAGTTACACGATCATGCAAAAGATTTTTTTCAAATAAGAAGCTGTCCACCTTCCTCATATGCTCAAACTGTACTACCTAGTACCTTTGTGTTGGTGTAGAGAAGATTGTTTTCTTTTCCCATGATCAAATTTATAGAAATGCAGCATCTTCTAGGCAAGAGAAATGAACATTTTTTTGGATATTTTTTAACAAATAATTTATAAAGTGTCCATTTTCTTATAGTTGTTAATGTTCTTTCACTACACAAACATTTATAAATTAAATTTTAGTAGCTCTCAAGTTTGGGAGACTGAAGTTTTGAAATGCTTTATGAACTATCCATATTTCATCCCAATTTTAGAAGTTTTATTTGAAAAGTCACAGGTCTCCACTGCAAAGGCCATTTTGAACGGCCATTCACAGGTGGTTTTTGCAACAACCCTGCAAAAACAATGCCTTAAAAAATTTGGTACTCTTTGCCCTTCACTATAGAAATAACAATTTCAAATTTTTATCGGGATATGAAAAGGGCCTTTGTCCTTTTGAAGTTAAATGCTACTGAAAGAACCAAAAATAATAGTCACTGCAATTTTTAATATGCGAAGATATGAAAGTATTATATATTGAAATGAATGCAATATGCTATCGCAATGCATGAGTACAAAAAAACGTCGAAAAAAAAGTGACCCTAAGACAATGCAAAATGGGTAGAAAATACTAGTCATTGTAACATATGCCCATGCAAAAGGAGCTGCCCACAATGTAATACTCTGAAAATCTGAAATTGATAATGCCTATTTATGGAGCCAACAATTTCAATCTCCAAATATTTAGCCTCGTACATTTGGGTCGTCCCGAGAACGACTTCCTTCTCCGCGCTCGTAGTTCGATGATGGTCCAATTACAAGTTTTTGTTTTGCACGAGTTCGTGAAGCGGGTCCATCCGCCTGAAGAATGGCTTCCAAAATGTTGTTGTCCTTCAAAGCCTCCAGAGTTCGCATGGTCTGGGGAGAGTGCGCTTCCATGATGTAATCAAGCGCTTGACTTGTGTAGTAAGGACAATATGTAGAGTCAAGGTGCGCTGCATCATCCAAATCCTCTAGAGAAGAGTTCTCGTTCCGATCGGGTGTCCTCTCTCCTTGGAAATTCCAACGATGCCCTAGTGGATGTGGACCCCATTCAAAAGTATGGATAGTGCTATTGTAAAATCCACCAAGACACTGGTAAAAAAATGCCCTCTTCCCCTTGTTTTGAGTGCCTGTTCCCATCATCTTGAAAGCGACTTCAACTATTTCAGCCGGGTTCGTTTCCCAATTCAAATGGGTGGTAATTTGTCCTTGATCTTGATCGTGCAGACCTTGTCGCCAGCTCCACAGCAAATCTCAGCCCCAGAGTCCAGTTTGATCGGTCGTGCTGGCACTATGTTCCCAAGAAGGGGGCATGTATGTCAATAAATTGAACATAACGTACAGGCGCTCATGAAATGGCGCTGAACAAATGACACAACGCCGTCTAATAAGACACTGCGAGATGAGGCATTGAGGGTGGTAGACGTGTGCGCATGATCCAAGAGCCCAACCGCCTTCTGGACCAAATTCCTCTTGACAGATGGGGCATCTCGTATGATCCAAAACAAAATCAGATGGTTTGGGCCAAAGCAACCTTTGTTTTTTTTCATCCAGATGAGAAGATACACGATTTTGGTAGTCCCAACCGTTGTGTACCCAATCTATTACATTTCCCTCCGAATCGTTATCCGACATTGGCATATTATTGGGGAACAAGTCTTCCAACAACGCCCAAGATGTCAATCCATTCTCACGCTTTGGTGCCTTGGCAATGAAATTTCTGGAAACCTTCTCCAATTCCTTTGCAATTTGTTGACATCGGTCAACTGATAGAATGCATGCCAGCTTCCAATGGTAGTGTGTCGATTGAATTTCATCCAACCGTGATCGAAGGACTTCATTTTCCTTCTGCATCTTTTTGTGCGCCGACGACTGCACTGATGATTGTACCAATTGAGGAGGCGGTGGAAAAGAGAGCAAATCTTGCATGCCAAGGTCATCAATGCGATCCTTTCCAATCTCCAGCGCAGAGAGTAACTGATTTGTGGAAGGAGCACGCGTGAATGGCTTGGCACGCTTCCGGAGTGGAGAACGGTCATCAACGTCATCAGTTAAATCTTCGACCACCTTATCTGGATGGTTTGCATCACGCTCATGAAAGGCATCGTTTGCGTCAGATACAGTCAAGTCTGTCGGAACCGTATCTTGAAGACGTTGCAGTTCAACAGATTGATTAGTAATGGCAAGGTTTTTCAGTTTGCACTCCAATTGCAATTTGGTCACATTTGCTTCTAAAGAAGCAATCGTGGCATCTTTAATCTTGAGCAAGTCCAACGCCTTTGCCAAAGTCATCACGTCATCATCTGCAGGTGTTTGTTCCTGCTGAGGGGGAATCTGGTTGATGGTTTCTATCTCCATGGCCTCACCATCGACAAGATCAAAAACAGTGTTGACATTTGGGATAGGTCGAGGCGGAATTGGGATCGCCGAGGAAGTTGATGCGCCTACAGTCACTGTGGTGGAAGGCAGCACGGTTGACGGTGGTAGGTTGCTACGTTGTCGCGCGGGTCTTCTAGCCTCAGTATGAGCACGTGGCACTTGATTGGCTCCTGTCACAGGTTCCCTAGCTCGCATTGTCCTAGGCTCTCGCGTACCGTCTGAGTCGTTATCTTCTTCTGATGTCTCGGTCTTGGATTGATCAGCGCGTTGATTCCCATAAGCACTCCGCATAGGTGCGAGGCCCCCCTCTCAAAAAAGACGTTCCCCTTTTGCAATGTTGTTCTTCGGACGTGTGATGTATGTTGTAGGTTTCACAGTACACCAGTCAACTTCTTTCTTCAGGACCACCTCCGCGTAGACTCCTCTGGCTAGAAAGAGGGCAACCTCATTTTGTTCCACCGTGCTGCGTTGATATAAGACCTGCCATACTTCAATGCATCTTTGAACGAACTCTTGGTTATCACAGAACTTCAAATTTGCCTTGTTGCAGTGTCGATGTTTATTATGCCGCCATGTTGGAAACAGTTTGCTGATGTGGCACCACTCAATGTACTCCTTGCACATTCGTACTGTCCAGGGCCCAGCTTCGTCCTCCCACCCCTTGAATGCCTGATGGTTTGGATTGTTCAAGACATGCAAACGCTTGCGATGACATTTGCCGTGACGTGGTCGATTCTTATCTATGGCAGCCTTGCGCTCAACTCCCGTCACACGCGAAGCGTTTGGAACTGGAGGTGTCTCTGGATTATTGTTGCTGGTGGCCATGATCGCTTGGTGATATTGATTTTACACGCAACCACGCCGAAATATCTTCTTACAACTGTCTTCTTGAAAAGTACCCAGAAGTTCTGATGTTTGACGAAACGGATCAATAGAAAATAAGCTTCAACCTTCCGGACCACGCATGCAGTCTCTAAAGTATACAAGCCGAAAAGCCTCAAGGATGAAGAAAGGAGACTAACGATGAAGTAGGAGACCGCTTATAAGGACTGCCAGTCGCTTTCAGGGCGAGTGCGGGAGAGGAGACCGCGTGGAGCAACAGCTGGTCCGCCCTAGGCGGGTGCGCGACTGCGAGTGCGCGTGGGGTGACCGCTGGTTTGCCCTGGGCGGGGTGCGCGACTTCGAGTGCGCGTAGGGCGACCGCTGGTCCGCCCTGGGCGGGTGCGCGTGGGGCGACCGCTGGTCCGCCATGGGCGGGCGCGCGTGGGCGACCGCTGGTCCGCCGTGGGCGGGGGCGCGACTTCGGGTGCGCATGGGGCGACCGACGGTCCGATCCCACCGTCGACCGCCCCACCCGAATTCGCACTACCCACACTAGCCTTTGGCGACCGACGGTCGCCTTCTTCCGTGACAGGTGGAAGCCACATGGCATCCAGGTGGCGCATGGTAAATGCGTGGTAAATTTTAAAAGTCAAAGGTAACTTTGACTCTTATTAGACGGACGGGGGGGTCTACTAGACGTCTATGATCTCGCGTTTGTCGCGTTGTCGTGCTGTCGCGACAGAAAACCCTGATTTCAGTGTACCACAAATCCGTGAGTCATGAAACAAAATAATCCACGTGCATGTGGGAAAAGGAGCATGCAAGTTGCAAATATGAGAAGCACTAATCTCAAATGCATGGCCGCATTTAAATCATTCCCCATTTTTTTTAATTTGTCACAAAGTCCTACGAGTTTGATTTTGGAGCTTGTAATTTAGTGTACCACAAATCCGTGAGTCGAGAAACAAAATAATGCACGTGCATGTGGGACAATGAGCGTGCAAGTTGCAAATATGAGAGGCACTAATCTCAAATGCATGGCCGCATTTAATTCATTCTCCATTTTTTTTAATTTGCCACAAATTCCTACGAGTTTGATCTTGGGGCTTGTATTTTAGTGTACCACAAATCCGTGAGTCCTGAAACAAAATAATGCACGTGCATGTGGGAAAATGAGCGTGCAAGTTGCAAATATGAGAAGCACTAATCTCAAATGCATGGCCGCATTTAATTCATTCCCCATTTTTGTTAATTTGTCACAAAGTCCTACGAGTTTGATTTTGGGGCCTGTATTTTAGTGTACCACAAATCCGTAAGTCGAGAAACAAATCCACGTGCATGTGGGAAAATGAGCGTGCAAGTTGCAAATATGAGAAGCACTAATCTCAAATGCATGGCCGCATTTAATTCATTCCCCATTTTTGCTAATTTGCCACAAATTCCTACGAGTTTGATCTGAGGGCTTCAATTTTAGTGTACCACAAATCCGTGACTCATGAAACAAAATAATGCACGTGCATGTGGGAAAATGAGCGTGCAAGTTGCAAATATGAGAGGCATTAAACTCAAATGCATGGCCGCATTTAATTCATTCTCCATTTTTTTTAATTTGCCACAAATTCCTACGAGTTTGATCTTGGGGCTTGTATTTTAGTGTACCACAAATCCGTGAGTCATGACACAAAATAATGCACGTGCATGTGGGGAAATGAGCGTGCAAATTGCAAATATGAAAAGCATTAATCTCAAATGCATGGCCGCATTTAATTCATTCTCCATTTTTTTTAATTTGCCACAAATTCGTACGAGTTTGATCTTGGGGCCTTTATTTTAGTGTACCACAAATCCGTAAGTCGAGAAACAAATCCACAGGCATGTGGGACAATGAGCGTGCAAGTTGCAAATATGAAAAGCATTAAATTCAAATGCATGGCCGCATTTAATTCATTCTCCAATTTTTTTGATTTGTCACAAATTCCTACGAGTTTGATCTTGGGGCTTGTATTTTAGTGTACCACAAATCCGTGAGTCATGACACAAAATAATGCACGTGCATGTGGGAAAATGAGCGTGCAAGTTGCAAATATGAGAAGCACTAATCTCAAATGCATGGCCACATTTAATTCATTCCCCATTTTTTTTAATTTGCCACAAATTCCTACGAGTTTGATGTTGGGGCTTGTATTTTAGTGTACCACAAATCCGTGAGTCCTGAAACAAAATAATGCACGTGCATGTGGGAAAATGAGCGTGCAAGTTGCAAATATGAGAAGCACTAATCTCAAATGCATGGCCGCATTTAATTCATTCCCCATTTTTGTTAATTTGTCACAAAGTCCTACGAGTTTGATTTTGGGGCCTGTATTTTAGTGTACCACAAATCCGTAAGTCGAGAAACAAATCCACGTGCATGTGGGAAAATGAGCGTGCAAGTTGCAAATATGAAAAGCATTAAACTCAAATGCATGGCCGCATTTAATTCATTCCCCATTTTTGCTAATTTGCCACAAATTCCTACGAGTTTGATCTGAGGGCTTTTATTTTAGTGTACCACAAATCCGTGAGTCATGACACAAAATAATGCACGTGCATGTGGGAAAATGAGCGTGCAAGTTGCAAATATGAGAGGCATTAATCTCAAATGCATGGCCGCATTTAATTCATTCTCCATTTTTTTTAATTTGCCACAAATTCGTACGAGTTTGATCTTGGGGCCTTTATTTTAGTGTACCACAAATCCGTAAGTCGAGAAACAAATCCACAGGCATGTGGGACAATGAGCGTGCAAGTTGCAAATATGAAAAGCATTAAATTCAAATGCATGGCCGCATTTAATTCATTCTCCAATTTTTTTGATTTGTCACAAATTCCTACAAGTTTGATCTTGGGGCTTGTATTTTAGTGTACCACAAATCCGTGAGTCATGACACAAAATAATGCACGTGCATGTGGGAAAATGAGCGTGCAAGTTGCAAATATGAGAAGCACTAATCTCAAATGCATGGCCGCATTTAATTCATTCCCCATTTTTGTTAATTTGTCACAAAGTCCTACGAGTTTGATTTTGGGGCCTATATTTTAGTGTACCACAAATCCGTAAGTCGAGAAACAAATCCACGTGCATGTGGGAAAATGAGCGTGCAAGTTGCAAATATGATAAGCATTAAACTCAAATGCATGGCCGCATTTAATTCATTCTCCATGTTTTTTAATTTGCCACAAATTCCTACGAGTTTGATGTTGGGGCTAGTATTTTAGTGTACCACAAATCCATAAGTCATGAAACAAAGTAATGCACGTGCATGTGGGAAAATGAGCGTGCAAGTTGCAAATATGAGAAGCACTAATCTCAAATGCATGGCCGCATTAATTCATTCTCCAGTTTTTTTAATTTGCCACAAATTCCTACGAGTTTGATCTTGGGGCCTGTATTTTAGTCTACTACAAATCCGAAAATCGAGAAACAAATCCACGTGCATGTGGGAAAATGAGCGTGCAAGTTGCAAATATGAAAAGCATTAAACTCAAATGCATGGCCGCATTTAATTCATTCCCCATTTTTGTTAATTTGTCACAAAGTCCGACGAGTTTGATGTTGGGGCTCGTATTTTAGTGTACCTCAAATCCGTGAGTCATGACACAAAATAATGCACGTGCATGTGGGAAAATGAGCGTGCAAGTTGCAAATATGAGAAGCACTAATCTCAAATGCATGGCCGCATTTAATTCATTCTCCATTTTTTTTAATTTGCCACAAATTCCTACGAGTTTGATCTTGGGGCCTGTATTCTAGTCTACTACAAATCCGAAAATTGAGAAACAAATCCACGTGCATGTAGGAAAATGAGCGTGCAGGTTGCAAATATGAAAAGCATTAAACTCAAATGCATGGCCGCATTTAATTCATTCCCTATTTTTGTTAATTTGCCACAAATTCCTACGAGTTTGATCTTGGGGCTTGTATTTTAGTGTACCACAAATCCGTGAGTCATGAAACAAAATAATGCACGTGCATGTGGGAAAATGAGCATCCAAGTTGCAAATATGAGAAGCACTAATCTCAAATGCATGGCCGCATTTAATTCATTCCCCATTTTTGTTAATTTGTCACAAAGTCCGACGAGTTTGATCTTGGGGCCTATATTTTAGTGTACCACACATCCGTAAGTCGAGAAACAAATCCACGTGCATGCTGGAAAGTGAGCGTGCAAATTGCAAATATGAGAAGCACTAATCTCAAATGCATGGCCGCATTTAATTCATTCTCCATTTTGGTTATTTGTTACAAATTCCTACGAGTTTGATTTTGGGGCCTGTATTTTAGTGTACCACAAATCCGTAAGTCGAGAAACAAATCCACGTGCATGTGGGAAAATGAGCATGCAAGTTGCAAATACGAGAAGCACTAACCTCAAATGCATGGCCGCATTTCATTCATTCCCCATTTTTGTTAAGTTGTCACAAAGTCCTACGAGTTTGATTTTGGGGCCTGTCTTTTAGTGTACCACAAATCCGTAAGTCGAGAAACAAATCAACGTGCATGTGGGAGAATGAGCGTGCAAGTTGCAAATATGAGAAGCATTATACTCAAATGCATGGCCGCATTTAATTCATTCTCCAGTTTTTTTAATTTGCCACAAATTCCTACGAGTTTGATCTTGGGGCTTGTATTTTAGTGTACCACAAATCCGTGAGTCATGAAACAAAATAATGTACATGCATGTGGGAAAATGAGCGTGCAAGTTGCAAATATGAGAAGCACTAATCTCAAATGCATGGCCGCATTTAATTCATTCCCCATTCTTGTTAATTTGCCACAAATTCCTACGAGTTTGATCTTGGGGCTTGTATTTTAGTGTACCACAAATCCGTGAGTCATGAAACAAAATAATGTACATGCATGTGGGAAAATGAGCGTGCAAGTTGCAAATATGAGAAGCACTAATCTCAAATGCATGGCCGCATTTAATTCATTCCCCATTCTTGTTAATTTGCCACAAATTCCTACGAGTTTGATCTTGGGGTTTGTATTCTAGTGTACCACAAATCCGTGAGTCATGAGACAAAATAATGGACGTGCATGTGGGAAAATGAGCGTGCAAGTTGCTAATATGAGAAGCATTAATCTCAAATGCATGGCCGCATTTAATTCATTCCCCATTTTTGTTAATTTGTCACAAAATCCTACGAGTTTGATTCCGGGGCCTGTATTTTAGTGTACCACAAATCCGTAAGTCGAGAAACAAATCCACGTGCATGTGGGAAAATGAGCGTGCAAGTTGCAAATATGAGAAGCACTAATCTCAAATGCATGGCCGCAATTAATTCATTCCCCATTTTTGTTAATTTGTCACAAAGTCCGACGAGTTTGATCTTGGGGCCTGTATTTTAGTGTACCACAAAACCGTGAGTCATGACACAAAATAATGCACGTGCATATGGAAATATGAGCATGCAAGTTGCAAATATGAGAAGCACTAATCTCAAATGCATGGCCGCATTTAATTCATTCTCCATTTCTTTTAATTTGCCACAAATTCCTACGAGTTTGATCTTGGGGCTTGTATTTTAGTGTACGACAAATCCGTGAGTCATGAAACAAAATAATGCACGTGCATATGAAATATGAGCATGCAAGTTGTAAATATGAGAAGCACTAATCTCAAATGCATGGCCGCATTTAATTCATTCCCCATTTTTGTTAATTTGTCACAAAGTCCGACGAGTTTGATTTTGGGGCTTGTATTTTAGTGTACCACAAATCCGTGAGTCATGACACAAAATAATGCACGTGCATGTGGGGAATTGAGCATGCAAGTTGCAAATATGAAAAGCATTTAACTCAAATGCATGGCCGCATTTAATTCATTCCCCATTTTTGTTAATTTGTCACAAATTCCTACGAGTTTGATCTTGGGGCCTGTATTTTAGTGTACCACAAATCCGTAAGTCGAGAAACAAATCCACGTGCATGTGGGAAAATGAGCGTGCAAGTTGCAAATATGAGAAGCACTAATCTCAAATGCATGGCCGCATTTAATTCATTCCCCATTTTTGTTAATTTGCCATAAATTCCTACGAGTTTGATCATGGGGCTTGTATTTTAGTGTACCACAAATCCATGAGTCATGAAACAAAATAATGCACGTCCATTTGGGAAAATGAGTTGCAAATATGAAAAGCATTAATCTCAAATGCATGGCCGCATTTCATTCATTCCCCGTTTTTCTTAATATGCCGCAAATTCCTACAAGTTTGACCTTTGGGCTTGTATTTTAGTGTACCACAAATCCGTGAGTCATGAAACAAAATAATGCACGTGCATATGGAAAAATGAGCGTGCAAGTTGCAAATATGAGAAGCACTAATCTCAAATGCATGGCCGCATTTAATTCATTCTCCATTTTTGTTAATTTGTCACAAAGTCCTACGAGTTTGATGTTGGGGCCTGTATTTATGTGTACCACAAATCCGTGAGTCATGACACAAAATAATCCACGTGCATGTGGGAAAATGAGCGTGCAAGTTGCAAATATGAGAAGCACTAATCTCAAATGCATGGCCGCATTTAATTCATTCCGCATTTATGTTAATTTGTCACAAAGTCCGACGAGTTTGATGTTGGGGCTTGTATTTTAGTGTACCACAAATCCGTGAGTCACGACACAAAATAATGCACGTGCATGTGGGAAAATGAGCGTGCAAGTTGCTAATATGAGAAGCATTAATCTCAAATGCATGGCCGCATTTAATTCATTCCCTATTTTTGTTAATTTGTCACAAATTCCTACAAGTTTGATTTTGGGGCCTGTATTTTAGTGTACCACAAGTCCGTGAGTCATGAGACAAAATAATGCACGTGCATGTGGGAAAATGAGCGTGCAAGTTGCAAATATGAAAAGCATTTAACTCAAATGCATGGTCGCATTTAATTGATTTTCCATTTTTTTTAATTTGCCACAAATTCCTACGAGTTTGATGTTGGGGCTTGTATTTTAGTGTACCACAAATCCGTGAGTCATGAAACAAAATAATGCACGTGCATATGGAAAAATGAGCGTGCAAGTTGCAAATATGAGAAGCACTAATCTCAAATGCATGGCCGCATTTAACTCATTCCCCATTTTTGTTAATTTGTGACAAATTCCTACGAGTTTGATGTTGGGGCCTGTATTTTAGTGTACCACAAATCCGTGAGTCATGAAACAAAATAATGCACGTGCATGTGGAAAAATGAGCGTGCAAGTTGCAAATATGAGAAGCACTAATCTCAAATGCATGGCCGCATTTAATTCATTCTCCATTTTTGTTAGTTTGTCACAAAGTCCGACGAGTTTGATGTTGGGGCCTGTATTTTAGTGTACCACAAATCCGTAAGTCGAGAAACAAATGCACGTGCATGTGGGAAAATGAGCGTGCAAATTGCAAATATGAGAAGCACTAATCTCAAATGCATGGCCGCATTTAAGTCATTCTCCAGTTTTTTTAATTTGTCACAAATTCCTACGAGTTTGATTTGGGGGCCTGTATTTTAGTGTACCACAAATCCGTAAGTCGAGAAACAAATCCACGTGCATGTGGGAAAATGAGCGTGCAAATTGCAAATATGAGAAGCACTAATCTCAAATGCATGGCCGCATTTAGTTCATTCCCCATTTTTGTTAATTTGTCACAAAGTCCGACGAGTTTGATGTTGGGGCCTGTATTTTAGTGTACCACAAATCCGTGAGTCATGACACAAAATAATGCACGTGCATGTGGGAAAATGAGCGTGCAAATTGCAAATATGAGAAGCACTAATCTCAAATGCATGGCCGCATTTAGTTCATTCCCCATTTTTGTTAATTTGTCACAAAGTCCGACGAGTTTGATGTTGGGGCTTGTATTTTAGTGTACCACAAATCCGTGAGTCATGACACAAAATAATGCACGTGCATGTGGGAAAATGAGCGTGCAAGTTGCGAATATGAAAAGCATTAAACTCAAATGCATGGCCGCATTTAATTGATTCTCCATTTTTTTTAATTTGCCACAAATTCCTACGAGTTTGATCTTGGGGCTTGTATTTTAGTGTACCACAAATCCGTGAGTCATGAAACAAAATAATGCACGTGCATGTGGGAAAATGAGTTGCAAATTTGAAAAGCATTAAACTCAAATGCATGGCCGCATTTAATTCATTCTCCATTTTTTATAATTTGCCACAAATTCCTACAAGTCTGATCTTGGGGCCTGTATTTTAGTGTACGACATATCCGTGAGTCGTGAAACAAAATAATGCACGTGCATGAAGGAAAATGAGCGTGCAAGTTGCAAATTTGAGAAGGATTAATCTCAAATGCATGGCCGCATTTAATTCATTCCCCGTTTTTTTTAATTTGCCACAAATTCTTACAAGTTTGATCTTGGGGCGTGTATTTTAGTGTACCACAAATCCGTGAGTCAAGAAACAAAATAATGCACGTGCATGTGGGAAAATGAGCGGGCAAGTTGCAAATATGAGAAGCATTAATCTCAAATGCATGGCCGCATTTAATTCATTCTCCATTTTTTTTAATTTGCCACAAATTCCTACGAGTTTGATCTTGGGGCTTGTATTTTAGTGTACCACAAGTCCGTGAGTCCTGAAACAAAATAATGCACGTGCATGTGGGACAATGAGCGGGCAAGTTGCAAATATGAGAAGCACTAATCTCAAATGAATGGCCGCATTTAATTCATTCCCCATTTTTGTTAATTTGTCACAAAGTCCGACGAGTTTGATGTTGGGGCCTGTATTTTAGTGTACCACAAATCCGTAAGTCGAGAAACAAATCCACGTGCATGTGGGAAAATGAGAGTGCAAATTGCAAATATGAGAAGCACTAATCTCAAATGCATGGCCGCATTTAAGTCATTCTCCAGTTTTTTTAATTTGTCACAAATTCCTACGAGTTTGATTTTGGGGCCTATATTTTAGTGTACCACGAATCCATGAGTCATGACACAAAATAATGCACGTGCATGTGGGAAAATGAGAGTGCAAATTGCAAATATGAGAAGCACTAATCTCAAATGCATGGCCGCATTTAAGTCATTCTCCAGTTTTTTTAATTTGTCACAAATTCTTACAAGTTTGATCTTGGGGCGTGTATTTTAGTGTACCACAAATCCGTGAGTCAAGAAACAATATAATGCACGTGCATGTGGGAAAATGAGCGGGCAAGTTGCAAATATGAGAAGCATTAATCTCAAATGCATGGCCGCATTTAATTCATTCTCCATTTTTTTTAATTTGCCACAAATTCGTACGAGTTTGATCTTGGGGCTTGTATTTTAGTGTACCACAAGTCCGTGAGTCCTGAAACAAAATAATGCACGTGCATGTGGGACAATGAGCGTGCAAGTTGCAAATATGAGAAGCACTAATCTCAAATGCATGGCCGCATTTTATTCATTCCCCATTTTTGTTAATTTGCCACAAATTCCTACGATTTGATCTTGGGGCTTGTATTTTAGTGTACCACAAATCCGTGAGTCGTGAAACAAAATAATGCATGTGCATGTGGGGAATTGAGCATGCAAGTTGCAAATATGAAAAGCATTTAACTCAAATGCATGGCCGCATTTAATTCATTCTCCATTTTTTTCAATTTGCCACAAATTCCTACGAGTTTGATTTTGGGGCTTGTATTTTAGTGTACCTCAAATCCGTGAGTCGAGAAACAAAGTAATGCACGTGCATGGTTGATAATGAGCATGCAAATTTAAAATATGAGAAGCACTAATCTCAAATGCATGGCCGCATTTCATTCATTCCCCATTTTTGTTAATTTGTCACAAAGTCCTACGAGTTTGATTTTGGGGCCTGTATTTTAGTGTACCACAAATCCATGAGTCATGAAACAAAATAATGCACGTCCATGTGGGAAAATGAGTTGCAAATATGAAAAGCATTAATCTCAAATGCATGGCCGCATTTAATTCATTCCCCATTTTTGTTAATTTGTCACAAAGTCCGACGAGTTTGATGTTGGGGCTTGTATTTTAGTGTACCACAAATCCGTGAGTCATGACACAAAATAATGCACGTGCATGTGGGAAAATGAGCGTGCAAGTTGCAAATATGAAAAGCATCAAACTCAAATGCATGGCCGCATTTAATTGATTCTCCATTTTTTTTAATTTGCCACCAATTCCTACGAGTTTGATCTTGGGGCTTGTATTTTAGTGTACCACAAATCTGTGAGTCGTGAAACAAAGTAATGCACGTGCATGGTTGAAAATAAGCGTGCAAGTTGCAAATATGAAAAGCATTAATCTCAAATGCATGGCCGCATTTAATTCATTCCCATTTTTTTTTAATATGCCACAAATTCCTACAAGTTTGATCTTGGGGCCTGTATTTTAGTGGACGACAAATCCGTGAGTCGTGAAACAAAATAATGCATGTGCATGTGGGACAATGAGCGTGCAAGTTGCAAATATGAGAAGCACTAATCTCAAATGCATGGCCGCATTTAATTCATTCCCCAATTTTGTTAATTTGCCACAAATTCCTACGAGTTTGATGTTGGGGCCTGTATTTCTGTGTAGCACAAATCCATGAGTCATGAAACAAAATAATGCACGTGCATGTGGGAAAATGAGCGTGCAAGTTGCAAATTTGAAATGCATTAAACTCAAATGCATGGCCGCATTTAATTCATTCTCCATTTCTTTTAATTTGCCACAAATTCCTACGAGTTTGATCTTGGGGCTTGTATTTTAGTGTACGACAAATCCGTGAGTCATGAAACAAAATAATGCACGTGCATATGGAAATACGAGCATGCAAGTTGCAAATATGAGAAGCACTAATCTCAAATGCATGGCCGCATTTAATTCATTCTCCATTTTTTTTAATTTGCCACAAATTCCTACGAGATTGATTTTGGGGCTTGTATTTTAGTGTACCTCAAATCCGAGAGTCGTGAAACAAAGTAATGCACGTGCATGGTTGAGAATGAGCATGCAAATTGCAAATATGAGAAGCACTAATCTCAAATGCATGGCCGCATTTCATTCATTCCCCATTTTTGTTAATTTGCCACAAATTCCTACGATTTGATCTTGGGGCTTGTATTTTAGTGTACCACAAATCCGTGAGTCGTGAAACAAAATAATGCATGTGCATGTGGGGAATTGAGCATGCAAGTTGCAAATATGAAAAGCATTTAACTCAAATGCATGGCCGCATTTAATTCATTCTCCATTTTTTTCAATTTGCCACAAATTCCTACGAGTTTGATTTTGGGGCTTGTATTTTAGTGTACCTCAAATCCGTGAGTCGAGAAACAAAGTAATGCACGTGCATGGTTGATAATGAGCATGCAAATTTAAAATATGAGAAGCACTAATCTCAAATGCATGGCCGCATTTCATTCATTCCCCATTTTTGTTAATTTGTCACAAAGTCCTACGAGTTTGATTTTGGGGCCTGTATTTTAGTGTACCACAAATCCATGAGTCATGAAACAAAATAATGCACGTCCATGTGGGAAAATGAGTTGCAAATATGAAAAGCATTAATCTCAAATGCATGGCCGCATTTAATTCATTCCCCATTTTTGTTAATTTGTCACAAAGTCCGACGAGTTTGATGTTGGGGCTTGTATTTTAGTGTACCACAAATCCGTGAGTCATGACACAAAATAATGCACGTGCATGTGGGAAAATGAGCGTGCAAGTTGCAAATATGAAAAGCATCAAACTCAAATGCATGGCCGCATTTAATTGATTCTCCATTTTTTTTAATTTGCCACCAATTCCTACGAGTTTGATCTTGGGGCTTGTATTTTAGTGTACCACAAATCTGTGAGTCGTGAAACAAAGTAATGCACGTGCATGGTTGAAAATAAGCGTGCAAGTTGCAAATATGAAAAGCATTAATCTCAAATGCATGGCCGCATTTAATTCATTCCCATTTTTTTTTAATATGCCACAAATTCCTACAAGTTTGATCTTGGGGCCTGTATTTTAGTGGACGACAAATCCGTGAGTCGTGAAACAAAATAATGCATGTGCATGTGGGACAATGAGCGTGCAAGTTGCAAATATGAGAAGCACTAATCTCAAATGCATGGCCGCATTTAATTCATTCCCCAATTTTGTTAATTTGCCACAAATTCCTACGAGTTTGATGTTGGGGCCTGTATTTCTGTGTAGCACAAATCCATGAGTCATGAAACAAAATAATGCACGTGCATGTGGGAAAATGAGCGTGCAAGTTGCAAATTTGAAATGCATTAAACTCAAATGCATGGCCGCATTTAATTCATTCTCCATTTCTTTTAATTTGCCACAAATTCCTACGAGTTTGATCTTGGGGCTTGTATTTTAGTGTACGACAAATCCGTGAGTCATGAAACAAAATAATGCACGTGCATATGGAAATACGAGCATGCAAGTTGCAAATATGAGAAGCACTAATCTCAAATGCATGGCCGCATTTAATTCATTCTCCATTTTTTTTAATTTGCCACAAATTCCTACGAGATTGATTTTGGGGCTTGTATTTTAGTGTACCACAAATCCGTGAGTCGTGAAACAAAATAATGCACGTGCATGTGGGAAAATGAGCGTGCAAGTTGCAAATATGAGAAGCACTAATCTCAAATGCATGGCCGCATTTAATTCATTCTCCGTTTTTGTTAATTTGTCACAAATTCCTACGAGTTTGATTTTGGGGCCCGTATTTTAGTGTACCACAAATCCGTAAGTCGAGAAACAAATCCACGTGCATGTGGGAAAATGAGCGTGCAAGTTGCAAATATGGTAAGCATTAAACTCAAATGCATGGCCGCATTTAATTCATTCCCCATTTTTGTTAATTTGTCACAAATTCCTACGAGTTTGATGTTGGGGCTTGTATTTTAGTGTACCACAATTCCGTGAGTCATGACACAAAATAATGCACGTGCATGTGGGGAAATGAGCGTGCAAGTTGCAAATATGAGAAGCACTAATCTCAAATGCATGGCCGCATTTAATTCATTCCCCATTTTTGTTAATTTGTCACAAATTCCTACGAGTTTGATGTTAGGGCCTGTATTTTAGTGTACCACACATCCATGAGTCATGACACAAAATAATGCACGTGCATGTGGGAAAATGAGCGCGCAAGTTGCAAATATGAGAAGCACTAATCGCAAATGCATGGCCGCATTTAATTCATTCTCCATTTTTGTCAAATTGTCACAAAGTCCTACGAGTTTGATGTTGGGGCTTGTATTTTAGTGTACCACAAATCCGTGAGTCATGACACAAAATAATGCACGTGCATATGGGAAAATGAGCGTGCAAGTTGCAAATATGAGAAGCACTAATCTCAAATGCATGGCCGCATTTAATTCATTCCCCATTTTTGTTAATTTGTCACAAAGTCCTACGAGTTTGATGTTGGGGCTTGTATTTTAGTGTACAACAAATCCGTGAGTCATGAAACAAAATAATGCACGTGCATATGGGAAAATGAGCGTGCAAGTAGCAAATATGAGAAGCACTAATCTGAAATGCATCGTTGCATGTAATTCATTCCCCTTTTTTGTTAATTTGTCACAAAGTCCTACGAGTTTGATATTGGGGTTTGTATTTTAGTGTACCACAAGTCCGTGAGTCCTGAAACAAAATAATCCACGTGCATGTGGGAAAATGAGCGTGCAAGTTGCAAATATGAGAAGCACTAATCTCAAATGCATGGCCGCATTTGATTCATTCCCCATTTTTGTTCGTTTGTCACAAAGTCCTACGAGTTTGATCTTGGGGCTTGTATTTTAGTGTAGCACAAATCCGTGAGTCATGAAACAAAATAATGCACGTGCATGTGGGAAAATGAGCGTGCAAGTTGCAAATATGAGAAGCACTAATCTCAAATGCATGGCCGCATTTAGTTCATTCCCTATTTTTTTCAATTTGTCACAAAGTCCTACGAGTTTGATTTTGGGGCCTGTATTTTAATGTACCACAATTCCGTGAGTCATGAAACAAAATAATCCACGTGCATGTGGGAAAATGAGCGTGCAAGTTGCAAATATGAGAAGCACTAATCTCAAATGCATGGCCGCATTTAATTCATTCCCCATTTTTGTTAATTTGTCACAAATTCCTACGAGTTTGATCTTGGGGCCTGTATTTTAGTGTACCACAAATCCGTAAGTCGAGAAACAAATCCACGTGCATGTTGCAAATATGAGAAGCACTAATCTCAAATGCATGGCCGCATTTAATTCATTCCCCATTTTTGTTAATTTGTCACAAAGTCCTACGAGTTTGATTTTTGGGCTTGTATTTTAGTGTACCACAAATCCGTGAGTCATGAAACAAAATAATGCACGTGCATATGTGAAAATGAGCGTGCAAGTTGCAAATATGAGAAGCACTAATCTCAAATGCATGGCCGCATTTAATTCATTCCCTATTTTTTTTAATTTGTCACAAATTCCTACGAGTTTGATCTTGGGGCTTGTATTTTAGTGTACCACAAATCCGTGAGTCGTGAAACAAAATAATGCACGTGCATGTGGGAAAATGAGCGTGCAAGTTGCAAATATGAGAAGCACTAATCTCAAATGCATGGCCGCATTTAATTCATTCTCCGTTTTTGTTAATTTGTCACAAATTCCTACGAGTTTGATTTTGGGGCCCGTATTTTAGTGTACCACAAATCCGTAAGTCGAGAAACAAATCCACGTGCATGTGGGAAAATGAGCGTGCAAGTTGCAAATATGGTAAGCATTAAACTCAAATGCATGGCCGCATTTAATTCATTCCCCATGTTTGTTAATTTTTCACAAAGTCCTACGAGTTTGATTTTTGGGCTTGTATTTTAGTGTACCACAAATCCGTGAGTCATGAAACAAATTAATGCACGTGCATATGTGAAAATGAGCGTGCAAGTTGCAAATATGAGAAGCACTAATCTCAAATGCATGGCCGCATTTAATTCATTCCCCATTTTTGTTAATTTGTCACAAAGTCCTACGAGTTTGATGTTGGGGCTTGTATTTTAGTGTACCACAAATCCGTGAGTCATGACACAAAATAATGCACGTGCATGTGGGAAAATGAGCGTGCAAGTTGCAAATACGAAAAGCATTAAACTCAAATGCATGGCTGCATTTAATTCATTCCCCATTTTTGTTAATTCGCCACAAAGTCCTACGAGTTTGATTTTGGGGCCTGTATTTTAGTGTACCACAAATCCGTAAGTCGAGAAACAAATCCACGTGCATGTGGGAAAATGAGCGTGCAAGTTGCAAATATGAAAAGCATTAATTTCAATTGCAAAATCCCATTGAATGTGTCTCACATTTTTTAGTATTTCTATGAATTCTTTAATATTATATAAATAAATCTCCAAATTATTTCTCATGTCTTTTATTAGAAATTCTTTATGGAGAATAATAAAAGAGTTTATAAAACTTTTTCAATGAAAGTTACTCAAATAATTTTAAAATAAAAGATGAAATTTATTTAGCATATTAAATGTACAAGTTTCAAGTATGCTACGTAAGCATGAAATAGCAACTGATTAGTTGAGGTACATTCATATTCTTCCAAACACTTCTGAATGAATTGTATGGTTCCATACAAATTGGCTTGTAGGTCCCTATTTTAATCATAGGTCTTTTTCAAATGGTCCACTCGTACTTATTATTTTTTTTCCCTTCATTCTTTCAATGGTTGTACTAGTCACTTTTGGAATGAATTCATGTCCATTTCACATCCATTTATAAGGTGAGTTTTGAATGTTAACTTTGTTGTACCACCTTCTACCTTAGATTTTTTTGTTTTTCAAATTAATAAGTATTTGCTAATCTTAAATGTATATTACTTTGCAATTAATGGCCCCTAACTAGATACAATCTTCAAAGCAGACCTGTCGTAATTCATTCATACGTGACAGCTTATATCCAACTCTATTATATGCCAAATGTAGTGAATAATTGTTCAACGGCTGTACATTATATTTCAAACATTCACAATTTTTCATAGTAATTCTCTTTTATTTTTTAAACCTAAATCTTCATTACCTCTATTCAATATAGAAGAGGTGGATAATTATCCTTCAACGAAACAAAGGAAGAAACCTATTTTTTTTATATTCACTAATTAAAGATTATAATATTTGATAAAAATGGTGCTAAAATTGTGGAACAAGTAAGTATGAGTCTTTTAATCTTCTTTGTCATTGTAAATCAAGCTATACTCAATGTAACTTAAGCTTGTTTTCTTTTGAATGTTGTAATTTTTTGGAAAAGTAAAGTTGCATTGAATTTGTCCAAATTTCTATATTCGTTTTTTGTTATCACAATAATGAAATCTGGAAATTAAACTAACATATGGATGATGCAGCATTGCCCAAAAAAACTTTTTTTAATTAATTGTGGCAATTTACAAATCCAAATTTAAAATACAATGAAATTTGTACCTAATACGTTCTTTAAAATAGACTTGTTTGACCAGCTTAACACATTTTGAAGACTTTGAACTTATGCTACTTACGTGGAATGTTAAATTTTCAAAATTTTACCCTGTTCACAAAAAATTGAATGAGTAATTGGTATTAGTTTGAAATCCCTAATTGTTGTATGACATAGACTTAGAATGCACATGAATTATAGCTATAGATTTTAGGATTTTAGATTTTAGGATTTTAGGTTTTAGGATTTTAGGATTTGAAATGTAAACCTTGAATTCTAAATAGATTAATAAATAGTTATTCATGACATTGATGTTCAAGCTATTATTAATTTATAATCATGTGATATTTGAATCATAACTCCAACTTCTAATGGCTGCATTCAGAAAAACAAAAACTTCAAAGTACCATGAAACCAAAATCCCCAAGCCCTAACCTTAAACCCTAAACCCTAAACCCTAAACCCTAGGCCTAAAAACCGTAAAAAAATTAACTAGAAAGTTATCCACCATGGAGCCAAACCTGGGAAACTCCCAAATAAGGATTGAGCAGCCGGATTAAAAGGTAACCAAAATTCTATTCCTGAGGAAGTCAACGAACCTCATTATGTTTTCTTTTTTGAGCAAACAAGTGGCGGAGAGAGAACTTCCTGGTCACTATGTCGAGTAAAAGCAGCACTAAATATGGAGGAATCTTTGAAGCCGCGAGGCGAAAGTGCTCTGACAAGGTGCGACCACATTTGCGCCTCAGATTTCAAAATTTATTTTCACGGCGATTCCTTCCCGCTCTTTCGACCGCCAAAAAATCCTCCGTTGTCGACGACGACCTCACGTCCCAAGTCTGTGCTTGCAGCGCAGACGTAGAAGTCCAGAGCTTTCGTCAATCTTCTCTTTTAAACAATGCTCATGCGGTCCTCCATCTTCTGCATGCAGCACTCTGTTTTTGATTTCACTTACATTTTACGTCCGTGCTGCCGTCGTCCGTGTTACATTACGTGAGGACGCTGAGTCATTCTTCACGAGGCTTGCAAGTAAGTTTTGTCGTGCTTCATTGTTTGTGTTGAAGGTTTTCTGTACTTTTATGATACCATTGTCCCTCCTGAGGGAGAACTTCTACCTCTGTTTTCATGTTGTTATTATCTATTCATTGAGGTGATGTACAGAAGCTTCTCTAGTATTCAATGAACTTTAATTTTATGTGCTATACGTTATGATGAACTGTAGCACTTCCTATATTTGCGCCGGGAATGGCGGAATGACATTTTCACTTGTTGAAGTTACTGTTCATGGTCTTATTGTTGAGTCAAGGATGATCTTGCATCGTTGAAGTTTATCATCGAGTCGATGATAACTCTTTGTAGAAACCGAAGGAGACAACTAACTGTGCATATGAATGAGTGTTAACGATCTGGAAGACAGTATCGTCGAGTCGACGATATCCTGTAGGGAACGCGGGATGTCTAGTCATGAAGAATAAATGTGTGCTGCTAAAGAATATGATGAAAGAATTGAATTGCGTTACTTAATTTCGTTACTTGGATTTATCCAGTTTCGTTACTTGGATTTATTAAGGATGGCGTTGGGACATTCATGTGATATGCATGTTGAAGAGCAGTTATTGTCGAGTCGACGATAAGTATTCGACAGTGTAATATGTGCCTTATTAAGAAGTTCATGATGTCTTGATATGTTATTGTCGAGTCGACAATAGTTTTGATTGTTCTGTGGGAAATGCTTTTGTACGGAGTATTTTTGCAAAGCTTCCTCTTACTTCGAGTGTATATATTAACGTTTATCCTCGAGTCGACAATGATTTGTACTAATGTGATTCTGTTTTCCAGCATAATGGATATTCACGGACTTGACGAGTTTGAGACCCCGATTCCAAGATTGTCTGCGGGTGTGGCTGTATGTGACGGAATTCCTCGATCCCTGTGGAACACAGCTACCGTCATACTAACAAACGAAGCGGGAGAAGATGTGGCAAATGCAGTTTGTATGAGTGTCGATGCGGACCTGGTCTTAGACATGGATGGACAGCCCCTTGGTGACAAACGGGTTGCCGTTCAGATCGCACAGTCATTGTGCGAGGAGGAAGTCCCACTAGGTTGGATGTGGTCCATGCACGCTTGGCCCATTACGCGAGTGTTTTTGAATGGTGTGAGTCTGTACAATCATGACCAGACAAACATATTCAATATGGCTGTACTTGCCTTGAGTCGTCGAGTTCGTGCCGGGGTGCGTTCATATGTAAGTTCCCGCATGAAGGTTGAGTCAGACATTCCTTGCAAAAAAAAATCTCTTCTTACTCCGCAAGCGATTGCTGAAGTATCGTCCAAGTCGTGTTGTGAAAGGAATTGCTTGCAACATTTTCCACGCCGTGAAATTCAAGTCATACGTTATGAACTTCATGTGCACAGCGGAGTGTATGATCGCAAGAAGTGTCTTCTCGAAGTACACAATCAGAAGCACAAAGACAATGATGGGAAGTGGTGGGTCACTTTAAAAACCATCGAAGTATGTCTGGAAGCTTGGTGGGTCATTCACGGGATTTCAAAGGCTACCTTTTACAGGTACAGGAAAATGGCCAAACTCGGAAAGCAGCCGGACTCGCATGGGAATGTGGGCTTGAAAAAACCCCGCACGCATACTGTACAAGCTACTGCTACACTTCAAACATTGCTTGCATGTGAAGCCGATCAGATTCCGCACAAGTCGAGGACACTAGAATCCGGGGAGAAAGTGCCTACAATGGTTTTGCCGTCGCCATTTTGTTGGAGTCATCAATTACCAAAAATCAATGAAGCCAATGTAGCTTTGATTTTGCCGCCAATTTCATCTAGTGGCTTGAGCAACATACGAATTGCTTCATTTCCAGAGTATGCTACAAAAGCTCCAGGGAACTCATTTTCAAGGTGTGGTCTTTGCGATAGGTATAGGCAGCTGAAGAGCGCTTGCACTCCCCTTTCGACTGCACAAGACAAGTGGGGCAGAGTTTTGAGCACTCATCTTTCAGGTCAAAAAGCCCACAGGGAGCTCTATTGGGTGCACACGAGCTAATATGAGCCACTTAGGACGTAACACTTCCTTTTTTAAATGCTTTAGGATAGTTGTGTGAAAAGTGTGATTGAATTTTGGTTTGAAGATTATGTTTTCTTTTTTCATAAACTTTAGAGAATCTTATTTTGTAATGCCATCCACTTTTAGTCATTGTTTGAGATCCCAAAAGCAACTTTATATTCATGTAACCAATGCTTTTTGTACTAAAAGGTCCTTAAACGGATGAATACTGTTGAGTGAAAGATGAATAAGTGACTTCAGAGGATCGAGGTTGCCAGCTACGTCAGTGGATGACTGTGTTTGGATGAGCGCAATTTGCGGATGAACCCAACTGCGGACTTCTAGGGTTTAGTTCTTGTCGTCTCTTTCGAATCTTAGTGCTTCAGGTGTTCTGCTTCAACCGCCAGTTACCTTGAGTGCTGCATTGCATTGGTGGACACATGACGTTGAAGACGCTGCTTTTGTAAGACAATTTTTTGGCTTGCAAAGAGTAGGATCTCATTGCACATACAGATTTTGCTTTCACGCCACCACTCTCACGATGAAGACTGCGTTCAAATGGGACACCCATACTCTCCAGGTGCTATGCGTGCGTTCCATTTCTTGTTGTTTGTGAGGAAACTGTCAGAAGCCGAAGCTGCATCTACAATTCAGAACCAGGACGATCGAGGGGGAGGGTGCTACTTTAGGGTCTGTGGAGCGGAGTGGAGGGTTGGGTGATCTTCAGAACTTTGGTTATTGAAGTAGGGTTTCATTGCGTTCTGGAAGTTACGTTCAGGAAGTGGTTTGGTAAGTTCTACCTCATTGCAAGCTTGAAGTTATATTGCTTTAGGGTTTACTGCTTGCTGTCATTGATTTTGCACGACAGGACCCATGCATCCACAAGGAATTAGGTTTCAGGGTGAGAACGTGTGTGATGTGCGAATGAGGCTGTTTTGGGTAGGTTTTTTGACGTTAAGATGTTGTTTGACGGAGTATTGTTTGCGTCGTTTTCATTTTGAGAGGGTTTGATGAGTGCTTGCCGCGGGAAGAATACAAGGCGTTTGCGGAGGTGGGTTTTGTGGGTTTTGTGGGTTTTGTGTGGGGAGTGTGGTTGCAATGGGTATTCTTCACAGTGTAAGCGTCCTGCTAGCAGTGTGAAGTATATCCAACAAAAGGCATGAAGACTAGCTGATGAACAATTCTTCTCACCAAAAGGATCACTGGTGAATTAGGGTTTAGGGTGTAGGGGATAAGAGCTTGATCAACCTGGGAAATCAGACTTTCTTACTGTATGCACCTTCTTTTTTTAGGTGAGGCCACTGAGTCCTGAAATGGCAGAAGAATTGGCTTCTGCTGAAGCATTAGAATGTGCCCCACCTGGACTAGGGGAGGCACAAGGTGGACTAGAAGAGGCACACCAAGCATGGTATGCTGGAAAGCGCAAAAGAGACAGTCGGGAGCGAACACGACGTTGTAGGGCAAGGAAGGCAGCTGGCGCCAACAGGGAAGTCCCGATTGATTCCAATCCATCTTGTGAATCGCCGGGTACTTCTGATTTGTGTGCATCTAGGGTGAATAGAATTAGTGCGCATGTAGCGAAGGAAATTGTTGCGTTTACAGCACAGCGTCTTCAACAGTATGATAGGAACATACGAGCTCTCACTGTTGAGAAACTCTTGGGACACACTTGTATGGCTGACATCACTCCAGCGTACTTGAGTAACTTAGAATCTGTGAAGTTGGGACATTCCGTTCTTAGTAGTGTGCGAGAAGGCATGAGAGAGCACTTGGTGGGTCAGAAAACTTCTAAAATTATAATGGCAAAGGATATTTTGTGTACATTTGCTTCTAAGGGAAATGTTGGTAGTGGAAGAGGAATTGCTGGGCTGTTAGGGGTGGACAGGCATAATATCTCAAAGGCGCAAGGAAGACAAGTACTACTAGACTCTGCTCAAGATGCATTTTGGCTGCACCATCGGAGAAAAACTCGGAGCAACTCCCTTGCTGAAAATGTGAAGACTCTGGTTGAGCAGTGGTGGGCGGAAGAAACGATAGTGTCCCCAAACCGCAAAGATGTTGTGACTTTCCACGAGGGTCCATGGCAATGGGTCTCCCATGCTATCCATTTCCTACAAGTATCTCAGGTATTCTGTAGCCTCATTCCGTTCTCTCCTTCAACTGTGCTACTGGATTGGGGTTTGATTGAAAACAACCTTCTTCACCTCTTAAGGTGCAACGTTGCTTGGAAATAAACCTTAGTCAATGCTCAGAATTTGTTTCATGCCTTGAGAATGTGTGCCTCTACTTGAATATGTGCATCCCTGATTTATAACATGTTGTTTTCATACAGTACTTCTTCTCTTGCTTGAATATTGGCTCTATTGCTTCAAAGTTCGCTAGGATCCTTTTGTGCTTGCTGTGTTGCTATAAGTTCTGAATTCTTGCTTGAAATTCTGCTTTCTGGCTAGAAAATGTGCGTGGTTGGTACTATGTTGGCTGTGTTGCTAAAAATGTAGCCAATCACTTGTTAGAACATGTGCTTGGGTGCTACTACCTTTTATTTGTTGCTAGAAATTCTACTTATTTTCTAGAATTTGTGCTTGTGTGCTAGTATGTTTCTAGATGACTGCTTTGATGCTCGAATTTATCCTTTGTTGCTGGAATATGTGCTTGGATGCTACCATCTCTGCTTTCTTCCTAGAAATGCTACTTCCTTCCTAGTGTATGTGCTTGGGTGCTAGTGTATGTGCTAGGGTGCTAAATTATGTGCTTGGTTGCTACTGTATGTGCTTGGTTGCTACTGTATGTGCTTGGGTGCTACCCTATGTGCTAGGGTGCTACTGTATATGCTTGGTTGCTACTGTATATGCTTGGTTGCTACTGTATATGCTTGGTTGCTACTGTATATGCTTGTTTGCTACTGTATGTGCTAGGGTGCTATTGTATGTGCTAGGGTGCTATTGTATGTGCTAGGGTGCTATTGTATGTGCTAGGGTGGTACTGTATGTGCTTCAGTGCTACTGTATGTGATTGGGTGCTAATGTATGTGCTTCAGTGCTACTGTATGGGCTAGGGTGCTACTAGATATGCTGTGTTGCTAGAATTCATGCTTTAGTATCAACTGATCTCTTCTATTCTACTCTTTCTATTGGAGTTTCAGATCTTACATCTTTGAGAATGTGCTGTCCTATTGGTGGCTAGCCAGCCATCACCTTGCTCCTGTACTTACAGATTTAGCCTCCTTGCTCTCATTTTGCAATATCTGTGAATGTTTAGTATCTTCCTCTGGGATATTTCTAACGGCAGCTACGGTTGTGCAGCTCGAGTTCTACACAAGCTTCAAGGCCATGTATCCTAACCTGCCCTTTAGCTTGACTTCTTTTGAGAGCATGAAACCGTGGTGGGTTAGGCGTTTACGGCTATGGAATACATGCTGTTGTAAGTATCATCAGGAGCTGCTAGAGCTACTCAGAGCTCTTGACACCATGCGTGTAGATAAGCTTGGAGTTCACAGTAGTTGCAATTGTGAATGTGAATTTGTCTGTGGTGGTCTGGATTCTGCAAATGATGGCCGCTTCTGCAATGCTCATTGTGAAGTATATGAACGACTAACAAACTTGTGGTCATCCATTTTATGTGAGAAAGTCGAGTTCTCTACTTGGCATTGTCGGGCTTGTTTACTAGGAGAGTGTCCAGATTGTGGCTTACAGCTGCTTAGGGTTTGTCCACTTGAAGAAAGCACTAACCAGCTCGTGAAGTGGAAAAGCATTGGATACAAGGTAGTGGGAACAACTGCAGATGGAAATCCAAAGAAAGTGGTGACAATGGAGTATCGAGAGTCACCCACCGCGTGAGTTAATCGCTTACCTCAAACCCAAACTACAAGCTTTTGTACTTCATAATTACATTGCAACTTGGCAGGATTTTCAATTCCGGGAGCTGTTTGGGTCTGTTCCTGCAGACACTCTCATATCTTGTGTGGATTTCTCTGAAAATTATAGTCTCAAGGTTCAGAACGAAATCCAATCAATGCATTGGCATAATGACCAGATAACCATTCTAGTGCATATAACCTACAGACCTAATCCTGCATGGAGAGCTGAAAACGAAGAGCCACTGCTTCTGAAAGAAATTCATTATTACATTTCTGATGACAAAACCCACGACTCTTTGTACGTGCAAAAGTGCTTCATGTTGAACTGGGAGCATGTGCGTAGTCAAGGTTTTTCACCTTCTAATCACATTGTCTGGTCTGATGGATGTAGTGGTCAGTTTAAGTCTTCACGTGCTTGGTATTTCATTAGTAGGTATCCTAATCTCACTAGTGGTGTGAGTTTAAATTCTGGATGCCAAATGTGCTAGAATTATTTTGGAAGTGGCCATGGGAAGGGGGAAGTGGATGGTGCAAGTGCTCTTCTAAAAAGAGAGATACGAAAGGAACAAATGAAGGTGGATGGGCGCAAGCTCCAGAATGCTGCAGAATTCGTGGCGTTCTTGAAAGAGGAATCCAGGAAAGCCCATGCGGGGCCACGGGGTGCACGATGCACTACAAGTAAATTTTTTTGGGAGATTCCAGTCTCTGGACCTGGTTCGGTGGACAGAACAGACCCTCTTCAGGCTGAAACGGTGCCCGGCAGCATGGGAAATCACCAGTGCCGGTCTGTGTCCGCCAGAGACCCGACGTTGATACAATATCGGCAATTGAGCTGCCTCTGTCATTCTTGTCTTGGTTATGACTATGAGAGTCCTTGTTACCAATCAGATCATGCTCCTAGCTTCATCTTGCACAGGTGGGAGTTCTCCCTTTGTAGCTGACTTTGCCAGACTCTTTCTTGAATGCTGCTGTATTGATTTATGTTGGGTATTTTGGCAAACAGACTCTTTCTTGAATGCTGTTGTATTGGTTTATGTTGGGTATTTTGGCAAACAACTGCATGATGTTCTGACTTACGTGGTATGCTGCCTTGATTTATTTATTGGAGGCATTACTGACTGAGTGAATGTGGGCACTCATCTGTAATTGCATGTGCAACCAAAAGGTTGACTCCAAAGCGACCAAGCCAAGCTCGCCGATTGTACAACGACGAGGAGGAGGTGGAAGCTGGTCCTGACCGTGAGTGGATCGCTGATGGGCTTTGCATTGGAGATAATGTTGCTGTACGTCCACCACTTCAGGAGGAGCCATATTGGCTGATGCTAGTGCATACTGCAACACGCACGCTTCAAGACAGCTTCACAGACCCAGAAGGGAATGGGTATGGCCCTGGGGACGTTATTTTTTTAGGTTTCTGGTACGAGCGTCTTAAAGAAGGTAGTCGTACTTATTTGTTGAGAAACGATAAGGAACCGAGTTTGGTTTATAGCCATTTGCTGTTGACTTCAAAATTCAGCTTGCCTCCTATCTCGCACCCTGTGAAGAGTCGGTTTGCAGGGTTTGAGTTGAAGCTTGATGTGAAGGAGATTATCGATGAGGCTACCCGTGCCGCAGCATTGTTAGATTAGCAGTGGAGGAATCTGTGGTCTTGGAAGAGGAGATTGTACATTATGTGTGGACACATTGTTTCTTGGTGCGATCTATGCATATTCCTTTTGTAACCGTATTTTATTTAATACGAATATGCCTTTTGTAACCGTGTTTTATTTAATACGAATTCATTTCAATGAACTTACAGGAAATCGTTGCCTTGCACTTAGTATGCCATGTGAACTTGCACATCTTGCTGCCAGATTTTCGAATAGCATTCTTAAACTGCTATGACTGGCTTGTGGTGTATCAGTTGTGTGAATGTCATGTACGTGGGGCTTGCACTTGCATTTCACGTTTTGGGAGATAATTTGGACTCGCGTTTTAGGCAAACTTGTCCTTATGTCCTTTAAATGATCAGTAACTCAAGAATTTGCACTAAAGAAATACCCTCCTGCAACTGGAACTGAAACTGGAGCAAGTGACCAGCCATCTGCAGTTGCATAATGAGCAGCCACTGAGGCCCCTCCCCCCCGCCTTGAAAGCATCTGCAGCATAGATGACCAGAGATTTTTTTAAAAAAAAGCGGCAACCGAGCCTTGCCTGAAGCATCTGCAGCATAATTAGGCCGCACCGTGCATCTATGCATAATGAATTGGAGTGTGTCAGCGTCCAGCTTGACTAGAGCTGGACTATATCAGTTGAACTGCTTCTTTAACCCCTTTAGGATGTTCGATGCAAAGCATGGCGCACGGTAGTGTTTCCCAACATTTTGCACCTCCTTTTATTTAATATTTTTTGCCATAATGAATATGTGAAGTATTTCTTGTTGAGTCTTTTATACAATATTCAAAACTTGCTTCCTCAAGATTATGTCTTTTATTACAAGTTTGTGGAAATACTCGTTTTATGATTTTTTTGAAAGATGAAATTTCATGGTTTCAAAGAATTGAAAGAAATATGTTTCTTCATTTTGATGGCTAAGATCATGCAATCCACATGGTTAATTTTGCAAAAGAAATTCTCCACATTTTCATTTTATTTAAGTACAACTTTCTTTGGTTAATTTTACAAAAACAAAATTCTTTTGCATTTTTTCTCAATGCATTCGAAAATGGCAGTTTTGCCACTTTCTAGAATAATTTAACCATAGGGATGTAAGGAATAACTAATACAGAGAATTCAAGATTTGAAAATCCAATGTGATTAAATAAGAAATTTGTCACAAATTTCAATTAAATTGTGCAATACAACTGAACCCCTAAAGTCATGTTATTTCTACCCGGGACAAAATAGATTTCTTGCAAGTTCCTAGGATCTCAATTTTTGGCAAAAAATTTGTATTTTTTCTAGAGATAGATAAATTATACATTAGCTTTCTAGGAATATAATCTTTCTTTCAATGGGTCCCTAAAAGCAAAAGTTATGCCACAATAAGCGCAAAATTTGGGATACTGGGCAACAAAAGAAATCTACAGAAACTTGATAAAAGTTTGTTTGTTTTTCCCCACAAATTGTTTTTTGTCTATATAGAAAGCTTTGATTCATTCCATTTGGATGAGTGATGTAAAAAATATGGAGCAACTTGTTTCGGGGGCAATCAAAGCGTCTTTACAAAAAAATAACGGATTGAGTTCATTTTTTAATTCAATTTTCACATTTTCCATGAAAAAAAGTTCCATAGGATTAACTTTGATTGTTGGAACAATCTTGCTATTGGACATAGTGTATTTTAATTCCAACTTAGAGCTATTGATGATTTAGTTCTCTCCATCTATGTTGTACCTACTTCTATTTAATAGTTTTTGAAATTATGAAAAATCATATTATTTTATTTTATTCTTTTTAGACTCTCAAATCAATTCTTCATGATAATTCTTTTTTCATTTAAACTTTGTAATGCAAAAAAATAAAGTTAAAAAGATTCAAAGTCTAATAACCTAGTCACAGAAGGTACAGAAAAAATTGCTTTCCATTAGAGGAAAAATCAGCCTTTTGGAGGGTTGCTCCAAATTGAGATGCCAAGCTATTTCAAGCTTGGCGCGTCAATAAAAAAAAATCCTTTGGTGAGCAGTCAGATTTTGTATATTTTTTTAAAGATATAAATTTATATATTTTTAAGATAAGATTATATATATACCTTAAATATATATACTTTAAATTAGGTTGTTTGTTTCTTTTGTTTTGTTTGTTTTCTTTTGTTTTGTCACGTTGAGATCTCCTTGACCGTGCGTCCTCCGGCCGTGTGCTTGGTATCGTCGGAAACCCCTCAATGAGGAAGGGTGCACCGACTTGGTTTTGTGGTGTTTGGAGCTATGGTACAGAAGTTATTGAATTTCAAAGTATTTATTGATTAAAAAATTAGAAAATTACTTCTACTGACTTTGATTCTTGGTACCGGGAGTGGAACCGGGAGTGGAACTGGGAGTGGATGAAAATTGGGTCAATGGCAGAGGGCCACACTAGTATATATATATAGTTGTTGTTTTTTAATAAAATTTTAACTCGTTAAATTGGGTTTGTGCGCCACTATCAATGTAATTTCAGCTGTACGTGGAAATAGGGGAAAAAAGATATTTGAATCAACCCCCAAAAAACAAAATTTAGGGTACTTTGAAAGGCTATAGAGACTTAGCCCTTCGGAGGCCTGAAATTTTCTTTAATGCTTCATTTTGAACTCAATTTCTTGCAATCTATGCAATTAAAGTTTCTAAAATTTATTCCACACATTGTCATATAACCTATTTGGTTGCTTTAGTGCAAGTTTCTGTATACATAGCAATGTTTGTCTTCCTTCATGAGGGTTTCCTTCAATGAGATTTTGACAACAGAACATGGTAGCAATTGACCAGTGATACAAATTTTTTGTTGCTTTTTTGAATGATTCTAATGTCTTGGAAAATTCCTTGTATACTGTGCACTAACTAAAAGTCTTGTATTTGGCCATATTTCAACATTCAGTAGGGCTTAGAAGTTGCATTTTTTAGTTTTTAATTTCTTTTCTTTTCTTCTTGGCTTTAGAAGGGCTTAGTACAATTGAAATTCAAATGAGCTAATTCATTTAAAGTATTGGCTATAATTCTTAAAGACTAGAGATACATTGCTCTTGCAAAAAATACACTTTCAGAAGGGAACGCTGGCAATACAATGACCATGTACAAAACTGACATGGCAGACTTTACCTACCATTTTCAGAAGTTAGAACTTTCCGGTTAGTGTGCAACTTTCTACCAATGGAGCGGGTCAAATTAAAGAGACAATTATACAAATTAGATAAGAAAACAACCTAGCAACCAATCAAAGACTCTGGATGAGTGTGGAGCCTCATTGTCTGACATTGCCTAAATTTCTACTTTGCTGGAAGAACCATCCACTGCTACATTGTAGAAGCCCCTGTAGTATAGAAACCTGTGCTTTTTTACTCATATTTCCAATCAAATCTCATTGATGGACCTAGTTCGTAACAGAAAAGGAAAAGTACAAAATATGGTCACTACAAAAATAAGAAAAGAATGTAGGCCTATTTTGTTTTTAAAAAAAATACTATTTCAAAACCTATATTGTTATAAAAAAAAAATCAACAACCTAGCTCTATACAAAAATACAAAATGAACCCAAATATGCCTTATTCAGAAAAAGGAAGATGAAAAAGAATATTACAACCTTGGTTGTATCAAAAAATAAAAGAATATTTCACCTAGAGTTTTATAAAAATACAAAATGAATTGAAGGTACTACCTTGTTTCAAACCAAAAATCTATATACTTATATTATGTAATTTAAAAATAATAATAATTTGATAAAAATACATAAATGAAATATAATCCCAATAATGAGATTTACGGTTTAGACTTTAGAGAGGAAATTAAACCATGTCAAACTTGATTTTTGCAAAAAACTATAAAAATTGAATTAAAAAATGAATGCAATCATTTATTTAAAAAAAATCAATGCTATGGTTTTTTCCAACATAAGACTTTCTTTGACTTTTTCATTAGCAACCCAAATAGAAAGTATCAAATCTTTCCATATACACAAGAATATTTCTATAACAAATTTTAATAAATGATTGTCAATTTTTTTTGGCCTACAAAATCCATTTTGTAGCATGGATGCCATACCTTTTGCTTTTACACATAACACATTGATAGGAAATTGGAAATGAAAACTATAATCCCTAAAACAAATCTATTTTTCTATTAAAAAAAAAATATCATACATAAAATAGAGTTCATAGAATTATACCCAACTTTCCATTTATAGACTAAGTTGACACTCCATCCTCTTGGAATTAGAGACAAATTCTGCATTTCATAATATATTATACATAATAAGGTTACAACTAAAATGAGCAAACATATGCTGTAGGCAAAAGTTTTACCATGTAGTAAAGAACTCAAATAAAAAAATTGCATCAAATTTAATATTAAAAAATATTGCTTTCCAATAACAAGGTGTATTTTGAACACATGAAGATGTAATTGTTGACATGCTTATGTTGCAATTTACAACGTGACTTTGTTGTAGTATTTTCCTTCTTAGTCTTGACAAAAGTTTGAAGTTAAAATAAATCTTAACTAAATAATTTATTTTAGTAGTATGTATTTTTGAAAACTTTCTTTTTGAACTCTAGTTTTAGCACTATAAATCCAATTTTGATAATAATTGATTATGATTTTTCTATTTAAGTTTTTTTGCAAGGTTGTTTATTGCAATCTTTACTGTCCATAGTGTTGAGGACTTTAAGAAACAAGCCTCAAATAAACTAGATCTTGGATAAAAAATCCCAGTAGAAATTTCTTTTTAGCCATTAGAATCCCATTTAGAAAATTGTTGAGTAGTTTTTGAAAAGTGATTATTTGATTCCGGTTATGTATGTTAGGCCCTCAAAGTTCATTTTTTGTGTGACCACATTTTAGATTTGACATGTGAAAAAAGGATTAAAAGACTTCAAATCACTTCTGCAATTTTAACATCCTTATGATTAAACATTACATTCTTTCAATTGATAAGCGTTATTGTTGTGCTTTTTTATCCTATGTGATCTCTAATGTGTCTAGTTTGATTATGTATGGTTACATTTACAAAATATTGATATAACTTATCCAAATGTTGTCTTTTGGTTCAATTTGGAGCAAATTCCTAGAAGCTCAATAAAGGCCTAGAACATTTAGGGATTAAATATTGTGGACACTATGGCAATATGAGACAATGAGACTTGACAAACCAATAATTTTGAAGACAATTTTGAAGACAAGTTTAAAGACAAGTTTAGTGTATACTAAACTTTTCACTCCCTTCTAGAATATAAATGTAGTCATTTTTCAAAGCAATAAATGATTAGTGCAATCTGATATTTACAACAAAAAGTGTGCACAATAGCTTGTTCTAAGGCCATAACAAGAACTAAGCCCAAAGCAAACTAGTTTGGCACTACAAAATGTGTAGCAATCACTAAATAATAAATAAGTAGAAGATCTGCATCGCAAATAAGGCAAATCCAGTACTCAAAGTCAGCATTATAACCAAAAATTGAAAGGAGGGCACGAACATGTAGCATGATGATTCAATGAATTTTACTATACAAGTTGTTTTTGCAAGCTCGTGATGTGTGCACTCATGCAATCAATAGAGTAAACTTGTTGCTACAAATCTAGGTGCAAATAAAGTTGGCAGCTTGCTATTGTCAATTAGGGCATTTTTTGGACCGGTGTCCCCTGTTGGTCTCACTAGACAGGCCACCAAAAAAGAGATATACTTAGGCAGCATCTCGTACACCACATCCGTTTCACACGTCAACTACAAGTAAATGAATGAAACAAAAATTCCTGATATAGTTGCTTAGGCAGTACATCTGTGAAGTACAAATTCCTCTCCATCTATACTGGTCTGAAAGAGATGACACCCAATATCTACTAGCTCAGAGAAGTATAGCATGCAGACCAGGTTTGCACAGAAGCCGGAGTGCTAGTCTGCCAATCGAGCTTGCTCTGTTGCTTGATCTCCATCCAGTAAACCTTCAGCAAGTTGTTGTTTGTGCAGACTCTATTCTCGTCAAAATAATAACCCAGTCCCAATTCTCAAAACAAAACCCCAAATACCTGCATGCGGCCTGTAGCATCCACCTGTACAAAATGTATGACATTGTGGTTGCGAAGATGCAACAGACCTCTGGGATACACATTTTCAACCCAAAAAAAACGATCACTTGTTCTTAGGCCTACCCCTACCGCTCTTCTTGGGTTTCTCTGCTGCCTCGGCCTCAACTTGTTTGGCAAGAGAATGGCGAGTGTGACGCATTGTAGGGGCTGGCACTTGAGCTTTACCTGCCTTTTCTAGTTCTCCACTCAATTTCCCCAAACTTGATACACTAACCTTTTTTCGAAACCCCTGCTCTTCCAAGGCATGAATGTGGGCTCTTTTACCGGTGATAGAATAACGCCCCTCTCCACTCCCGTGCATCCCCTTCCCACTTTCATTTTCATGTGCGTCCGGTTCAATCCCTTTCTCAGCTCCATCGTCATCGTCACTTTTGTCCTCTACCACATTATATGCAGCAGGTTCTCCATGCCCAACCCCTGCTGAACCATACAAATTGGTAATCACCTCCAAAAACGAACTGAATGCATCGGAAAGGAGGCACAAGAGGAGTGTGACTCAGAAGATCGACACCATGAATGCAAGTGGAAACACGTGAATTCACGATTATTAGGATTTGTGGCAAATGGGAACATGTAGACTATACCTCAGCAAAACATACAGCATTCCAACTCGTCATTGAAGCTTGCACGTTTCTTGCAAGAACCCAGTAAACAATGTACTACCACCCCAAGCCTACTTCGCTCTACACTAGAAGACTGCTAAAGTACGCGAGGGCATCCCAAAATCAAATGAACACACATGTATGTGTAGGCTCTTACCAGCTGTGGCTTCCACCACTCGTAGGGCATTACTATCCAGCGGTACTACAGCACTTGAGAGAGCCTGCGTGCCCCCGGACTGGTGCAGCTGAGCAGCATAGGGCAGTTTTACTGGCGAGTCAACTGAATCGTCATTTCCTGTTTCTGTCGCTTCATCCTGAGTTTGACATCCTCCACTTACAAAGGACCCAGGAACAAGCTTGCCGCCAGACGTGCATGGTAGCAGGGAATGCGCTTGTTGGATGGACCCGGTGGATCCCCAATCTGAGTGCTTCCCTTTCGACTGTGATACTGCAAAATACAAGAAAGGAGGCTAAATCTCTAAGTACAAGAGCAGGGATGATGGCTGGCTAGCCACCAATAGGAGAGCACATTCTCAAAGATGTAAGATCTGAAACTCCAATATAAAGAGTAGAATACAAGAGATCAGCTTATACCAATAAGAGAAGATTTTGCAATCTCATTTCAGCATCTCAACACGTAATGTGGCAACAAATCAGAAATCATAGTAAGAATAAAACATTTTAGCAAGAAAGCAACCATTGAAACAATAAAGCATGCCTTCAAGGAACAAAGCACATAATCAGGCAAGAAAGCAAAGTTCCTAGCAAGGTAGCAAAGATTCTATCAAGGAAGCAAAGCTAGTATCATCCAAGCACATGCCCTACGAAGGACGTACAATTTCGAGCAAGAACGCAAAGATAGTAGCAACCAGGCACACACTCCAGCAAGAAAGCATAAATTCAAGTATCAAAGCCAAAATTCTAGCAACACAGCATATCAGGTAGCACCCTAGCACATACAGTAGCACTGGAGCACATACAGTAGCACCCTAGCACATACAGGAGCACCCTAGCACATACAGTAGCAATCAAGCACATACAGTAGCAACCAAGCACATACACTAGCAACCAAGCACATACACTAGCAACCAAGCACATACACTAGCAACCAAGCACATAATTTAGCAACCAAGCACATAATTTAGCAACCAAGCACGTACAGTAGCACCCTAGCACATACACTAGCACCCTAACACATATGGTAGCACCCAAGCACATACACTAGGAAAGAAGTAGCATTTCTAGGAAGAAAGCAGAGATAGTAGCATCCAAGCACATATTCCAGCAACAAAGGATAAATTCGAGCATCAAAGCAGTCATCTAGAAACATACTAGCACACAAGCACAAATTCTAGAAAATAAGTAGAATTTCTAGCAACAAATAAAAGGTAGTAGCACCCAAGCACATATTCTAACAAGTGATTGGCTACATTTTTAGCAACACAGCCAACATAGTACCAACCACGCACATTTTCTAGCCAGAAAGCAGAATTTCAAGCAAGAACTCAGAACTTATAGCAACACAACAAGCATAGAAGGATCCTAGCGAACTTATAAATCAACATTGTACATATTCAAGTAGAGGAGCAGATTATGAAGGAAGCTTTCAAATTTTGATCAATGACAGAGGTTTATTTCCAAGCAACGTTGCACATTCACAGGTGAAGAAGGTCGTTTTCAATCAAACCCTAATCCAGTAGCAGAGAACGGAATGAGGCCACTTACACATTGGGCTCCGAATTCCAAAACTGCACTTCATTGTGTTGCTCAGCTCACACACTGATTTGTCCAACCGAAGCCTTGTAGCATCCTCTCCCGGTTGCATCTTCTGGAATCCAAATGATGCCCACCAACTAGGGGCAAATACCTCATTGCAAGTGACACAACTGTTTTGAGATTTAGCCAATTTTGTAATGCAGAAAGGGTGGTAAAAGTGTCGGCAGCTCGCCATGACCACGTCATATGAGTTATACCAACGATTGCAAACAGCACAAGGCTCAAGCATAAAAGGACCTGCAGCCTCTTCAACTTCGTGAGGGTGCAAACAAGGTTTTGGACAGCAATGCACACCTGCACCAGCCTTCAGCTTCTCAATTTCATCAGCCACTGCTTCTTTGTGCCTCCTAAACTCCAAGATTTCTTCGCAAACAGCTTGCATGTCCAATTCTGAGTTCCTCAATTCCAGACATACATCTTCGTATAGGGCTTGTGCTTTTTTGGACTTCCTCGCAGCATCGTCAGAGCCAAAAATAGCAAAGTCTAGCTTGCGTGCCAATACGTCTCTATCGCACTTCAGTTCATCTAATTTCTTCAGTCCCAGAGTGAATTCGTCATTCCCCTCGTCAAGTCTGTCCCTGTAACCCTGGACCTTCATAAGGGCAATGACAGAGGAGAAGTATTCAGCATCTCCAAACCTCAAACCCTAAGATTTCAGAAGCCAATGAAAACCAGACCATGAATAATCTAAAAATAAAAAAGCATATTTGGGCCCAAATTTGGACTCCTTTAATCTAATAAACGTAGAGCTTGACTGGGCAGCCCCAGAGCTTTGCCGTGAATGCTGAACCCTAGAACTTGGAGAACCATGAATCACACGAGTGATAAGAAGCTGAGAATTCAAAACTCGTGAAGTGCACATAATTGCAAATTTCACCTTGTAAAATAAGCACCCACCATTCAGAAAGACGCCCTAAACCCTGAAACCCTTCACCTAATCACCAACAAACCTAGACTTGAAGCTTGACAAGCCATGGCTCACAGCAGTAGAGGATGGAGAGAGAATCGGGAAGTATTACCGAGACCAAGACATTAGCAATCTGCAGATCGATCTTTGCCAAAGCCTCCTCTGCCGCTGTCACATTTTCAGCAGCTTCCTTTGCATCGGCCAGTCGGTCGTCCACTCCAAACTTGTACATAACTATCTTCTCCTCCATGGTCTTCTTTGCTGCCAAGAGAATTTGCTGCTTCCTCTCACTGCCCACCAGGAATTCCTCTTCCACTCGCAGCACCTCCTCAATAGTCGCAAGATCTGCGCCTGAAACGTGACCAATGGCAGAAAGAGACCTCTCAGGTTTCAAATCTTGCTCAGGTGTCCCTACCGCTCCTTTTTTACCTGATCCGGCAGTTCTTGGTGCTATATGGGGGGCCAGAACCTGCAACCGAGCTAGCTGCTCAGATGTAAGATCACGTCGTACCAAATCTCCCTCCACACGGCTTGCAAGTGTAAACGAAGTGGACGAAGCTACAGAGGCCCAGTCGACCTTGAGTCCCATTTGTTCTGCAATGTTTCCCTTAACTACCCACGCCATGAACTCGTTGTTTGTGACCTCTGTTTTCCCATAAATTTTTGCGTACAACTCGACGAGTTCTCTCCTCCTCTTTAGCGGCAACGCACTGTTGGTAGTCTTGTAGGTTGTACATTTCCCCCAAACCTCCTCTATCTTCTCTTGTGTCACCACGGCCATGTCGCTAGCGAGTTTAGGGTTTAACCCTTCTCCACACAAGCCTCTGTCAGTCTCAAAAAACTCATGAGTCTGAGCCTTCAAGTTTGCTAGCTCCGTTAAGAGCTCTGGAACACCGGCGCCAGCTTTCACTGGTCGCGGCTTCCTCTCCAACGAGGCCCTCCTCTGTTTCACAAGACGTGCGGACTCTCCACGTACAAGTGATGAATCCATGAACACCCCCTAAACGCAGTGAATGTAAACCCGGAACTAATCCTAAACCCCAAGCTGCGAGCTCCGTAAACTCCCAAGTTGCGACCTCAAACCCTAAACCCCAAGCTGCGAGCTCCGTAACTCCTCCCTTTTTCCACACAAGAGAAAATGAAACCTCAAAAAAATTGGCTTCACAGCACCTCGTCAACCGTAACGTCGAGAGGAGAGAGAGAACGGGAGTCCGATTCCGTTGCGAGGAACGAAAGCGGGAGTGCCATTTCAAAATCGCGCGCCCAGGTGGAAGTCCAGCAAGGCTTGTCAGAAACAGCAGTCATCAACACACTTGCACATAAAGGACTCCGTTAAGCACCCTCTCCATGTCGCAAGTGGCTCATATTAGCTCATGTGGACCCTCATAAGCATCTCGATGATTGACCCCAAAGTCTTCATTACTCCGATTAGGGCTCTGAAGCGGTCCGTTGTCATTGTCCTCGATGTCGTCGTTCATGGCATTCTCGTCACTGAATTGGGACCCATAATCCTCGTCAACTTCCTCGTCTTCCGAGATAAACCCCTCTGATTTTTCTGACTCCATGTTCTCATGGTACCACTTCTTCTCGTCATTTTCTTTTGATGCCGCTAAGACTTTCGAATTGCTGTACATGTACACCAAATCTGCTGCTCTCTGTGGCTTCAACTTGTTCCGCGATTTGTTGTGGACAAACGAATAGTTACTCCAATTCCGTTCGCATGAAGACGATGATACTGGTTGGGCCAATATCTTCTTTGCAATTGGAGCAATGAGCTTTCCACATGTACCCTCAAAATCCCACCAAGCATGTGCCGACAACATTTGTTTGCCCAGGTCTAACATGTTATGGAACGGAGGGGTTCTATGTCAAAAGGCTACAAATTCCCTCACAACCATTGCGTAATCTTCGGGTTTACAAATTTTCATTATAACTCGCTTGCATGCCTCCGTTGCATCTGCATCGTCCGCTAGTTCTTTATCGTGCAGGAAGTACGGGTTCAGAAGAGCTCCTGCATAGGGTAGATTTGTCTCCCCCATTTTTCGTCGGTTCACAAATGAAGCTTGCAGTCGTTCTGCTCGGTTTGCGGGCAAAGAAAATGGCTCTTTTTGTAAGTCCAAAACATGTTTCTCTAAACCCCTCATAAGATGCAACACCTTCCCCATGCAAGGTGTCTTCGCATCCAAGTCGCGTAGAGCAAATACAACTGGACCCACCACATCTCGAATATTGACACAACGATTCCAGAAATGCAAATCAAGAACAAATTTCTTTACATCTCGAGACTCAGATTGGGGCTGTGTTTTCCGATTGTCCTTTAGCTTCCGCACATATTCCACCCATTGCGGATCCACCACATTTTGTTGTAATGCTGCCTTGACCTTCAACAAACGGTCAATCATGATAAAGTTTGAGGCAAACCTTGTTCTGGCCGGCAACAACAAGCTATACTTTGTCTTGTGCTTTCGAAATATAGCAAGTGGCATCTGCCTACTCTTGAAGAATTTCACAATGGCATGGGCTTTCTTCAGATACTCATCGATCCATTTTTCCTTCCCCCAATCTTTCAGCAACAAATTCAAGGCGTGCACCACACATCCTTGAGAAAAAATGTGTGGATACTTACTAGATACCAAATTCCATGCTACTTGATTTACTAGAGCATTATCAGCACTAATTTGTACCACATTGGTGGGACCCACGTGCTCTATAAACTTCTCCAAGACAGATGCCAAATACTCTGCGTTTTTTTCCACCCCGCTTGTATCTACCGATCCAATGAATTCCTCCCCAACGGAAGATACGAGCATGGCATTTATTAGTGGGCGGTTTGTAACTGAGCTCCATCCATCAATAGACAATGTTGCACCGAACTTCCTTATGCTATCTTCGGTTCTCCTCTGGAGCTTTGCTTGAAGGTCCGTCTTTGCTTCGTCAAGCAATTTGCATCGTAGATCATGATATGATGGTGGTGTGTACGGCCTATTCCACTCTACCGTGAGTTTCACTGCTTCTTTGAAGGCTGGATTTCGGGCTACAGCAAATGGTATATTTGCTGCATAAAAAAATTGGCCCACACTGCATTCAATTTGCGTTTGTGTGCTTCTTCAAAACCATCTATTAGCCTGCTCTGTTTATACGGCCTACTGCTTGATGCCCTAGCAGTTCCACGTTCACCGGATGTTTCAGTAATTGGAATCCCTTCTGAACCCACACAAAGAATTTCTTGAGGTACTGTGCACGAATCTTCCTGCGTAGAACATGACCTGTCCCTGCCATTGGAGAGGTCGCTTCCGTCCGTAGGCATGTTATTTCTCTCCACATTGCCCACGACCGATCTTCGTGGGAATTTCCCTTCACAACGACGAAATAGACCTCGAATCTCTGATGTCAACTTTGGACAAAGGCAAACTCCGGTATCACAAGCCCCAGATGCACCTTCGTATCCTAAATGGCTCAACATTCGTGCGGGTTTTTTAGCAAACATCAAGTTGCAAGCCTTGCATTCCATTTTACTGGGTGGCACGAGGCCATACTAAGGAGAAAAGTCCTTGCTCATAGTGACAAGTTTCAATTCCTTATATTTGAACAAATTTGAAATCACAAAGTGCAAACACAGTGTCAAAATATCAATAGTGTCCAAAATCAGTTAAGCACAATGTGCACAAAGCCTTGAAAATCAAGGCCCCCCCGTCCATTGAACTATGCATTACCGAGCAAGGGACACAAAAAATTGCAGCTCCTAGCCCTCGGAAATCTTAGCGTTCAGTTTCTCAGGAGTACTTCTAAAAGCTTTCTTCCTTCTACTTATACTTCTCACCTGCTGCCGACCGTTGGAGGTCGAATTGAACGGTCAGTCAATTTACGCCGTTCGATTTTCGGTCAAGGCGGTCGGGGCGGTCGGCCATTTGGGGCGGTTGGGGAAGTCGGGGCGGTCGGCCATTCGGGGCAGTCGGGGAGGTCAGGGAGGTCGGCCATTTGGGCGGTCAGCGGGGCTGGGCGATTGGTCAGAGGAATTCTGCATTTGGGTGTCACGCCATCACTTTAGTATACACGACAATGATTTCAGAACACATAGGGTCCGGTAGGCCATCCATTGCAGTTGGAGGCACTTGGAGGTTAGTTTCATTATTGATCATGAATAGGTCATGAGTTCAAATCTTATTGTGTACCTTATTCTTCAATTTCAATATCCAGCGCTTATAAATAGTTATAGATTTCTATTCTACTTCAAGTTGAGATGGGGTACTATAGAGGACTGTAACTATTTATGAGTGCTTTTAAGTAGGTGTCAATGTTTTTTTTAATCATATTTTCAATTGAATCCACAATTGCTGAAGTCTTTTTGAAATCTTCTAGAAATTTTGCTCTACATTGAACAGAAACTCAATATTTTTCTAAGTCACATTCATTTTTTCGGAATTCTAACTCTTAAAGATTTTTTACTATGCTTTCACCAAAATTGCTCCAAAACTGTAATTTCTAGACTCTAGTACAAGTACCAAATTTTTTTTTTTTATTCCACCATACATATTTACATACAACCTTAGGATATTATAGTAAATTGGTTTAAGAAGATGTGGAAAGACTTTCTAAATTTTCCACCATGTACATTGCAAGAGAATAGCTTTTGAATTGACAAAAATGCTTTATTGGGCCCTTCGAAAATCCGGGCATCTACACTTCACAAGGTCACATTTATATGAAATTTTTTTGAAAATGGTGGTAACTCTTTTGACTATTTTTCCTAGACAAGTTGCCCATAGGCTTGAAAATTTTTAGATCATTTGGAGTTGTACAACTTTTAGAAAAAAAATAGTAGGTAGAAAGAAGTATTGAATGATTCAAATCATTAAGTTCTTACGAATTTAATTATGGAATTGGAAAACGCCAATCCCAATGGTTGCAATGTTAAAATAAATAGTTTACATCCAATGTTTTATATTTTTTTAACAATATTGGAAATTGAATTAAATAAATGACTTCAAAGCTTCTTTTAGAGTAGGGATTCTATTATTCTACAACTACCCTCAAATTGAGAATCTTCATAAATTTTGCTTCATTCATTGGAATTAAATGATTAAAGCTTCCCGCGTATATATAAATCTAAAGAATCAATTTCAAATTTTTTATTTAAAAAAAAGGGATTCTAAAACAACCTTTTTTGGCAGCCCGGGTTGTCCAAACATCATAGAAAAGTACATATCATGCAAAACAAAAACTGTTCAAATCTGTTATCCTCAAGGACCTGACCGTTGAAGACCTTAGAGACTAAAGGATCTAGCGCAAACAAAATTCATGACAATAAAATTTTCCTATTCAAACATTAGATGATCATGAAGGTGTTTTAATCGCAAAAATGACTTGAAGAGTTGAAGTTTTCTGAGCATCTTTTGACTCTTTTCCCATTCCAAATCTATGAAGTCAGCGAACAAGAACATTAGGTTTATGGGTATAACACATGCACAAACGCAATCAATTTATGGCTTCTAAAAATCTACTTTACATTTCTGTAAATGATGTTCCAATGTGCTTTTGCTTTCAACGTCTACGATTTCCAACGCTCATTTTTAAGATCATTGAATAATATAAAAAATATAGATTGCAACGGGTACCCTTGTACAAAATCATCTACAACAAGATCATAGTCAATCATTCCAAAATTGATTTTTTGGCTGTAAAATTAGACTTCACACGGACTTTCTTTGGCAAATTTATAGTTGAATATAGCAACTTTGTTATTTTTTTTTAAAATTCAAAGTTTTATCTCCACCCAAATTTGAAGCTACGGGCATTTACGGTTCTAGGATTCAGAGTAGTAAAAAATGAATGAACTTTTCCACTCCATATGCAAGGAATGATAGACATTGACAAATCATAAACACAAAATTATCTTGCAACGTAAGCACGCAAAATATATACTTTCCAAAACTATCTAAAGGTGCATCCAAAAGTACCACGAAGTCATAGCAAAATCAGAACATATTTGTATTGCATATATATTTGCATTTTATAAGCAACTCATAACATACCATGAGTACTATGAAATATTGGAACTCAATCCTCAATTCCTCATGTCATCCAAACGACACTCTCTAGTCCATATACTTCTATATAAAACAAAACAAAGTTCTACTACATCATTCCTCAGCATCTGCCACTACCCTCTCCTGAAACAGGAGACGTCCCTTCTTCAGCCAAGAGTCTCTTAGCAGCTTGGCGAGTTTGGCATTGTTGACTTACTCGAACAAGGCGCCCTCCGGAATGCACTTCCTCGTCAACCTTGGAAAACATCCGTTTTGATTCCGGAGAGTGGTCATCCTCATCTTGAACCTTACGTTTCCTCTTTCTCGCGGGAGTCAAATCTACTTTGCCGACGCTGAGAGCTCTTAAAGCAGCATCCACTCAATCTACCATTGCGTTCACTGCCACGTTATTGTCTTTGAATTGCAAATTGTTTGATCGATCTCTTTCCAACAGGAATGCCCTCCATTGAATTATAATGTCGGACATCCTTCTGTCGAATGCCCATACCACATCCACTAATGCATGCTCTGTACTTGTTGGCGCATCTATTTATACAAGAGCACAAACTTTTGCAGCTTCTTCCAACTTTGAGAGGAAGAGGGCCCTGCCAACCAAAGTGTGGTTGTACGCGTCGTACTGCTCATTAAATTCTTTTGGACCCTCCACCTCCACCCAATTGCCATCTGGCCCTTTCTTCACTTCCTTTTCAGGAAATCGGAAGAAATTCTGGTGCTGCACGCTCCAATGCCCCCCCATGTTGCGACAAAATAATTCACGACCCTCTCCATTTTCAATAACTCGTGCTCGCAACTCCACCTCCCTGTTCATGGTCATCCACATGAGGTCATCTACTGCTTCCTGGGACTCCTCGTAAAGTGCATGCTTTCGCTCATTTGCATCCCAAGTCACAGGTTTTCCCCAATGCAAGTAATTAGAAAACTTGTATGGTCCTTGGTCTAATGGAAGGTTCCATCAATTGTATTCGTGGCCAGGGGGCATCACTTCCAAAATCCCAAGCATTTCATAGAACCTAGGACTCAAAGGAGAACGACACTCGGCACAAATTGAACGAATGAGCGATGCTCTAACCATGCATGTTACATGGAAAGTATGGCGACACTGGCCCATGGTTAGAGCTCCTTCAGGGCCAAAGGGGCCTTGACAAACGCTACAGTGGCCCTCCAAGATGCCCGGGATTGGATCACAAGCATGTACTACAACCTTCTCATGCTTCTTGATGTGTGCTGAAAGTGTATTGTAAGGCACCCATCCTTCCTCTGCTTCAAAGGTCCAATTCACATTGTTGACCAATGATTCCTTCTTCGTGTGATTCAACCGCTCAAACATGGCATCCATGTCTCCCCAACATGTAATGTCGGTGTACCCCCTGGTTTGTTGATGGAATGCATCCCAGAACCTCTTTAAAGAGGTCTCAATGGCACTATAATCTTCATCTGACTTCATTGCCAATTTTTGAAGTCCTTGCATTGCTCGGGATACCACGGAGGGCCTATCTTGGAGAATCTGTATCTATGCCAACCATCGAGACTGTAATCCGTTCCCGGGCATATAGTGACCCAAGTCCATTATCTGTTTCATTCGTTCCAACTCTGACTGAAGAAGGGCTTTTTCTCGAATTGTTTCATTGCATTTTTGCTTCAGCTCTTCAAACTCCTGACCTTCAGTTTGCATGGAAGCATCCACCAATGTCGGGGTAGGGTTATTGATGGAGGGACGTACTTGCACTTCCCATTTACGAGTGTCCTCCTCATCATCCAAATGCACAATTTTGGTATCCTATACTGCTTGGACTTTATCTATAGGAAGAGAGAGTTTATCTTCACTTTCTTGACTTGGCTCCACAGAAAGGGCGTTCACATTGTCTGTGATGGGCACCGTTTCATGCATCCAATTGAACCGAATGAGTTCTACTTCTAATCTTTCATTCTCATCCACACAGACAAGCATTATAGAATTCCTACGCTTTTCTGCCTCCACAAGCTTTTTTTCCATCTCCAATTGTTGGGCCAAGTCCTTGCACTTTGCCTTCAACTTCATGTTTTCTGACTCCAAGAGAAGCAGCTCGTTGGCCTTGCCTACATTGTCGTCCAGAAGTGGTACCACAGACTTAGTGAAATCCAAGAAAGACAAAGCACCAGTCATCAATTCTGGAGAGATTTTGGAGAATTCTTGCGCCATCTCGATAATCCTTGGCGTAATTTGAGCTACAAGTCGAGCTGAAGACGTTAGCGAGAAAGCGGTTTCCACAACCGATGGCTGGACAGCTCCCCATAGATGCACCCCAGAGCTACTGGCCTCGTGGTTGGGGTCATTTTTCTTAAGCTCTTCTTGATGCTTCCTCCACCGATTGTCGCACTCTAGCAGGAAGTCCGCTTCCTTGGTAGTGGGCGTTAGACTGAGGTTCTCCAATGGGTGATCACTCGCAGCTGACAAATGTGGATGCTCGTTTTGAGTCTCTCTACCATCAATGATAAAGTTTATGGCATCGTCCTGGGGTTCTTTTCCGTTTCTTCGCGTCGGTTGTACTTCCATTTCTGGACTTATGATAGGACTTGTCGGCGAAGACGAAGGAGGAAGAGGTGTGTACATCAAGGGCTGTAGAGCATTGCTCTCTAGAAGACTATCAATTCTAGCATTGGCCCTTGCAACTTCTTTGTCACCAACCTCTGATTGTGGCAAAAAAGGTGTCCCATCTCCTATCGCAAGGCCACGCTTGTTTGAAGCAGTCTCTCGACCTAGCACAGTACTCAAAATTGGTTTGGAAGTCAAATACATTTGAGGAGTCATAAACACCTGTCTCTTTGCACCTCCCGAAGAGACGTTGCTCACTTTCACCGGGGGAGTTGAGAAGACTTCTTCTATTGTACCTCCCACGAGGGCATTGCCAACTTCCGCAAGGGCACGCAATGAACCCAATTCCGCTGCATCACTTGTTCCCTCCCCCACCTTCGCTGTAGGTGTTGTAGTAATTTGTAATGCTTCCTTTGGTTGTGCCTGGGAGTTGCAGGTACAATGGAGAATATCTTTTTGGCTTTTTCCAATCAGAAGTGGACATTGTGCTGTTGTAGGAAACGTACTCCAATCCACCTTGCGGCCCAGTATGAGTTCCGCATAAACCATAGATGCCAAGGTATAATTGATGTACCCCTTACTGATTTTTTTGTCTCCAAAAAGCGCTTGCCAGACCTCCTTCGATTGATGAACAAAATGCTTGTTTTGGCAACTTCCTGGCTTGCACCCAAAAGCCCGTGTGTGGACCTCGTGAAAATCTCAAGGCCACAACTTGCCAATGTGGTACATTTTAACATATTGCTTGCAAATTCTAGAGGTCCAATATTCTGCTTCCTCTTCCTCCCATCCGCTTTCGGCTTTGATGTCAAGATTATCTAAAATCTCGTAATGAAGCTCATGTTTGGCTCCCTTCTGTTTAATCCTTTTCGTATTATCAGCACCTGAAGTCATCCCATCAGTAGCCGCATCACCTTCACCAGTCATGATTGGCAATTTGAAATTGCCTTCACCTTCAATTCAAGAAACACTCCCCAAGTGACCTCTAATGTATATGCACAAGTAAAACAGTCAAAAAGTTTCCATATCAAAAGCTCAATGACTTCAACTCACCACCATGTAGGAGCAATTGGCGCATAAAGCAACAGAGATCAGCCAACTTGGCGCCGAAGGGGAGTTGAAGTGAGGAGGTCCGAGGAGGCCGTCCGCTCTTATAGCCGACCAGACCCAGACCTAAGCGGCGTCCGCCGCCGGACCGGCCCCGAAGCTCGCGGACCTGCCCCGGACCGACGCCGCCCGCCTCGGCGGCGGTCGTCGAAGCCGCAATCCGATCCGAAATGCTGCCGACCGCGCGCCAACCGACCCCGGCGACCGCTCCGATGTGACCGACCGCCCGAACCGGAAAACCCAACTGAAGAAGCCATCCAAACCTGACACGGTAGTTTTAGGGTACGCCGACTGTTTCGGACGCCTGCCGGGGCCGACCGCTTCGGACGCCTGCTCCGGTCGACCGCCTCAGATGACCGCATGGGCTGACCGATTCGGACGCCTGCTGGGGCTGACCGCCTCAGACGAACGCATACGCCGACCGCCTCGGACGGCCGACCGGGCCGACCGCCTGGGTTGACCAGAGAACAAGACCAATTGTGGGATTCTACAGTTTGCAATAAATCTTGATTCGTTTTTACATTGGATGCTTCCTTTAAGAAGCATCCAATGTAGAATTCATGTAGAACTTATGTGTAAGTGTGATTGATTTTCTTTTTTCAAGCTTTAATCCTCTTCCCTAAATAGTATTTCCTAAACCCTAAACCCTAAACCCTACACTTTAAATCCTAATTTCAATACACTGCAATGTGAAACAATTAAATGTTTCTTTAGTTTTTATTTCAGATCCAATGGAAGGACCAATTGTATTAACCCCTAGAGGACCAAGGTGATATTCCTATCAAAAAATACTAATAAATGTCATCGTTATTGCAAAGAGTAAAGAACCATGAAAACTTCTTTTTTTTTGCATATCCAACTATAAGATCTTTTCCTTAACTAGTATATGAATACGTGAAAGAAATTTCAAAAAATTTGACTATGTAGATTATAAGATATATGCATTTAGAGTGAAGAAAATAAGTTTTTTGGCACCTTGCTTAACTATATTTTTTTTATTTGAATCTTTTTAGTTCAAATTTTTAACACTAATGATTTGGATTTTGTCTTTATTTACATTAAGTAGTTGAGTTCAGAATGTACCAAAAAAAGTTAGGAAAAAAAACACTTCATTTTCACTCACTACAAAATTGTTAAGTAGAGGTGAATTTAAGATGGAAGAAAAAACGAAATTGTTAAAAACTTTTAGATGGAATTGGATCACAATAATCTCAACGGTGAGATTGTTGTAGCAAGGACATCTAAGATTGTCTAACAAATTCCTTGGGAAAATTCTGAAAATAACATCCAAAAGTGAAACATCCATTTTTTTTTTCCCACAGATTCTTCTCTAAACCCAAAAACTAAGATTGTGAAGAACTTTCTCATTATTAGTCCAAATTGAATGAAACAAAGCTTCACATGTAGACAAAAATGTAGTCTTTGAGAAACAAATTTGAAGATAAAATTAGTTTCACTTTCTCTTAATATTTTTGGTGCGGTCTACCAAAACTTGTTTTTGCTTATTGTGTCATAACTCTAACTTCCGGGCATCAATTAAACTAAAAATTAAATATCCTCAAATTTCTCGCAAAATCACACAAATTCCACAAATCACAAATATTTCACTTTATATTGAGACCATAGGTATTTGCCCGACTTAGTTTGTCCCCCAAGGGGACAAGCGGCCTTCTAGGGATTGAAAGGAAAATGAACACTCTACTTCGAACATTAATTGAACTACCGAAACTCAATTGCATTCAAATTTCCTTTATATAAGAGTGTTTGAGGTGTCCTACATATCTACCTGAAGTACAACTCAAGCACACTTTACTTCTCTCATTCCACTTCAATCATGATTCAAACTATAAATTATATTCAATTTGTTTGGAAATTTCACAAGTGCGCTTGAGGTGTGCTTGATGTGGTCTTTACATATAGGATGAAACGTTTATCTCACAAGTAAAGGGCACCATTGCTTTTCTCATTTAATTGGAATCAAAATTTTCCCCCAAATTGTATAGGAAAAATATATTTTACAAGTGATGAGCAAACAACTTTGCTTAATAAACCTCAAGCACACATAAAACACACATTGGAAAACCACATCTAATAAAATCAAGTCATGAGTTTTTTGTTTTCAAATGAAATAGAAATACTAAAGACATGTACATAGACTTGAAGAGTTCAAGCACACCTCAATCACAACGTTTTTAATTTTAATGCATTTTAAACAAAGAGAGAATTTTTCATATGAACTTAAAGTTCACATGCAGGGTACCTTATTTTCCACCCCTTCAATTAGAAACTGAAATAAATATAATTCTTGTTCTTTATAAATTCAAGTACAATAGAAATTTTAAGAATGTGCTTGAAGGTTGCTTGTTTAGTTGAAGTAAACCTTAAGCAGTTAAGCATGGTAGGGGCACACTTCAAGCACTTTATTACTTAAGCTTAATTTCTAAACCAAAAAAATTTTCAAATTAAAATTTTTTTAATACAAAGAAATCTCAGTAGTAGGAATTTGTTTGAGGTGAACTTATGGTAGACCTCAAATGCATTTGAAGCCATTTCATTTATACTTTAAATTTTGAATTTTTTTTTTTTTTTTCAGGAGTTTCTTCTTTCAAAACCAGTGAGAATAGTAGAAACTTACACTAGGTATATTTCAAGTACAGGTCATGCACATGTGAAGCATACTTCAAAAATTTTTTAATAAAATTTAAAATCTTAAGAAGAGGATTCTATTATCTTCAGATTTATTTAATTTGAAATGAATGAAAATAGTGAAAATGTATACTAGATGTGCTTGAGGTGTACCTGAAGCATATTTCAAGCATTTGATGATTTAATATTGAATTATTCAATATCAGATTTAAATTTAAAATCATTTTTAGGATCCAAAGTATTTTGAATAGTAAAAATGTGCTTCAACCTTCAGGTGAGCTTGAAGTAGACCTGAAGCACACCTTAAGCTTTTTTATTTATTTTTGAAATTCAATCTTTTGGTCTAGCTTTCTTTCAAAGCAATGAAAATAAAAGAGACATAGTTTACATATGCTTGAGGTCTTCGCAAAGCATACTTGAAGCAACTTGTGATTTTCTTTGGTATGTATTATAAAAGATTTCAATTTGAAGTTGTCTTTATAATCCAACATAATTTAAACGGTACAAATGTGCTTGAGGGCTTCAGGCATGTTTGACATCTATCTGAAGTAGACCTCAAAAACTCTTTTTTTTTCCCTTTTAGATTTGAATTTTTTTTGGCTTCTTTATAAAGCAATGAAACAAGATAAAGTATACTGCCCAATCGACCTTAGGTCTACACTCTACAGTCTACTTGAAGCACGCTTCAACCTTTTCATGATTTAGATTCGCATTTTTATCAGAAGAATTCAATTTTTAAAATAAAAATAAAAATTATTCAAGGTATCTTGAGTCTTGACAAGATGGTATTTGCTTGAGATATGCTTGAGCTAGACCTCAAGCACACATCAATCACTTTTACTTACGCTTTAAATTTTGGAAATAAGCATTTCATTTTTAAATTTTTCATCATTTCAAAGCAATGCAAAAACAAGAGATGTTTTGTAGATGTGTGTGAGGTCTACCGTAAGCACACTTCAAGGACCTTATGATTTCATTTTGTATATGTAGTAGAAGATTTCAATTTTGAATTGCTTTTATTATTCAACCATAAGATAATAGTGGAAATGTACTTCAAGTGTGCTTCAAGGTTACTCCATGCAGAACTCAAGTATTGTTAATCCAAGTTAAAATTTTCATAGCTTCTTATTCCAAGGTAATTTCAGTAGAGGAAGTGCGCTTCAGGTGTGCTTTATGTGTTCTTGACGTGAACCTCAAGCACATCCAAGCATTTCTAGTCCAATTTGAAATTTTTGAAGAACGTTTTTAATTTTTAGGTGATTGTTTTTTAAAGGCAATTACATTAGTGGAAGTGTGCTTCAGGTGCGCTTGATGTTTACCTCAAGCACATGTGAAGCACAAAGTCATTTGAGACTGAATTTGGAATTTCAAAAACTTGTTTGAACTTTGAACTTTGAGTTCCTTTTTGTCCCCTAAAATTTCATTAGTACAACTGTGGTGCATTTTCGCTGGAGGTTTATTCTCCGCACCGATTTCCCAACCGACCGACCGATTCCTCGACGGCCATCCATACCGCTCGGACAACCGCTCGAGAAGCCGACCGAAAAAGCCGACGGACTAAGAACCCGACCGAAAAGCTGACCGAAAACAGGACCGACCGAAATCCAGCCTCAAAACAGGACCGAAAACCTGACCGACCGAAAACCAGACCGAAAGCACGACTGAAAACCTGACCGACCGAACGACCGAAAACCAGCCTGAAAACCCGACCGAAAACCGGACCGACCGAAAATCCAACCGAAAACCCGACTGAAAACCTAACCGCCCAAAAACCCGACCGAAAATCGGACCGACTGAAAACCAGACCAAAATTGAAAACCGGACCGACCAAAAACCCGACCGAAAACCGGACCGACCAAAGACCCGACCGAAAACTTGACCGAACGAAAACCGAAGCGACCAAAAACCCGACCGAAAACCTGACCGCCCGAAAACCCGACCGAAAATTGGACCGACTGAAAACCAGACCGAAACTAAAAACCGGACCAACCGAAAACCCGACCGAAAACCTGACTGCCCAAAAACCCGACCGAAAATCAGACCGACTGAAAACCAAAGCGAAACTGAAAATCGGACCGACCAAAAATCCGACCAAGAATCGGACCGCCCGAAAACCCGACCAAAAATTGGACCAACCAAAAACCCAACCGAAAACCTGACCGACCGAAGACCCGACCGAAAACCCGATCGAAAACTGCACCCAACGAAATCCCGACTGAAAACCTGTCCGACCGAAAAAACGACCGACCGACCCAAAACCCGTCCGAAATCCGTCGCAACCAAAAACCCGATCGAAAAACTGGACCGACCGAATACCCGACCGAAAACCTGACCGACCAAAAACCCGACCGATCGAAAACCAGTCCGAAAACCGGCCCGACCAAAAACACAACCGAAAACTAGACCGACCGAAAACCCGACCGCTGTGCTGACGGACCGATCACCCGTCCGAAAACCCGACCGAACGATCGGACAACCGACTCCGTCGAAGCCATCTGGCTTTTTCGTCCGCTCTGTCGTCGGTGGCCGTGCGATCAGCAGGCCGATGGATGTGATCCGCACGATCCTGGGGTTGGCCGGCCTGCCGTCCAATTCGGTCGTACGCGACCGCCTTGGCTGCTCTGCCGACCGAACGCATAAATAGCGGGGCGGACTCCCATTTCTTCACAATTCCTTCCCTTTCGGAGTGAGCAGATCCAGCGCCTTCGAGTATCTGCGCACCCCTTCTGGCATGGTCTGTGAGGGACTGGGCTGGGACACTCAGGTGCTTTCAGCAATTCAGTGCCAATTACGTGTTGCATTTCAGAGATTGTTGTACCGCTTCACTTAATTCACTCGCTAAAATTCTGGAGCTCTTGGATTGCACGTTGCACAATTGAAATTGAAATTTACGATTCGTTGTTTTCAGTTTCAACAAGGTCTTCATGTCACACGGAACACCAAGGGGCAAAGGCGGTAAGTCCAGAAGGGGAAAATCGTAGGACATGAATTGGCAGGATTGGGTTGACCCATTCTGTGTAGCTAAGCTTGGATGGGAAGATGAGCCCACAAAATTGTGGACCTGCACAATGTGCAAAAAGTACGTAAAAATGACACATGTCTCCAAACTCTGGTCACATGAGCGCACAAAGTATCAACATCCTCGTTGGGAAGGACAAATCAGCACGTGTATGAGCAAGCACTTTGTGCAACGGTACAAGGAAGTCCAAGAAGAAGCAGGTTTACCAAACAACAAACCAAATATCATGTTGTATGGTGTTATGGCCATGATTTGGGCAGAGATTGTACTGCACAAAGAAGTGGATTGGCGCACTATTTCGGGTAAAGATGTGCACAAATTGAATCGCAACACCCATATGATTGATTTGAATTGGACAGGTCCCAACGATTGCATGTATTTGCATTCTAATCGAGGATATGGCCATCTTCCTACAGTTGTGTTGCCGGATGCAGAGGATGAACTCGATGAAAAAGATGATGACGATGATGCTCCTGCACCCGTAACATTTGGAGGAACTCACGAACGCCAAGAAGAATGAGACAACATACAGTACGAACAAGAAATGCATGAGGCCATGCGAAGAAGCCTAGAAGATCGTGGTCAACAGCCTGGGCATGATAGGTCATACGAACATGACTGTGGTGCATATGGCCCACCACAAGGCGAAAGTCATTCTCAATATGGTAATGATCCCCGAGGTGAATCTCGAGGCAGAGAAAGAAGCCATGGAATCGCGCAATATGGTGGTTTTAGCCAAGGAGGCTCACAATACTACGGTGGGGCCACTGGAAGCGGGTCATATGAGCATCAAGGAAGCTCCTATTATAGTCATCCAAGCGAAGGTCAATCTGTCCACAGTGTTTCAGCTCCTCCGCCGACTTTTGGAGGTCCTGGCTACGACAATCATGGACAAGCAGGTGCATCAAGTGGACGTGGAGACATCTACGGTGGAGGTCCATATCTTGGGGTTTATGGGTCTGGTTCTACTGGGCCAAGTCAGAGAGATGACACCGATTCAGATTCCGAGGAAGAATAGTGTGTATTGTTGGAATGACTTTCTTTTAGAATACGATCATGTATGTTGTTAAATGTACATGGAATGTTTTTTCATGGCAAGCATAGTACAATGATCTCCGTGAAGTGCAGTATTGTATTTTGCACTGTACATAGAATGGCCTTTTTTGAGAATATGTGAGACATTGGTAGGTATTCAAGGTTACCATTATTGAATACCATTTTTTGCAAACAAATAAATACTTTGATTAAATAAAGGCCACCAAATCATGCACTCTTCAATTTTTTCGGGTCACACCCTCAAAATAAATAAATAAAACTTGTGGAGTGCATGGTGTGGTAGCCCTTTAATAAGACATGGAGTTCCTTTCTTTTCTTTTTTTCTTTTCTCTTAATCCAATCCTCTCTTATTTGTTAAAGTTACATACTTACATAAACTTCCCAAACATCAAATAGTGAATAGTCACAAATCCAATTGCATTCAAATTTGAGCCCTACAAATAATTTTAGGGGTTAAGAGATGCTTTGATTGTTGGAACACATGCATTGCCGACAACTTTCTCGGCAATGGGTTTAAACAGAACGAATCAAATGTTTGGATGTACATAAATATATAATAGTCTAGGACCAAAATTAAGAAGTTCTGTGTTTGACCTTGGAAGATTTTTTCCTATGTTTGTTCCTTTATGTATGTGCAACTAAATAGAATTCCATTATAAATGAGAAGTAGTAAGACTAGCTTTAAGCTTCTTAATGTTAGAACAAACACCCTTAAAATCATGCATTCCGCAATATTGTATGTGATTGAAAGGGTGTTCAAACAAATTGAAATTAAATCATGCACTGCACCACTTATTACTTATTTACTTGTTTTAAGGGTGCATAAATTTTAAAAAATTGTGGAGTGCATGATTTGGGAGCCCTTTGTTTCAAAAGTCTTCAAACAAATGGGTCAAGGGAATCCACAACTTATTACCTTTCCCTTTTATGTTTTAGCGGAAAATTATGCATCGAGTATATTAACTCTACATTTTTTGATTTATATGATTTTTTGGAGAGGCCATAAATTATAATGCAACAATCAATTAAGTACTATAGTTTTTGCTTATGGATTGATTACTAGATATATGCGTTTAATGCCTAAAGTCACATTGTCCCTATGGAATATGGAGGACAAAGTGGATTTTGGACAAGCTGATAAATTTTTTGAAACTTTCTCATAAGAAGAGTTAGATTTTAGGGTTTAGGATCATTTGCGATTGTTGTATTCTATGCTTCTCATAGCAATTCGGTGGTCAATGAATCAATAAGCAAAATCACTAATTGATATTCTCTTCAATTTAAATCAAGTTCACAATGATGGTCGTATCATCAATAGTCTTTTGTGACTGGTTCAATTCCATATCATCGATAATCACTTGTATTTAAGATTATTCTTCATTTAATTATGAAATGTGTGTCTACTCGTCACAAAACGTAGGGAAAATTCATTCCCTTCACATCTTCACCTTCACACATTGCAATTCAATATTTGTCTTTTTGTATATTAATTAATTTTTATTCTCACAACCTCTTGGCAATAATACTTCAAACTAGTTTAATGTTCTATAATAATGACATAGTTAATGTGCATTACAAATTCTCTCAGAGGTTGCTTCCTTAATCTTTATTTATAAAATTAAACTCTCAAGATTTTCACACAGTGTTCCGCCTTTATTCTCTCCAAGAAAAATTCAAATCTATATTTGTTCTAAATTGCTTCCAATTAATCACTTGGAAATAAATACTAGGAATCAATTATTATTAATCAATTGGCCATGCAGCTCTTTCCATAAATCACCAAAGATTTTGATATTAAAATTAAAGCAAATAATCTCACAATACAACTCTGTAAAGATGAACAATTAATTCTTTAAGCAATTACAAAATTCCTCTTTACACTCTAAATCAATAACCAACGACTATCTCTCCAATTCCCTTGGCAAAGACATTAAAATCAATTTATAAATTAATTCCTCGCAATTAACACTCAACATTAAAGCTTCAAATATATTAAATTGCATTCTCTTCACAAACAACACTTAAAGAATGACAGGTGATAACTCAAAAACTATTCTCAACGATGGTTAATAAATTGCATTTATCCTTCAACTACCCTGGTGATTAATAAGTAGGTTCAGGACTTAGGGATTGATAACTGTATATATGGATGGTCAAAATTTACATGTCTATGGATAAATGGGCATTTTAACATATAAGTGAAAGTTAGATGAATAATGGGGATGAATAATCGGACTAGGTTTTAATAAACACACGTACGGATGAATAAAGGGGATATGGATGAACAGAACGGTGTTGGATGAATAAATGGGTGAGTGGATGAATATCCTAAATCCTTAACCCTTTAATATTTAAATCCTAAACCCTAAACCCCACATCCACACCGTAAACCCTTAAATCCTGCATGGAAAAAAATTTATTCCAAAACAATTGGAAAAAAAGCATTCAAATTTAGGGCTTCAGATTGTGTTTGGAATTTTTGGGACCACATTTCAACTTATGAACTTAAATGATGAAGTTTATTTGTAGATTGGTAAATTTATGTTTGGATGGATAACTGAATATATTCGTAAATTTGAATTTATAGATGAACAGTACGCTATTGGATGATTAACTATCTCTTGGATGGATGTAGGGAAGCGCCTGCGCTGCACTAATTTTCTAAACATTGAAAAACATTGAAAAAATAAAATTCCAAAATAAAATCTACTAGCAAATAAATTAAATTCCCAAAAAACTTCCAAGGCACAAATTCAAGGCAAGCAAGGAATGCAAGACAAGGATCCAAGGCAAAATCCCACAGCTCTCCAAAAAAAATTAATTATTCTTAAACGATTCAAAAAATTACATTCATACTTTTAGGGTATAGGGTATTGGGTTTAGACTTCAAGAACCGGTTTAGGAGTTAGGGAGGAATTTCTATCATCCATTTGGGAGTGGTGATCAAAAAAATGGGAGAGGGAATGGTTGGGATTTTTTTAGACTTGGCAGTTCTAAGACCCTGAACCGCTTATCCTAGCCGTCGAGGGGACGGATAGTCCGTTGAGGGGACGGGCAGATTCTAAAACCAATCATCTCAGCCGTCGATCTCGACGAAAGGGCCATCGACGGGACGGGCAGGCCGTCGAGTGGACAGACAGATCCTAAATCCAATCATCTCAACCGTCGAGTTCGACGGAAGGGCCATCGACGGGACGGGCAGGCCGTCGAGGGGACAAACAGATCCTAAAACCAATCATCTCAGCTGTCGAGTCCGACGGTCTGGCCGTCGAGGGGACGGTCTACCCGTCGCCGGGACGGACAGATTGTCGAACTCGACGGCCAGACCGTCCCCGCGACGGGTAGACCGTCGAGGGGACGGGCACATCCTAAATCCGCTAATCGCAGCCTTCGAGTTCGACGGTCTGCCCGTCGGAGGGACGGTCTGGCTGTCGAACTCGACGGTCTGCCCGTCGAGGGGACGGCAGCCCATCATGAGAAGCCGTAATAAATGGCCGTCACCGCGTCCGTCCAAGCTTTTTTATGATTCGCCGAACCTGTTGACGACGCCCGAACCTCTTGACGGCACCCGAACCTGCGCCGAACCTCAGTCGACGGATGGACCGTCGATCGTCGGGCCGTCCGGCGCCCTGGACGGTCTGGATTAAGGATTAATTTGGCTGATTTGACCTTAATTACCCCCCCAACCGGCTCGGTAATTGGGGGGTATAAGTGAGATTACAGATTCATTGTACAACGCTTCCTCTTTTGAGTTGCATTGTCCCAGCTTGAGAAAGCTTTGCATTGCAATTTGAGAGGAAGTGTTATACATTTGGCAATTGTTTTGCCACATTTCAGTTGCCTTCACGCAACAGAAGGCAAAACAATTTGTTAGTGTATTCGCATACAGCCTTTTGTGTGTCATTGTGCAGGTATCAAGGATGGACATTGAGGGTGGAGCAAGTGGTTCAGGACATGGAGGTGAACCCCCAAATAAGAAGAAGAGGGGGAACAGGTCAGAACTGGACTGGGACACGTACAATGCCCGTGACGTCCTGGCAAAACCTGGGTGGAGAGAGGCGGAAGAGCCATGGACAAGAACGACATGTGCAAATTTTGTAGATTGGGTCCACATCAACCGCCATTGGGATGCTAGTCGATATCCGGTGCACGTGAATTCTGGTGTGGTAAATTTCGACCAGTGCCAACACCCAGCCTTCAAGAAGCGGTTGACTGAAGTGGCAACTTTTATTTGGGGTCGAACATCAAAGAGAGACGGAACACTTTCATTGTCCCAAATGGCATATGCGGAGGTTTTTCTTGGGAAGGATGTGGATTGGAGGACCTTCTTGGGCAAGAAACAGAATCAACAATTGCCAAATAGGCCTCGTAGCATTCCAACAAATCCTGCCGTGCCATTAGATGATTTACCGGTGGCGCGCGAGAACGTGGAAGAGCAAGCTGAACAGCCAGGGATGGACTTAATGGAAGTAGCGGTTGAGATGGGCACTGGAGTAAATCTCAATCAACAGGGTCCAACTGGTGGAGTGGAAGCTGCTCGTGAGGGAGTAGAAGCTGTTGGCGAGGAAGTTGTTCGCTTGCGCCAATTAGTCCAGACAGTGCAAGCTGAGAAGGAGGAAGCATTACGACAACATGCTGCAGAGTTGGAAGCTCAAAGAGGGCGGGTTCAGGCCCTTATGGCTGATAATGCCAGACTTGTCGCACGTGAAGCTGACCTTGCAGCCCGTGAAAGGCGTTTGAGCACGGAAGAAATTCCACCACTCGATGTTGTAATCGAACATGCTACGTACGCTGCAGATGAAGATAGGGCCGGCCCGAGCAATGCTTCCTTGTTTTCTGTGCGGCCTCGAGTAAATTTTCCGGGTGTAGAGGGTGGCACATTGGATGTTATGCGTGCACGTGCCGAGCGAGCTGAAGCAGAGGTTCTTCATACTAAAGCAAGCATTGAAGAATTAACAAACTCAATGCGCGCTTTGGAAATTCGCACCAGGAAAGCTGAGGAAGATGTGCGGGTTCTTACAGTAGCCCAAACAGACATGGAGAGCACCATGACTGAAGTAGTTGCTCAGAGCATGCAGGTGGTCCAAAATCCTGAGAGGGAGCAGCTGGTGCGGTTAATGTGCAACATGAAGTTGGTATGCAACTTAGCACTGAATGAGTCCGAGCAAATGAAGCAAGAGGTGAAGAGAGTGGCTGCGGTATTCAATGATGGAGGTCAACGTTATTTTGGCTTGACCTCGTGGCCTGATTTGGAGGAAATGTTCACCAATGATTTGCCCGTAAAAGCAGAAAATGAAAGCATTGATTGGAAGCGTTCTCCAGCCTTGGAATTCCAATTCGACATCGAGCGCCATAGGTACGGGCCGGTACAACGCAATGGCACCAGGCCACTAGTGTGGCCTACCATTCCTGAGTTTGTAAAAGATGGAACGACGTGTATTATGTGCCTAAACCCATTTGGCCCCGAGGGTGGATGGAATCTTGGTACGTGCGGACATTTATACCACCCTGGGTGTCTCATTCCCTACATGGTCACCAGAGAGAGATGTGCGCAATGCAAGGCTCCATTTCATCCATGACTGTACAAAATGTTTGGCCTCCAAGACCATATGCCTACACATTACGAATATAACGAAGAAAATTTACCGGGCCGCGGGAATAGCGAACATTGGGGGAAAGACATGACATGGCTTTGGAAGTGGGGAGTGGACGATCGACACCTTCCCGCACGAACGGTCGCTGATGTACAATGGGATGATGATGCCCAGGTGACAGAGGTAATCAAGCGGTTGTATGGAGAAGCTGATATCGGGCACTGAGTATTTGCTGCTCAAATAGCTGGTGGTCATTGGAACTCGGATCGCTCCATTTTTGTGCATGCACTACATCCTGAAACCAAGCTATTTGACGGTCAAGGCAATGAAATCGGAATTGCGGCTAATTTGTCTTTTGAACAGCAATCGAGATACATTGAAGACAGTACCTTCCATGAGCCTCAACTCTTGAGAGCCATTTATACCCACCTACACGATAAATATGATGAGACCACAGCTCATCTTTTGAGGACTTTGCAATCGAGAGAAGAATTGCAAACATTTTTGAGAGAGAGAGCATAGCACGTGGCATTGTAATCGAAGGAGTAGAATAGAAAGTTTTGGGTGAGATTGTGTACAACTACATAGATGTATAGAATTAAATACCGGAAGTCGTAGAAAGTGTACATATGTAAAGGATTACCGGCCTTTATCGGATTTCTAAAACATTTACCTTTATCATTTTTTCTCCACTTCGTGTACTATTGATTTGCCTTTGTCTGTTGGATTTGTCTACTGGCCATTTTTGTAATAGTGTAGAAGAAGCTTGTATGCTTAGATGGTAGGTAAAATTACTAAAATTCTCTTCTATTTTATATTTGATGAACCCTTAAAGGACTGCTTTTTTCCTCAAGGGACATTTAGGGTCCGATCCGCCGGTCCGATTTCTATAGTCTGAACTCTGAATATGAAGTCAGAATTTTTGGGGTTTTTGTAGGTTGTGTATTTTTGCAAGAGCTTTGTGGATATATAATTTTTATTTAATTTGATGCCCGGGCGTAAAAGTTATGGTACAATAAGCAAAAGTGGAGTTCGGCGGGCAACCCCAAAAAAACATAGAAAGTCAAAAAAAAATTTTACAAGAGGATTTTCTTCTTCCAAAAATTCCAATTTTCCAATTTTTTTTCTCAGAGACTCGAAGATTATACTGTTGTCTACATGTGAAGTTTTGTTTCATTTGATTTGGACTAATAATGAAGAAATTATGGACAATCTAAGTTTTCTGGGCGGTCTAAACATCTTATTGAAAATATAAATTGTAGAATTCATTTCCGAATGCAATTTTTAGCATTTAAAAAAAAAAGGTTAGACAAGATTAGATTTTCTTGCTAGAACAATCTCACCATTGGAATTATTATGATTCAATTCCATCTAAAAGCTATTAACAATTTAATTTTATCTCTAATCTTGAACCTACTTCTACTTAACAATTTTTTAATGAGTGAAAATAATGCAACTTTTTCCTAAATTTTGTTGGTAGATTCTCAACTCAACTACTTAACATAATAATTAATAAGTAGAAAATCGGAACTTGCAATGTAAAAAAATTGAACTAAAAAGATTCAAAGCCAAAAAGTCTAGTCTAGTAAGTAAATAAGGTGCACCAAAACTTGTTTTCTTCACTTTAAATGCATATATATAAGCACCTACATGGTCATGGTTTCTGAAATATCTTTCATGTGTTCATATACAAGTCAAGTATAAGATCTTATGGTTGGATATGCAAATTCTACAAAATTTAAGTTCTTTTCCCTTTGCAAATTGCAATAGAAATGATAGTTCTGAATAGTTTTCGATAGGAAAATCGCCTTTGTCCTTTAGAGGTTAACCCCCTAAATCCCGAAGCCATCTTTTTGCCAAAATCACCATAAACTAGTAAACCACCACTTTTGCTACGTTCACCTATCAAATAAATTTTTAAAATATCTTTTAGAATTTAACCATAGGATCTTGTTTTTAACTTGTCTTAGATCACGTGATAAATTTTTTGTGATGTCTACCTTTATTGATAGAAAGTTAGTAGCATTCAAAGTGAAAGAACGAAATTTAATTCAAGAAGTTGCTATGATTGCCCGCAAAATCCTAAACTCCTTAATTTTAAGATTACTAATCCAACCGGAATGAATAAAAGGATTAAAAGCCTCCCATTTAGAAGAAAATATAATCTACAAGAAAAAAATATTAAAATTTTTATTTGAAGTTATTGTTGATTTTGTACCCTAAACCGGACAGCCCGGTCTCTTCTATAGTTCTATTTTGAGGTTATTGTGGCATAATTTTTGCTCCCAAAGTCCCAGGTACCAATATTTGTAAATATGTCTAGATTTTTTTAAAGGACAAAACCTACAATTGCTTCATATCTGTTCTAATTGCGTCATAACTTCAGTTATAGTATAAATTGCATTAGTTTAGAAGTGTCAGCTACTATGCGAAGGTAAAGGAAAGCTGCAGTGGAAGGGAAAACTATGCCACATCAATGATAAGATAAAACAAGTATCCACAATGCACAAAGCATTTGTAAACACACATCCAACAATACCATGACAACAAATTAACCACAAAACTTTGCTTCTGAAGGCTTCTCCAAAACCTGAATTTCAAACCCTTCGGACTTGGTATAATAAACAAGCTAATAAATGTTTACTAATCCAATTGCAAAGTTAACATCAAAACAAAAAGTATATATGTGAACACACAATGGTGTTCAAGAGACTTCACCAACAAAACCCTAACAAGGTTATCATGTCACAAAATCATTCATTCAGATTACAAAATCTTGAGCAGAGCATTGACAGTCGATGCCATAGCTAATCGACGATCCACTATCAGGATCGATGTTCATACCACCACGGAGTTCGAGTGTTGAGGTGGCCAACCACGTTGTTGCCAGTAGGAATTTGCTTTGTGGCATACAATTTGAAGCTTTTTAATGGACACTGGGCTGCAACCAATGATGGAGCATTGACCTAAACTTCCTGCATAGGCCGCAAAGGTACATCAAGTCCTTAGGTAAAGATTGGAAATTGAAGATGAATTTTTTTTTGCGTAAATCTACAGACAGTGTGAGTCCTGTACATACAAAGAATGGATTGTAGTGGATGTGATATCTACGTTTACTCGTTGCTGACTTTACCCCTATTTCACAGATTGCACCACTGACGAGCTCTCTTAAGACTCTGGCAGACATGAAGGAGTCTGTTGGGGAAGTGTTGAAGTGCAATCAGGTAAGTGTCTTCAAAGAATAATTTGCTCGCCATTAATTTAGACAGGCAAAACTCACAATCAAACGTTCACTAGTTCCAGGCCCATGTATTGTAATTGATTAACTAAATGTTGAAAACACGCGCAGGTGCCATCTGCTCCAAACTCCTTTCAATAAGTTTCTGTAGCAAGTACAAAAATTTATCATTGGACAAGGGAGAAAGCAGTGAGATCAACACAAGAAAACAAACACTGAACGCTTGATTTTCTATCCAGACAATCATTCAGCGAAAGGTGTCAAAAAAAGTCGGACAAGGGCTTGCATCCTCAATAAGCAATGATCTATTCTTGCTCAAACTCAATACTCAAGAACTCCACTATCCTAAACCCACCATTCAAAATAAATATACAAAAATCCTAATCGAAACCATACCATAATCTCCAAACCTAATTACACATGCTGTGGACTGAGCAGCTCCCAATTACCTTTAGAATGTTACACCAACATCAACTTAAATTCAATTGCAAGCAAGAGCAAATCAAACTAACTTACTGTGTCACAAAGAATACCATCGAGAGAGGAACTCTAAATCGTGCAGTGCAGCTAAAAATGCCACTAAGTCTACAGAGATGGACTTCGGGTTCATTGAAAAGGGAGAAGATGCAATTGAAAAAAATTTGGTCGAGGGCTTGCATTGTTACTGTAACCCTAAATCCTAGTCTCCAGCGGTAACACAAAAGTCTAGAGCTTGCTACCGTGTGCACAAGCAAGCATTTGTGCTACCTCAAGCAAGAACAACAAGGAAGCTACCGTGTGCACAAGCAAGAACGACGAGGAAGAATTGATTAACTAAATGTTGAAAACACGCGCAGGTGCCATCTGCTCCAAACTCCTTTCAATAAGTTTCTGTAGCTATTACACAAAAGCGCCCAAACACTTGGGAAAAAAAACGGAGTCACCCCAAACAGCGCGCGCCGTAGCAAAGCCATGACGGGCCACAGCTACCACCCAGCGAATGTAGTCAAACACCAACCAGCGCGCGCCGCAGCAAAGTCGTGACGGGCTCCAACTACGACGCAGCAAAGTGACGAACCCCAACAAGCATGCGCCGCAGCTAACTCAGGAGCAAGGTAATTCAAAACACATTCATCGTTGTGATAGTGATCAAGAAAGTCAAGGTCAGGAATGGTTACGGATTGTTACTCAATTTGTGTTCACAGAACTATTTTTACTTGCTAAATTTTGTTTCGGTTGTGAGGTCGTGAAGGTCTTGTCCGTGCATTATGATCTCAAACAGGTGACTGAAATTCTGGGTCTAGCAGGGTGTAGTTTCTCAAGCAATGATTTATGGCTGTACTGAATCGTGAGTAGATCCTGAAGCTCAATGTTCATACCACAACCTCGAGCTCTCTAACTTGGGGATTCTTCCGCAAATTTGGGGTGAAGTTATTCTAAGGAGGTGAACTCAGATTGGCGGCAACTGTGAGGGGAAGATAAAGACGGTACTACTACAACCGCCCCTGAACCCTAATCCCTGCTAAATCTCTCAAAAGCCTTGTCAGAACTCAGCAGTACGAAACGCTTCGATAGGTAAGCATAATTGCTCCTCTCACTGAATTGTCACTGAATTCGTGATCTTCCACCTCAGAAACGCAAACACTCCACTTTTCCGCTACCTCACCAAAATTTGCTTACATACCCTAAAATTTGGACCATGCAGGGAAGTTCAAAAGGGCATTGCAGTCTTGTCAAGCAACAATTCCGATCATCGGAAGATTGCGAGAAGAAGTCTGGACTCTCCGCGAGACTGTGATCCCGACGTGAGGAAGAGGCTGAATTGGGGCAGCTGCCGTCTCGGGTTGGAACGATTGGAAGTCACCGATGAACTGAAGTCCCTGAAGTTTCCGAAGGCAAGTGAGCGTGAATCTTTCTGGCTAACGTCGCTCGGAGAAGAAAATTTCGAACGACGGAGTAGGAGCGGCGGCTTCATCGACAAACAAATATTCCAGCCGAAACTACTTCGACGACGAGCGCGGCGCGTAGGTTCTAAAAAAAGAAGCAGGTACAAAACTTCTTACTCTCTTTCCTAGATTTCACCACGACGTAGTTTTCCATGAAACGAGGAGCCACGACAGAAAATGGAAAAACATAGTAAAAAACGCAAGCGCAAGTGTAATTTCTCACGCCTGCTACAGTATTTGCAGCAGACTGCTGCAAATACTGTAGCAGGCGTGCGCAGTGCTCCCTGTTTGTGCTTCACTCCGCGTCTGCAAACTGCTCAAACAAAATACACGTGAAATGGAAAATTCAAATTGGCGAGTGATTAGATAGGGAGACGTTCGGTACCTGTTCGTGGTGCGCGTTGTGCAAATTCGTGCAACCGCTAGATGAAGTGCTTGTCGACCACAATTATGAGACTCGAAAATGCAATTCCGCGGATTTGTGATTCACTCCCCCCGCTTGCTTCGATTATCGTTTGTGCTGCTGCGCAACGTTTTGGTGAGGTGCACTGCTCCAACTCCGAGGCAAAAAGTAGCGGAAAACACTAATCGCACTGGAGTTCACTGTCGTGACACAGAGTTTGCAACTACGCGTCGAAGATAGCCGCTCAGGGTTCGGGGAGTCATGCGATGCTTTCATCCTGTTTTCAAAGTCTCATAGTACAGTTTTGAGTTCCATCCAGTAGTTCACACTTTCATCCGTTAGCTCCAAAATTTCATCTGCGTGCTTTGTTGTAGTCATGCATGTCTGCAATGTATAAATAGAGTTTCACTTGTTTGAAGTTTAGTTACAAACTGCCTCATCTTTTCCATTTAAAGAGTTGAACATAATGTCTAAATAAAATTGACATTTTTCATCCGGCATAAATCGTGTTCAATTCATGCTTGAAATTTCTTTTGAAGATATGAAATCTCATTAGCTTTCTAAAAATATAATTTTTTTTTCAGTTCATGCCCGGGAGCAAAAGTTATGACACATGAAAGTCAGAAAGCAGTTTGTCGGGCAGAAACCAAAAACTTCAAAAAATTGATTTTTTTTTTTAAAAAAAATTTCTCAAAGATCATGTTGTTGTATATATTTGAAGCTTTGATTCATTCTATTTGGATTCAGAACAAGAAAGTTATGGGCAATCTTGTTTTTTGGGCAATCTATGAATCTTTAAAAAACAACAACTTATAGAATTCAATTTATAATGCAATTTTCAATTATTTTCAATTCTTTTTTTTTTAAAAGGTTGAGTTTATTTGCAAGAACAATCCCACCGTTGGGATTATGGTGTTTCAGTTCCACCTCAGAGCTATTAACAATTTAGTGTTTTGTTCATTTTCGGACCTACTTCTACTTAACAATTTTTTTATATGTGAACATCAAGTTCTCACGTTCTGAATTTATTCTCCCCGACTCTCAACTCAAGTGTTGAATATAAAAAATTTCAATTTATTGTGTGTAGTGCAAAAAAAATCCACAAATGGCCGTCTAACTCACTTGAAATTGCAGGACACAAGTCAAGAACATTTCTTTTTCCAACTTCAAATGCTAATATCTTCCAATCTGTATGGTCAAACTTCATAAAATTTTTACCACATGATCTAAGAGAAGTGAAGTAGTAGATCCTACGGTTAGATTCTAAAAAAAGTTTTCTTGGTTTAGGAAGTGATTGCAGCAGAAAGGGCAGTTTTCAATGGTTTCAGAGGCAGATAATGCCTTCTGCATTTAGGGGTTAACAAAAAATCACCCCTTGAAAAAAGTGGGTGAAAAATTCTTTAAGTTCAACTACATGGATTTATAGAGAAATGCATACAAATATAAATTCAAATTGGAAAACAACCCATTAAGAAACTGAATTGTATTCCCCTAGTAAGTGCTCAATATAAGGCATCATGTGACCAAACTCTACGAAATAGATATTTTTTTGTTATAAATAGATTTGATCAAAGTGAATGTACCATCATGCTCAAATGTACAAAATTAGTTACCACATGAGAGGAAAATAGAAAAAATTAATTATGAAGAGAGATATCTTTCATTACAGTGGTAAATGACACATCAACATTCAACCTTCTATAAAAGAAATTTTAAGACTTTGAATGACATGCTTGCTAAGGGAAACATGTGAATACAAATGTTTCCTCCATGTATGCACAATGAAACTTAAGAAATCTATCACCCATTGTTTTCAATGAATTATTGTGTGAAACCCTGAAAAGTAGATTTTAGAACATTAGTACAAATTCAATTTTACCTTCTTTGGGTTCAAGTTCAATATATTAGATTGGGATTGCAAAAAGTTAACTCTATTGTCCAAAATAATTGAATGCAAATCCGCATTGTAAAAAGTGTTCTAAATGGCTCAAACCGCCATTTTATATTTAGAACATAGAAAGTTGTATAGTAAAGTACCCCTCGAATGTCTACTGGAAACATTAGGCTTGTGGCTGCAAATAATTTTCAATTTTCTGCGTAGGAGAAGAATTGAACTTCCATATAAATGAAATACTGTAGTTGCATGTGGTCAGGATCTTGTAGGAATTACTTATACTTTTTTTAAGTTGAAACATAGTTGTTACAAAAATCGACCATCTCCTTCAACTTAAGGAATTGGTGTATTCAAGGAAGGATAATGTACTTCTTTACCTTCATTTATGATGAATGGTCAGTCGCTTTTAGATGGAACTAGTTTCGTATGCTTTATGTTGATTCCTAAAGTTCCTTGACTATATTCTCATCAGAAATGCTTTGAAATTGCTATGTATCATATAATTATCAAATTTATGAAGAATATAATTTGTGCAAAAATTTAACTGTAGGAACTTCAAGTTATCTTGTTTGAGAGGAAGGAAAGAAATTGCATAGAACTTCACCGTGTGAATTACGACATTTCCGTGCTTGGAGCTTTAAAGGTGTTTTTTTGGACTTCTCAAGAAAATGGGCAACTTGCAAGGTCAGATCATTATCATTGCATATTCAAATTGAGTGAGTTTGTTTGAATTCATTTTTCTGGGCAAGATGGCTGAATGCTTCAAAATATTTTTATCATTTGGAATTGTATAACATACATGGAAAAAATAGTTAATAAGAAAAAGAATACATTGATTCAAAATACAATATTTATGACAACTTCGTTAAGGAATTTCAAAATGCGAATACGTCATGGGTTTATATTGTTGAAAACAATTAAAACTTTTTATTTTCATTTTTTCTATATTAAATAGAAAACTTAATATTTTAATTTTTAATTTATCATTTAAAATTGTTCTTTTATGAAGATAGTTATGATTTTTGATCAACTTCAACGGTGGGGGTTGATAGCCGAATTATATTAGATGCATAAACTTTTGACTGAAATGCCCAAATATTATTAAATGTTGTGCTTATAGTATACATTCTTCAATCCACATTATTCATAAATTTTAATTTGAAATGTGCAACTCTCTAGTCCTACGTACTTACTAAAATATTCCATGTTTCCAGAATGGAAAGGTTGAGTTTTCTAGGACTAGGAGCATGCATTGCAAATTAATGTCCTTTTTGGCAAAATTGAATTCGATGTGACCTCTTTCTCTTAGAAATGAAATTAATTATTAATTGAATCCATTCTAAATTAATGGCATTACTTGTGGTTAGAACACCAACTATGAAATCACAATTGAAGGTACACCTGTGCATAATTGAAAAGTTGTTTAGACAGAACAACACTTATAAGGTACTTGAATCTTGAAAAGAAATACGTGTAGGTTTTTCATATTGCTTTAGAAGTACATTAATTAAATTAATAGTTGAAAATGACAATCCTGTAGAACTCCATTGACTACTCAAATTTGAAATACATGAATAAAAATCACTTGGAAGTTTTGGAATCTCATATAATATACAACGTACAAAATAATAACGTCCACGTTCCATGGAAATTGGAAGTCCAGTATTTTGATGTAACACATTAAAATTCAAAAAGTACATGGTTAGTATTTAATGAATTCCTTATTTTTTTTATAGGTACTGGCATATTTAAACCATGTATATGGTAATGGAAAATAGATCCAAAGTGGATTACAATCATTTCAATGAGAATAATTTTGAAAATCTATAAATGAATAGCATTTGTGATTGTCGTGTCTTATTGAATCATAAATTGTATATGACCTTCATTGTATATTTGACATTTGAGTAGTGGATTCAAGAGGTTGACAAGTTGAGTACTTATATTAATCCCTCAAAGACTGAGGGGACAGAATGTGCGTACTTTACATTTTCAATGGAAAACTTCTAGTAGGATGAAATAAACCTCAAAATTTTGTAAACTAGGGACTTCTAGAATAACAAGTTGACATACTTGTTGTATTTTTCAATTTTCATAATTTCAATGTGAAAAATATTTAAAATTTATTTAGGTAATATAGTCTAATAGAAAAAGGAGCACATATAAAATGTTCACAATGAAAGAAATAGTAGGGATGGAAAATAAAAAATTAGAATACTTTTAGTCTTCACTTTGGACAAACAAAATACGTATAAAGAAAAAAAATTCTAATTTATATTTTTAGCAATTTTGAAAACATAAAATTCAATGTAGTCTTATTAGAAATACAAAGATAATTAGAATGATTCCAAAAGATTTTGAGGGCAAAAATGCATTATTCATCTTTTTATAATTTTTTTTCTGCTGAAGTTGGATTTTTGGCCCGTTGAAATGATCATCCAAATTTGTTATAATCTAAAAATCCAGCAATCAATGTTTTCCACAATTGATTTCATACATACTAAACAAAGTATTCTTCACTTCTGTATGGTTTAAATCAAAGATTTCAGGCATAGTTCTATACAAATAAAGATCAAAGTAGGACAATTCATTGAAAACCTGCATTGTGAAAACCTTCTTAGGCCTTCAAGGGTTAAAACCAGTTGATGAAACATAATAATTTTTCAATGCAAAAGTGTTTAATGTTTTTTTTCATTGTCATGTATATTTCCAAGCACATGTACTTTAAATTGATAAGTTACAATATGGTCAATGATATGAATCCTTTTTTCAAGTTTTGAGTGAATTGTAAGAGGCTTAGAATAAAACATCGTCCTATAGAGGTTGAACCCCTGAAAGACCCACATGTCATCCAATTTTTTAGAATTGAAAACTGGTATTCTGGAAAACAACCTAGAAAAGAGTAATGGAATGATGGTTTTGAAATAATAATCTTAAAGTATGATCAGTATTGTTTCAGAGTGTAGTATCCCAGAAGATTTAATCTAATACAACATGAACCCTTCAAATTGGAAAATACAAAAGAAGTAAAGGATACATCTTATATTTGTGATTACCACAGAAATTTATTTTCTGTAACATCAAAAGCTAATGTCATAATAGTATTACTGATTGGAATTCTTTCAACCAATTATTGCGGTTGAAGTTGTTGTGCATGAACTCTAGTCTAAACTGATGAGGTAATGTTGGTGGACTAGACCTAGCATTATAGACTGAAATACATGTTTTTCTGTAGAGCGAAGGCTTTAGAGAAGGAATTTTTGGACAACCCACAACAAATCACAGAAAATGAAATCAAAAGATTACATTTTGATTTTCAACATAACTGAGAAAGAAGAATGGATATAATGTAGGTAGTTATTTTTATTAACAAAATTAAAGAAAGTCGAGGGCACATAAATTTTAATTATAAATCTAGGAAACCTATATAAATGTTTAAACATATGGAAGGTCTACTTGAACAAAGTAGAAAAGTAAGACGTTCATAGATTTTTGGAAAATTGTAGAAGAGGCATATGAAATAGTGAAGAATATGTAGGGAACAATATGTACTTTTCTGGGGGGTTTTCCTGAGAGAATTTTGAAAATGGAGATTTCACATATCATCACATATTTTCCTTTTGTACATTCCTAGCATGAAGAAAATGTCTTCCATTTTGAAATCATTAATTTGAATGAAATTGATCTTGTATTTCTAATTAGGTACTTTTTTGGAAATTCATCTTGAAATAAGTAAAACGCTTAGATTTTTTTGTCTTTTCCAATGTAATAATGAATATAAAAAGAAAGTATAATTATTGTAATACATCAGATTCACTGCATTCTAGAAAGTTGTATACATACAATATGATGAGTGGCTTGCACAGTACAGAGGTGAAGTACAGATGTTAAAGAATGAAGTGAAAACATCCTACCCGAATGTCTTTTCTAATGTACGTAATTCAGAAAATCTGGAAGGAAAAAGTGCATGTGCTTGTTTTGTTTGTTTGTGAGGGTGGTTGAAAGGCTTGTTCAAGTAGTAGTTCATGATGGAAAAAACATTTTACATAACAAGAAGATAATTAAAAAAAAACAGAAAACGGCACATATTCATTAACCTGGACTAGAGAATAAAGAGTGCCGCAGTAAGGGAACATAGTGATCAAGAAATGCACTATTATGTTGTTATGAGTTTTAAAATTGGACGAACAAAAATTTGTATGCAATCATGTATGTTTCAAAGGAAATACAATTGCAAAAATATCTTTGAAGTAAGTGAATGCATTTTTAAAAAACGAATTGTAAAAGTTCATAATCCATAGTTCAATTGTCTCTTGAATTTTCATAAATAAATAAATTATTTTTAAAAACATTTAAATACGAATCCGTAAGTACTACAAATTTTAATCAATAGTCTTGCAATTACAAAATTTATGAAAAGAAATGTCAAATACATGTACATTGCAAATATAGTGCAATGTAGAAAGACTAGGATTTAGTTTTATTTGTGAATTGTAGATTAAAAAAAAAATGCAATTTTAAACAGAAGGATCTCAGAGAGAAATGTTTGCTTCATTAGTGTGTTTTTTCAATTAGCCGTGTTGATTGATATTGAAATGAAAGAAGGACTTCTTCCTTTCAGGGGAAGTCATTACTTTTTGAAGTCCTTTTATCTTGAAGGTGGAATTGACAATATGAATTTTTTGGAAATGGACGTTTGGTAAGCATTCAATAATGAAAATGTTCATTAGTTATTTATTTATTGGTTAAATTTAATCTGAAAGTGTATTTCGAATCTTTAAAATCTGAATTGCAATAGTTATAAAAACTTTTGACGAAGAGCATGAGAAATTTAGGACTTGCAAGAAATGACACAGTTCATGCATATCTAGAAGTTTTGAAGTATATTGTGAGAGGTCATAGGGAACAAGTCAGTAGTACATGATAATTTAGGCCTTGAAGAGATTGCAAGAGAAGCAGTTTCCCCGCAATTTTCCAATGCATGTATCAGAATTTGCAATGGTATAATTTTTTCCTGCACGTGAACAATGGATTGGTCAATATACAAGAAATCTCCTTAAACTAATTAATGGATGTAGTTGAAAATACAAGTGAAATATGTGAGAGTGTGTACTTTGAGGAGGTCAGGAATAATTTGTAAATAAAATAGCACTACAATCTCCCATAGGTAGAGAGTAATTTTGTTGAAGGCTAACAAAGTTGACACAGAAAAGAATTAGGTTGACAAGGATTTATAGCTTTGTAATTTTGCATAGAGCTTGCAATGGTTACTTGAATGTAATCAAATTTTCCATTGGCATAGATATGTTGAAGCAAAGGAAGGGACAAATAAGACACTAAGGTAGAATTTATTTTTGTTTTGCTCTTTATTGTGGGCATTGAAACATGTCATGTCATGCTGTTTGAGAGAATTTGTTTTTTTGGAAGATGGCGGAGCTCATTCTAAATGTTTATTATTTGTATGTTATTATAGCAAAGGGAGCTCTGGGTTTGCAGAGACTGTGAATATTTAAATTCAAACAACAATAACTTGATTATTGCATATGAAGCGGTAGTGCGTGAAAATGGCAGCAAGAGCATTTGGAAGCCCAGTGGCATTCAATGCTGTAGGGACGACAGTGGTTGCTACAGAGCGAAGGAGTGTAGGGGAAAGATTGGCATGTGTGGTACGAGGATGACTTTTTCACGAAGAAGATCGTGCACCTGTGGATGGAGAATCGGAGGCAGTGAATGGCATGGTTCAACTTCTTGGGGACGGAGGACGTGTTGTGGGAGTTGGCATGGTAGACACCAATTTTGCATGCGGTGATGAACTTACCAAGTGAAATTACGTCCTTTTGAAATTGCGGTCCGCGTCATACATGCTGTACACGAAACAGAATGGGTTGGTGAAGTGGTAGGGAAAACTATGCGAGATTGCGTAGATAAGGTTGTACAGTGGCGTAGTTCTTCAGTTCGTCGTCCGCTTCCCTCGGAAGTGAGGACAAGTATAGCAAATTCAAGGGAGGGTCAGAATTTCTCATTTCCTCATGTTTCAGCACCTGAGTTTAATTTCCATGACGAAGAAGAGAACCCAAGCACTTCCGAGTACAGGCCAGCAAACCAAAGTGAAAGAAGCACACCAAATCGAAGTTCTCCAGTGACGCAAGGCTCTCAAGGAAGTATTGCAAATTTCGGAAGAGCAGAACGACTACCTGAGCATATACAGAGGAGGCGGTATTCAATGGTAAATCGAAGGGCAAGGATGAGAAGTCCAAGGGAGAGGGGAGAGTCGGCTAGTCAGAAAGTTATTTTTGATAGTATTATGTGTGTGAAGGAGACAGGAGCATGTAAACGCAATTGTTTGCGGGAAGTAGATGCAAAATACATATTGGACCAACGGTATATGGCGTGGGGGCAGAAGTACGAAGCGCGAGCTACTTGGATAATGCAAATGCTTAATGCTTTTTACACTCGCACGGACGATCAAAGAAGAGACAAGTACGTGACAAAATTGGATGGCAGAGTCGTGTGCAATACATGCTACGCCGCAGCGTTGGGTTATTCTCAAAGGCGTTTGAAGCAATTGAAGACACAACATGCTGTGTATGGCAGAGTGGCTGCGGTTCATGGGAACAGATGTCAGCGGAGGGAAAGTGCAAAAATGTCAGCGGCTAGGGAAAGCCTAAACGTTTTTGTCAATGAAGCTGGATGTCAGCAACCGCATTGATCCGTTCATAGGAAAATGGATAGTGCGGTGCTACCACTGATTCTGTTGCCAATGAATACCACGAAGTTGGATGTTTTTTGATATGTGAATGAAGAAGTGAAGAAACTGGTGGATGGTTCGGAGCTTTCGATCACCTCGTTTCGTTGGCTCTGGCGGATGGAGTTCCCGCATGTGCAGATCCCACCTTTTTCTCGATTCTCGAAGTACTATCATTGTTGGGAATATAAGTGTGGGATGGAATCTACGACAAATGCAGTGGCGAAGGTGAAGATAAAAGAGTTGTACGTGCTGCACATTCGACATCAAATGGAAGAGAGGCGAGATTATTGGTTGTTCAAGAAGTCCGCAATGATCACTCTGGACATTTTCATGTGTTTGATTGTGGATGGTATGGATCAGAATACAACCATGATACCAAAGATGAGGCAGACCGTGAAGAATATCGAATCTCGATTTGTGAAGACTCATTTGTGCGGTGTACTTGTACATGGTATCGGCTTGTATGCAGACGTGTGGATAGATGCTCATCACAAGCATGATAGCAATCAAGTCATAATGTCGGTGATGAACGTCATGTGTGACGTGAAGCGAAGGAAGGGGTCATTGCCACCCATGTTGAGGATTCAAGCGGACAACACCACGAGGGAGAACAAGAACGTCTACATGTTCGGCATGTGTGCTGCACTAGTTGGGCTAGGTTCTTCAAGGAAGTGCATCTATGTTTTTTGATGGTGGGCCACACACATGAGGACATCGATCAAAGATTCAGTGTGATTTCAAATGTACTGAACAGAAGAGACGTAGACACTTTGACGGAAATGTTGGAACTGGTGGAGGAGGGAACATCGTATACGGAGGCTTTTGTGAGTGCTCGCAAACTTGAGCACATTCGGGACTGGAAGGCATTTATCACACTTCATTTATTGGGAGGAGGAGCGCAATTGACGGGCATCACATTTCCCCAGCATATGAGGTTTTACTTGGAGAATGGCTTGGTCCGTGTGCAATCCAAACATTTCTGTTCAGATGAGTGGGGACCAGCGGGAGGGCATTTGTGTTTGAATTCACTACCAAGTGTAGTAGAGAAACCCGACCTTGCAGAGGTGACTGCAGCTGATCAAAGGGAATTGAAAGCATTGGATGAGTTCATAGCGTACAAGAAGAAGATGGTAGACAGAGGCCACAATCCGATCCGGAATATGGAAGTGGTGGACGAAACAGAAGCATTCAAGGATTATTTGGAGGATTTTCCACAAGAAAGTAGAGAAGGCGTCCGCGATTTACCATTTTGGCCTAGCGATGTATTGAACCAGAACGGAAACGGAGGTACTGCTCCAAACGCAGAAGGAGATACAGTTTCAAGTGCAATCGCTGATGCGGATGGGAATATAATGGACAATGGTGTTGTTGACAGGATTATGGCAACAATGCCCAATCCGGAGAGGAGGGGGTATTTTGGACCCCGCAGAGACAGACCTGCACAAGCAAGATCACAAAGAGTGACTGGGGAGAGGATTCGAGGCAGAAGAAATGAAGTTGTACCAGAACTGCAGCAAGATGCAGCTGAAGATCCATTTCCTCCATTTAATCCTGAGAACGACATTGTTTTAGGGCAATACGTAGCTTTTACCATAGAACAAGCAGAAATAAGGGACGGAGTACCCTTTTTTTTATGGAAGGTGCTCGAATTCGGTCAGGGGACGTGGGCCTCGAAGATGAAGGTCCTGTGGTATTGGCCTACGATGAGACCTGGAGCAGAGATGAAGTAGGTAGTAACCGAATGAGGTACACGAATTGTATGGAATCAACGTGGGAACCGTCTGGTGAGATGTTGGGTTGGACCGAGAAGGAAGCCGCTATATATTCATGGATGGATGTTCCTCGCCGAGGGAGAGGTGGACATGTTATAGGTTGCAACATTATAGTGCACGGCGTACGAACAGAAGAGACAGTGATCATTCCGTCGGAGGCTAAAGCGCATCTTTTGGAGTACATAGCAATGCAGATGGAGAACCTAGATGATGAACGTCTGCGAAATGATTTGAATATGTATTAGTGAAGTATCATATTATGCAGTGTGTTTTTGACCTTGTAGTTTTATGCATTTAAATGTACTTGAGTGTGAATTTGTATTGAAATTAGTATGGAGTTGAAATTGTGAAAGGTTTTCATAAAGTATTAATAAAAAATGAAACGCTTGACAAGTATTCACCAAGCAATTTCTCCTACTAAGAGCAGATGATGTTTTTAAAAAATGTCCCCCCCCCCCCCCAACATTTGAAATGGTCCATTTTAGATGCCAAACTAGCCAAGTGCAATGTTGCACCCTCCAAGTGCAAAAATGTCTAATTCTTTGTTTGGGTTGAAATAAGGTGAGTGAGGCTACCTAAGGTGGATGAAGAGGGATATAGGAGGATTAAGATAGGTCAAATAAAGTTTAGGTGGGATAGATGAGGAACAATTGGACTAGAGTAAGGTGAGAGAGGTTTGAAGTGGGCAAAGCGAATGAAGGGTAGATTGGGATTTGAATATTAGAAAGGGTGAAGGAAGGCTAGAGTGGGATTTGAGTGTTGTTGTAGAATGAAAGATGACATAATGGTAGGCTACAACACTATTTTTCTTGCTTTTTATAACATAGAGTGTTTTATTGTGTTTTAGTCTCCAAAGAATTGATAGGGCCACAACATCAAGGGTTCTTTAGGTATGTGTTTTGAACTCAAATGATTCATGATGGACATCAAACTTTGAAGCTTCTAAAACCTTGCATTCAAGTTTAGAAACCATTTCATATCATAGAGTAATTTAAAATTAATTTTTTCATGGTTGCATTGTATAGGAGTTGAAGTGTTGGATTTGATCTTTTTGACATATGGTCTGATGTTGTTTTTGATTGTTTGATGTTGTATGTTGCAAATGTAAGTCTTGCTCTTGTCATGTTTCAAAGTGATGCTGTGTTGATCTTGTTGTTTCCACTTGTAAGCAAAAATTGAAGAAAAAATCCATGAAAAATCATGAAAAATATAAATTATAAAAATATTATCATATAAATTATAATTAAATTATGAATTATTTTTTCTATGTTTGATTTTGAACTTAGAATCACTTAGAATTCTGCTAATTACCACTTGCAGGAAACCAGCAGGCATTTGCCTTTGCCATAGCCATTGTTGGCAGACTTGAAGGCTTTCGCCTGAGCCGATTTGGCAGCCCAGGAGCCATAGAGCGCCTTGGAGAATTTGCTCTTGATTGCCCGAGGGGACATGTAGAAATGCTGGTTGGTGCGGGAGTTCAAAAGGGCGGCTATGGCTTGACGTAGAAGCTCATCGCCAGTGAGAAGCCCACCAGCAAGGGTCTTGTAACCATATTTCTTTTGGGCTCCTCGGCCGAACACACTGCCCACTGTGGTCTTCCAGGGTGACATATCCTTCGGCCAGTAGCATTTGTAGTCAGGGCGAAGCCAGTCCCTGTACAATCAATAACATCCTTTAAATCATGACCTTTTCTAAAAAAGATATCCTAAAAAACCCTGCACACCGGCCTCACTATCATCGATCGCAGCCCACATTCAAACAATGCCATAGTGAAAAAACAGATGGTGAGATTAAAGAGATTTGAACTCGGATATGTGCAGATCATCTGAAATCCTAAACCCTACCCGTTCACTGTGTAGTAATCTGGAAAGGAGAATGTGAAAAAGTCGAGAAGAGACTCACGCGCATGAGCAAGTTGATGGTTTTCTGTTGGGGAAGGGCACTGTGATGCCGCCCTGATTTCCCTGTCTCTTAGGGCAGAATCCCATGGGAGTGGCAGGTTTGTAAAACAGAGGATCCACCACGTACATGGCCTTGAAGAGGAACTTGGACTTCAGGCTCAGAGTCTTGCCTCCACCTCCCACGATGTTGCACTTGCGATCTGAGCTTCCAGACAAGTAGACATAGCATCCTGACAGATCCTCTTTCCCCTTGAAACTCACCACGAAATCACCAAGGGAATTGGTGGATGCTTGCGCGTAATCCACCACTTTCCCTGATTTATCCTTGCATTTAACCGACACTTTTGCTTCTGCACATGGTCAGGGAACCTCCACTGTTAGGGTTCAGATTGTTTTCGCAAAGAGTGAGTGATTACTTCTAGCTGATAGATATTGTAATACCAGTACTAATAAGATTACAAGGGTTCAGTTGACATACTGTTCATGGGATGTGCGAATGGAAAGACTTTGCTCTGGATGCACTGATCGCAGAACACTTTTCCAAACACAACTGCTGACCATATTGTCCAATCTTTCTGAGCTCCATAAACCGCCGTCTGTGCAAATGCCTGTCCTTCATCGGATGCCCGGCCGAGGCCCACTAGCATCACTACCACGAGAATTACCCCTCCGATCTTCATTTTCAGTTGTTGATTTCAATGGCACCTGTCGATAGGATAATCAAATTTTCACCTGAAGAAATAAACCACACTGCATTTAATTAAGTACAACCACGTTGGTGCAATGAACTTCAAATCACAGTAATCAATATCAAACGCCAGTCCCGTCCGTGAGTCATGATCGACTTAGAAACGCAACCTTGCTTCCTAGTACTTGCATGATTTTGAACTAATTCTCTACCCATTGTCGTACGAAGAAACAACCCTAAGAATTTTGAACCAAAAAATCACACTAGCAACAGCAAACCTAGATAAGTCCAGCTACTCAAAACCAAGAAAATGGTACTGATTAGTAACTATTTCAGCAGTTCCCCACTCTCAAGGCAGCATATTACTCAATCAGGATCAAATTTCGACCCCAATGCAGGAAAGAACATGCAGACAGTTTAGGTCACAACCTCATATACTGTACCCTAAAACCTCTTCCACTCAAACCACCTCACTGAGAGACTCACATTACTCAAACTGGTAAGCAAATGAGCTGCAACGTGACCAGTCATGCATATCTACAAAATGTGAAGTGATATTTCGATCATAAGCAAGCACCAGTTGGCTTACTACACAGAATAGAAGGAGCATGATCACACAAACCTTGGAAAAGTTGGAAGCAGCATACATGGGCGAGCTCCAAATGGCTATGGGATTGGAACAACAACTGTGAGCAATATAGAAATCAATGCTTGCAGCGATTGATAGATGGAGCTACGGGAAGAAGGGCGTTGCAGCTGCATTTAAGAGAATGTGAGGAGAGTTGGTAGTGGAAGTCTGTTCAGATAGCTACTGTAGCTTCATGTGCGTCTGTACAAAGGATTGTTTCCAGGACGATGACCGGTGTGATTTCTAGGGTCAGTGTTAACTGTTAAGCCATGCCAGGTCCTGCTGTTGACAAATGTGAATCCTGCCATTAACATTTCGCCATGGCGATCTCCCTTGTCAGAGTAATTGTCTGCAGTGGACATCAGTAGGCGATGCGGTTCATTGGCCTCCAACAACTGAGAGTGAATGCATAGAAGCTTCCTTGCTGTACTCCCAGGCAGATTCTGAGGGCAAGGATTTCATCATACTTGGACGGTTGAGTCAGGAAATGACTTGTGCAATAAGTATGGAAGATGCACCTAAAACTCATTTTACACTTAAAAGGACAATTTCATTTTTGGGCTTGGTCAAACTTCATTAGATTTACACAAAAATACATATTTCAAAAATTTGATATTTTTCACCTGTAATAATATATGTCCAAAATTTCCATTTTTTCATGATTAAAAACGTCAAATTAAATTTTATATGATTTAAGAAAAAAATTCTTTGTAGAAATCTTAGTATTACAAAAATGCTTAAATTAGTATGAATGTTTAAAGAAAAATGGAAATAATAGTGACAAACATCATGGTGTAATTGATGTACTCCTTGAAATGACATCAAGAGAAATTCAATAAAAAAAAAAGTTCAAAAATGGTATGTTTTGAGCTTTCAAGATGCTACCTTCAAAGTATCACAAAATTAAAATTTCAACAATTTTGAAAAAAAAAAGGAATAAAAAGTAGAATGTTGAAGCTATATTTTCTTAGTTAAACTTAAAAACATTTAAAATCAAGAATTATGTAAAATTTCAGGTTTTGACTTTCAAAATGTCCATGTCCTTTAACCCCTAAAATCTCAAGGCCATTTTTCTATCAAAAAACACGAAAGACTACCATTTCAGGTGCATTCACCTAAGAAAACAAAAAAAAGTTCTTAAAATCTAATTGCAAGATTTTGTACTTGACTTATTTCCGATCATGAGGTAAAAATTTTATGAAGTTTGAACTTACAGATTGGAGACATTAGCATTTAAAGTTGGATTTTTTAACAATATCTTGCAATTTTTGACAACTTTGATGGCCACTTGTGGAAATTTTTGCACAACATACTTTGAATTAAAAAATTTGGTGTTGAATAATTGAATTGAAAGTTCAGGAAAAAAATTTCAAAAAACACACACTTGATTATCATTCTTTAAAGAATTGATAAATAGAAATAGGTCTAAGATTGATGGAAACAAAATTTAATAGCTCTAAGATGTAATTAAAACACAGTAATTCCAATGGTGAGATTAATCCAACAAACATAATTAACCCTATCAAACAATTTTTTTAAATTACAAAAATTGCATTAAAAATTGAATCCTATAAGTTATTTTTTGAAGAAGATGCTTAGATTATCTAAAAAACAAGGTTGTCTATAAAGCTCTCATCACTAGTCCAAATAGAATGAATAAAGCTTCACATGCAGACAAAAGCATATTTCCTTCGTTCAAAAGTGACCTTCCTATTGTACTTTGTGATGTTGTAAATTGGTCAAATTTGGATTTTGATTGCTATCTAAGATGAACACAACAACTTTGAGCAATAGTCCCCACTCCATCCATGCAATCATTAATTGAAAGACAAATGAAATGACTAAAGAGGTCAATCAACATTGTTCTTTTTATTTTTTTGCATTTCTTTGAGTATTGTCTGATTGAAGGAGATAAAGCTCTAGGAGGTGGATTAGAGGTCCATACATAGTCTTGGGCCTATACTAACTACCCACAAAATGACAACCTTACATTCAACAATTAAGTGGCATTAGTATATCTTGAAAATGCTTTAAAAATTATACTTTTTAATATTCCAAAATTGCACTTTGAAAAGATTCAAAACTCAAAATTTCTAGGACTCTAAGAGTACATCAAACTCTATGTATATATAGCAAAACAAATTTTTAAAATGTTTTTTTTAGCTTATTTGGAACATTTTGTCCAATAGAAAGATCATTTGGAGACAAAGGGAGTAATGTTTTAGAAAAAAAATTCACATGATTTTGATTTTTTGTGATTTTTTTTGTATTGCCCACCGACCTCTGTTTTTTACTTAAGGTGCCATAAATTTTTCTCCCAAGCACCGATTGAAATAAAAATCATATTCATAGAAAGCTTATGTGTTTTCTAACTTTACAAAAGTTTTAAAAAATTACAATAAATATTGAGACCTTATGAACCTACGTCCAACCATATTCTAAGTGATGTCATTATCGACATAAAAACAAGGGTTCTTATATTTGACGTCACCAAAAATCCATTCCTTTAGACATCGATTGTTATATTCAACATCACCTAGAACATAGTTTTCTTATAGTATGCATACACTTCTAATTATAAAACTCTCACAAGTTAGGAAATGAAGACATTCAATAGTGTATTGATAAGTCTCTTTATCTCCTTGAGGTAAGCTTGTAGGGATTAGAGTAAGAAAAATTTATTTTCTTCCCTATCCAAATACTAACTAAAGGTAGGATGTGGTAGAACTACCTATGCACAAAAAGCATCCTTTAACCTTTAAAAGACTAAACTGCATTTTTTGGCAATATAGTGATTTTGGGCAGCTTACTATGAACAAAATTTTCATTTAAAAAAAATAAAATTCACACAACATGTGGTCAAGGAGTAGCTTTAAGGTACAACAAATTTCATAAATTTTGATTATATGGTTAAAATGATACTTCTTGTAAAACATATAGTTTTTGTTGTTCCCTAAGCAGTTAAAAAAAATGACTTTTTAAAGGAAAAAAAATTTGAACTTGGTTTCTTATATATATATATCTGTGTGTGTGTGTGTGTGTGTGAAAAGCTTTGAATCATTCCATTTTTATTGACGAGGTGAAAGTTATGAAGAGTTCTAGGTTGCAGGCAGTTATAAAATCTCTACTCTAAAATAAACTTGAAGTCCTTTATTTAACTCAATTTTCAATATTTTTGAAAATAAAATAAAATCATGGGATGTAAATTGTTTATTACAACATTACAACTACTAGGATTGGAATATATCAAATCCATAATTGAATTATTAGCAACTTAGTGTTTAATACTCTATTTCTTTCTACTTATTACTTCTTTTTGTTGAATTTTTTTATATGTATTTCCAACTTGTTTCTTCAATATATTATAGAGAATAACAAGTTGTAGAATCTACACATTTTTGTATAATTTTTTTGAAAGATGAAGCATTACCATTTGAGAAGAAATTGAAAATATTTCTTTTTGAAAACCAAGTGTTAAAATCTTGCAATTGGTAAGTTTTTTTATTTTGAAATTTTAGAAGAGTGTATTCTAACAACTTAACTAAAGGACCCTAAAATTGGATTTGTTAATGAATAATTATAGATGAAGATTTTAGCTTTGTTTTGGATTTGAGTACTTTGAATTGGTTTTGGGCATGCGAGGATTTTTTAGCCTCTTGAAAGACTGCGGGAACGTGCAGGGAACGCAGGGAAGGCGTTGGGAATGCTGCGCTGATGTGGTCGAGCGACTGCCACGTCATATTTGATTTATTTTTTTACATCAGTTTTCAGTTTTCTAAAAAAAAAAAAAAAAAATTGAAATTCAAAAAGTCAGACTGATACAGCTAGACTGCATTGGGATCAGATCTTGGGAACAACCTTGAAACGGTCTCTTAGAGGGCTCAAAAAACCTCTTATGCCTAAAAACACCAAAAATCCTTAGGGATATATATTGGAAGTTGCAATGTATTCATAGTGAGCATCTGATTTTACATTTTATAATTTGCCTTCTCTAATGATATACTCTCTAATTACACATTTACGTAGATTTGTTATATTGTATACCAGGATTGTACACACATCTAATTAGACAAATTTCACATATTAAGTACTAAAGACATCCGTGAGTGCATTTAAAAATACATTTTTCTACTTGAGTGACTGTCAGTAGAGGGAGGAGATTTTCTATTCTTTCATCTTCAAACGCAAGAGCAAGGAGTCAATTTAGTACACTATAGTAGTATCTAGTAGCACAAAGGTTACAAAAGCCCTAGTAATACTTTATAATTTCTCAAAATCAAAATTGAGAGAATAGGGGAGTCTATATACGCAACATTAGACTCACCTAAAATGGACCCCCTTGAAGCATGAAATGTATGAACTTTCATCATCATCAGTTGCTTCAAAAAACTCCTCACCTCTTAATGGCTGCTTTTGAAAAGTTGTGGTGGTCTTGAGTCATGGAATTGTTCATTCAGAAACATTTTTTAGGTGTCAAGAGAACAAGAAAGTGTTGCAATTAGGTGGTTCTACCTTAGTGTGTTTTGACATTTTGTATAGGAAAATTTCATGGCCAATTCAACCTGAAAAGGAAAACCCCACTCAACTGACTGCCTTTGTGGGTGAGATTAGGTGAGCGAACGCCTCATCACGAAACTCCTGTTTAGGTCTTTCCAGTAAGATGACAGGAGCCCGAGATGGAGTTGACGTCCTTCACATTAATGGTGATGAACTTTGGAGAGAGAAACGTGAACTGCACAACTCTGACATGGGCCTGGCAATTGCACCTAATATCCCCATAACATCAGGTGTTAGTATTGAAGTTAAGAGCAGCACCAATGAAGACCGGAATAGGCCCCTCCAAATGAACTTCTAACTTGATTTTTTCATTGAAAACGCATACGGAAGTAATTTGCATATGTACAAGAAAACTACAATTTAGACATTGGATAATGAAAATAAACCACTTCAAAATTAGCTAAAAGACAAAAATTATAGAAGGGTTGGCAAATCATGATTACTAATGCAAATTTCACTCCAAATTGCACCAATTTGGCAATATCACTATAACTTTTGTCTTTAAGCTAATTTTGTTTAAAGTGGTTCATTTCATTGTTCAATGTCTTAATTTGAATTTTCTTATATTTATACAAAAGACTTTTGAATGGGCTTCCTATGAAGGAAAAAAATTCAAGTTTTGATTAAAACAATGAAAAGTTAGATTTGTATCTGACGGGCCAAATTTTGGATTGCATTGGTGATGCTTTAATAAGTTATCTTCTCCTAGAACATACACTTGTTTGAGATACAATGTTTCTTAACTTCTAAAGTCCCATTGTCCTCTCAAGGGATAAAATGGATTTCGGACAGGCTTCTACAATCTTAATATTTGTTGTGATTTTTTGAATTTTTTTTCTAAAAATAAAAAAAAACATTAGCTTTCCAAAAATGTAATTTTTATTTCAATTGGAGCCTGGTAGCAAAAGTTATGGCATAGAAAGTCCTTTTTTTTAGTTTGGTAGTCAGAAGTAATCCTCAAAAAAGCTTAAAATAAAAAAATGAAAAGATTTGTTTCATACAAATTATATTTTCATCTACATGGAAAGCTTTTATTTATTCCATTTGGATTTGTTATGTAAAAATTATGGACAATCTTGTTTTTCATGCAATTAGAGCATCTTCTTGAAAATATAACTTGTAGCATTCATTTTTGAATTCAATTTTTACAATTTTTTATTAAAAAAGTTTTCCAAAGTTAAGATCTTTTGCTAGAACAATCTCACTGTTTAGAGTAGTATATTTCAATTCTATCTGAAAATTATTAACAATTTAGATTTTCCTTCAATCTTGAACCTATGTCTGTTTAACAATTGTTTAATGAGTGAAAACTACGTGTGTATTTTTTTTAATTGTTTTTTCTAAACTTTCCACTCAATTTTTCATCACATTTTAATTGAAATTCAAAATCAATAGAGCAAAAATTTTAAGTTATGAAAGGTTCAAGGCCAAAAAATGTAGTTGAAAAAGGTGCAAAAAAACTTATTTCCTTCACTTTAAATGCAAATATCTTGCAATCTAAATAGTCAAAGTTTATAAAATTTCTTTGACACATTCTTACACTAGTCTAGTACAAGATCCTATAATTAGATATGTAAAACTAAAATAAAATAGATTTTGCTCTTTGCTGTAGAAATGACAATTTTGAGCGGTTTTTGATGGAAAAAAGGTCTTGGGACTTTAGGGGTTAAAAATAACACGTCCAAGATTTTAACAATGAAAGTAAAAGAGAATGTAGCTAGTTTGCAAATTTTCAAAGTGGTGTCACAATGATTGCGTTAGGTTTGAAATGGCACAGAACCTTTATTGTGTAAATGCTTTGCAAGTATTCATTTATATCTTCAAATACCCCTAATACCCCTTTATCTATTTTGAATTCTTTCTTTAGTCAATTTCTATCCTACAATTCCTAAGATAACCTTAAAATTGGCACAACAAACTTTGACTTAGCATACCTTAAGGACAATCTTTTAAATTTTTTGAAATTTTTGTACAAAATAAATCAACTTATCAATCCTTTACATGACAAATTTCAGCTCAATCTAAGGTATTGTCCAACTTTGGTGGATGTTTTTCCACTACAATCTTTTGCTTAGACACGGTTTCTACACCTAATTGTTTTTTTTTTCATTGCTCATAGATCTCAAGTCCATGAAAGCCAAGATTTTGAAACAAGATATAAGATACATGAAAAAAGGTACACTCTAAGTTTCATACAAAAATTTAGAATATTGAAGCTCCCAAATACTTTCCTCTTGGTTGCCTTGGATTTCAAACACCTTTACTGCAACACCTCATATCTTTATAACTATAAGAGATATAGATATGAAATTTGGATTCATATTAGATTAATTTGCCAAAAAATCAAATCCAAAAATAATTTACCTTAATCCAACACTTTTTCAAAACACAATACAAAAGCCTCACATCAATGCTTTCCTCAAAATTTAAATAACCAACAAATACACAATTTTGCACCCTCAACCTTGCACCTACACTTCAAAACTACCAAGAAAACAAAAGAGAGAGAGACAAAGGCCAACCCTTACTTCTAAGTAGCCACTACAACTCACGGCAGCTAGGTGCTGACTAACTCTAATCTCTCTAACCATAGTATCAACTACTAATCAACTAACAAGAACAACTAACAACAAAGCTTCCAACACTAAACAAACCTCTTTTAACCCCTAAAGGTTTTTGACTATGTTTTCACCAAAACTGCTCCAAAACTGTCATTTCTAGTACAAGTACCAAATTTTGAAAAAAAAACATTTTTGGACACATATAACCGTAGGATCTTGTAGTAAAATAGTTTGAGAAAATGTGGAAAAAATTTCAGAATTTTTCACCATGTAGATTGCAAGATAATAGTGTTTGAATCGACAAAAATGTTTTTTTTGTCCCTGCGAAAAATCGGGCAGCTGCACTTCACAAGGTCACATTTATATGAAAAAATGTTGAAAATGGTGGTAACTCTTTGGATTCCTTTTCCTAGACATGTTGGCCACATGCTTCAAAATTTTTAGATCATTTGGAATTGTACAACTTATAGGAAAAAAATAGTAAGTAGAAAGAAGTAGAAGATGATTCAAAACACTAAATTGTTAAGAATATAATTATGGAATTGAAAAATGCCAATTCCAAAGGTTGTAATGTTAAAATAAATAATCTACACCCAAGGTTTTTATTTTTTTTCAAAAATATTGAAAATTGAGTTAAATAAATGACTTCAAAGTTTTTTTTAGAGTAGAGATTCCATAACTACCCTCGAACTAAGAATCCTCATAAGTTTTGGCTCATTGATTGGAATGGAATGGTTCAAAGCTTCCCACGTACATATAAATCTAAAGAACCAATTTCAAATTTTTATTTTTGAAAAAAGTGATTTTTAAAGAATTTTTTTTTGCTGCCCGGACTGCCCAAAGATCAAACAAAACTACACATCATGCAATAACATTTTAACCTTGTTGTCAAATGTTATAAAAATTATTGGGCCTTAAAGTTACTCCTTGGACACATCTTATGTGAAAATTTCAAAGAAAGATAATAAAAATTCCATTCATAGTGAGCTGCCCGAAATCGCTATGTTGCCAAAAAATGGTGTTTGGTCCTTTAGGGGTTAACAAATGAAGATGTGAATTTCAACTAATAGATGGCCTACATCACAACACCGCCACTTCACCCAATTTACTAAAGTTGACAATCAATGTGGCCATCCAAAGGAGAATCTAGATTTATCTTCTTGGATTGTGCATCCAAAAGTGATTCAAGACATTTGTTTACTGGGATGATAGGCATGATTTGTCACTAGATGCTAGGGATTTTATTTCTTGCAAGTAGAAGATACTCCTAGGTAGCAACTATTAATGTAGTCAAGAATGCAAATACGGAGAGTACCGCGTATATTATTGAGAAGACTCAACAAGACCCAAATATATCATATCATTTAGCTTTTATGCAAAAATCACCAAAATGGACTAAAAACTTTAATGAACAAACACAAGGTTCACATAGATAATGATTACATTTCAATTGGCTTGACTAGTTTCAACCATTTTAAGAGGTACAATTTTTTCGATTTTCTTAAGAATCCTCTCTAGACAAGAATGATGAGGACAAGCACATTAACCTTGTAAAGATGTTGCAAATTAGAGTGGTCCAATACATGAAAGAAAATTGTTCTATATAAGATAAGAGTTTGTATGTTTGTCTTTGAAACTTTGTGCAAAAAAAGGAAGGTCTTGCACAATAGTTTGGTCTCCAACGAGTACTTTTGGATTTTTCTAAATTGATGATTCATACTATAAATACCAAACAGATGATTTCGATAATGAACCAAAGTAGAAAAAGATTTCTAAGAATGCCTATCCTAAATTTAAATATTCCAAACATTTGTTCCATAATAATTTAATAGAAGAAGTGGCAAATTAGGCTTTGAAGAAAAAATTGTTGTATTTCAATATAACCACCTTTAACAAACTTGTGCCATTTTGTACAAATTTGTCTATTTTTCACATTTTGTCTAATTTTTAGTCCCATGCCATCCATTGCTTGCCACAATTGTCAGCAATAAATCAGGCCTTACCCTTGAGAGGTTGCTTCCAATTTTGATTTGCCACTAGATGCTAGGATTTTAATCCCTTATAGTCTAGAAATTATGGCCTTTTTATAAATGATTCTTTAAATAAAATATGTCAATATTGGAATTATAGATGCATTATACCCAACCATGGTCTCCAATGGAAAGCTTTATGATTTTGCATGACCACCAATCCAACTATGTATGGTATGATTTCATCTTCCAATTAGAATAAAGCAATCATTGCATTCAAATATCATGAATGATATATGGATTAGGAGGTAGTTCAAATTTCTTTAAAGTTTTTAAAGACATGTTATACAATGGAACCTTGAAGAATACTTTAAAGATGACTTTTGAACAAAGTTAGAGTCCACAATAGTATTTATGGAGCAAATTGACATAAGAGGATTTACTTTGGGACTTATCAAATTTCATTAATTAATGAAGTCTAACCGTACAAATAAAATATCTTACTCTCTGTTTGGGTATAAAGAAGACTCTAGTTGAACACATTTTTAAACATTCACAAAACACTCATCCATCATTTGTTTTTGTGGAATATCATATCTTTTAAGTCATCGGAAATGGTTCATTTTTATCTGGAGAGGGGGGGGGAATGTATTCACGATTTACCAACAATTTTAATATCAATGAATCCATTTTCAAGATTTTTCCTGAAACTTATCTATAACTTTTGGAGAAATCGTTTCTTAAATCTAATGTTTTTAGAGTATAATACTTTAGTATTCTATCAAATTTTTATAATTTGTTATATTTTCAAAAGTTTTCATATTTTTGGTAGTCCAATACTATCCCTAAATGCAAGTATGAGATGGAATTAGTAGATGGATGATTGTAAAAAAGATTTGTACTATATTCTGTAATACCTTGTATACTAGAAAGTTTTCAAGCATAACTTTGAGAAAAAAAGACCTAATGTCTTTTAACTTTATAATGATGAAGGATGTAACTTCTTCAAACATAAACATAGAAGCTTTTGAAAGCACATGGATAAAATTTTTCCAAAGTATATATCTATATAGAAAAAATGAAACACTCTACAAATTGATAAAGCAATAAAGATTCTAATAATAGATGAATACAAAAATGACTTCTAATACTATTTTCTATTACATGTTGCTTGCTTATTTGTTTTTTGGCCATAGATTTTGTGTTATGCCTCCAAAAGATGTAAGATTCATAAGTAAGGTTTTATGACTATTATTCACTTTGCCTAACTTTTGTTCATTTTTTGAAAACAATACACTATCTAAAAGTAGACCTAAATTGAATGTCACACTTGCCAATTTGGGAGGAGGTAGAACTATTACTAGTCCCTCCCCCCCCCAAAAAAATTTGGGATTAAAATTTGGAGGGGATGGTCTTTTAATAGACTAGTAGATAGAGTTTAATGAGATTTTTCAAAATACTTAATTTTATATTACATACTATAGAAGTCTACAAAGTAATTGACCTTCTTTTTGTTTGGACTTTGAGAAATGACAAGACAATTCTAGTGGTTCTTTAGGTGAATGACCATTTCCATAGGTTGGTTACAAATGGATAATTTCCATTTAATTCTAAATGATTGTTATCATTTATTACAAATTAGAATGCCAAAGCACCTATTTCATTATAACTTCAAACCTTTTTAGTTCTTCTAACTAGAGAAGTTTTCTAGGCTTTATCTCCCTAGTGTAAAATCTTCTTAAAAGTGTATACATTTGCCATATTTAACTAAAATAATTAAGAATTATTTTTCTACTTTTAAAGAATCCTATAAATAAACCTTGAGAACTGTGGAACCACAACTCAATCAACAAGTGTTTCTTGCAATCACCCCAACAGAGCCATGAAGCTAGCAAATGCAAGAAAAGTAAAGTCTCACATTGAGGTACTATAAGACTTTTTAACAATTAGAAAAAACAACAATGTACCGTAGAAGGTGCTAAAAGTTTCTCAATACAACATGTTCAATAACAAAATCTTTGAAATCTTTCAACTATTTTTTGAAAAGAAGGCCATCCAAATTTCCAAACAACCACCAAAAGTTGTGAAGTGGCACCAAAAGATGCGAGGACTTAGTTACCAACAAACACCAAAAGCAACTTAAAAAGACTTAAATATAAATGTATGTAGGCATTACTAAAGATACATGGAGAGAGTGGTGAAGTGTCACAAAATCCTTTTTAGGAATGAAAGGTGATTTATTGAAGCTAACACATGGATATTGGGCACAATAAAACAAAGATTCTTTCATCAATGATTGAATGGAAAAGAGGTAGTCTACAGAGAAACAAGACAATGCTTATAACAAAACAATACAACACACTTCCATTCAACAATGAAGATGTAGGGGTCTCCTTTATTTTATTTGTTCCATGTGCGAATGTTCACATGACTACCTAAAGTAGCCCAAGTAGGAGCCGGTGGGTCTTCTACCTCATCAACCTCTTCTCATTCACTCTAGCAAAGCGCAAAAGCAACTTGGTATCTAGCAATGAGGAGCATTAGCACACAAAGGAACAGCGCATTCCACATCGGCATCCGCTACCCAACCACTCTTTCCACTATCGGTGACTTGTAACCACCAAGGGTCAAGCCCAACAACCGAACTTTCAACCCGACAATTAATTGCTATGATCCTATTTGCCGGAATCATGGTGTAGATGGATGTCCCCACTCCGGACTCCTCTTGCAATTTGGTGACCCTTAGAGTCTTGCCTAGAACTTCGCCGTATGCTACGTTTGAGAAGCAAGTGCTTGCTACGAGCACGGTCACAAGCAAAAGCATGGACAACCTCCTAGAAATCATCAACCAAAAAACAAACAATGGTATTAGAACCGGGCTCTCTTTGGGATGGCACACATAACAAGTAAAAAAAGATTCATACACCATTCACTATGTGCATCAATTCAACTACAATAAGAAAAGTGGAACCACAAACAATCTCTAGCATGTATTTGGACCAAATGTTCTTCATACTTTGTAATGAAAAGTAGAAGCATAGCAAGGTCCAACCAACCAATTGCAACTTGTAAGATGTGCAAGGGCATGGAGCATTACCTTGCCGTTGTCATGGTGACTGTTATTCTAGCTTGCTTGGATAAAAAAAAAGTGAAGGAAACTATGAAGGCCGATGAAGTACAAGCAAAACACACAAAAGCAAGGAACTCGTACCACAGGAAGTGGCTCGGAGGCCTTCTAACAACTATAGAAGCAATAAAGTATGAGGGAAGAAGAGATGGTGCCCGGCTAGTATTTGTAGCTTTGAAAGACCAACTTCACAAAAAAATAAAGCGGCGGGGTTCCGAGAAGTGTCTCGAGAGGTGGTAAAAAAAACTTCAAATGTGTACCTATAAAAAGTGGTGAAGTTCTTGTACCTGTATGTGAGCTATTAGAGTGTTGTGAAAGGTTTTCAAAAATCTCTTCCTTATTGTAGGGCAATAAAAAATTCCTTAAAGCCTTTCCATAATTTTGCAAATAACAAACAAGACAATTTTGTGTCATTCACTACGTATTAGTTTGTTTTTTAGCCATAACTTTTGAGTCTAGCTCCAAATGATTCAAATTCATAGGTTAGGTACTCATGACTATTATACACCTTGACTAATTTTTTTGGCATATTGCAAATCTTGTTTCAAATGTATTTCAACGTCCAAAAATAACACCTAATTTTGGTCACACTTGCCAATTGGAGATGGTAGTATTATTTAGTACCCAAATTAACAAGTCTAGAGCTGAAATATTGAAGGATGGTCTTCTAGTAGATTTGCAAGCTACTGTTCAAAAAAATTCTAAAATAATTTAATTGTCATTTGAATGGAAGTTCTCAAAGTGGGCTTCCTTTGTTTACATTTTGAAACATGTAAAATCCTATTTTGGTGGGTTTTTTTTGGTGAATGACCATCTCCATACAATGGTTATAAATGGCCAATTTTAATTTTAGTTTTTTTCCTATTTTTACAAATTGAAACATCAAAATATTTGATTTTTTTAAGATTTTGCACTTTTTTCAGTTTTCCAACTTAGATCATTTGTCCATGCTTTCTCTTTTCAAGACTCAATCTCTTTAAAGGTCTATACATTGACCATGTTTTTTTTTAAATTAAATTTCTTTTAAATTTTTTTTTAAGTATTTTAAGAAACTATCACTATAGAAAATCCCAGTCCTAAATGACTACGTTAAATGACTCCACAGTAGTCATTTAGGACATTTTCAACTTAGAAATGACTTGCGGACCTGTAGTCATTGTGGACAAGTGCATGATTGCAGTGTAACCTATTGTATTATCACCATCCTGATGTGGCTTGGATGAAAAACGGATGGGAAAGTCTACGTGGCACTTGAGATTTTTGGACAAATTTTTCAAAAAAGGTGGGCAGTTGCTTATTTGAAGCAAAATTTCAATGGATTTTGGATGACGTCATCGATATGCAGTCATTTTTAAATCACTAGGAAGTCAACTCGGAGTTATTTTAGAATCATTTTATAAAATCTAGGATAATTTTTTGAAATTTAGGATTATTTTCTAAAATCTAGGATTACATTTTTTAAATCTAGGATTACATTTTCAAAATCTAGGATAATTTTCTAAGATGTAGGATAATTTTTTGAAATCTAGGATAATTTTGAGAAACCTAGGATAATTTTCTGAAATCTAGGATTATTTTCTGAATTTAGGATTATTTTTTGAAATCTACGATTATATTTTGAAATCTAGGAAGTTTGAATATAATTTTTTGAAATCTTGGATTATTTCCTAAAATCTAAAAAGTTTGAAGATTATTTTATACATATATCATATACAAATACATAATATGTAATACATACACCATATACAAATACATAGAATATATAATACCTTATACAAATACATAATACATACAATACATAATACATAATATATACACCATATACAAATTTATAATATACAATACACTGTATTTTGCATACGTGTCAAATGGATTCTCAAGCCATTTAGTGTGTGAATATGAAGAGTTCAAACAAGCCTTTTATACTTGTGGATAGTAGGAGACAAGACAAACCTTATGGGATTTTTAAAATGTTGATGCCACAGCAGTATAGTGACGCGGAAGTCATGACATAGTCACCTTAGAGTAAATTGTAGTCACAATATATGACAATAGTAACTCAACGGCCACTCACTTTTGACTATGGCCTCCACAATGGAATTGATTTTGTTCAAATTGGATTCTAAACGCATGGCCATTCCTCTTCTTTGGCTCAATCTTGCTGGCCCTCATTAATATCTTGCTGCTGGTGGTGCTGATCGCTTGGACTGTTTCTGCACTCCAGCCGGTGAACCATGTCACTGCCAATCTAATGAAACCTTACCTCACTTGGGTGTTTTTTTGCCGCGGCGCTTAACCTCAACATCCTCTTTAAGAATCGAGGCAAGTATTGAGATCTTTAATAGTTTGTGAATCTGCGCAAGTCAAATCCGGAGTGTTGATGAATTAATTATTTGTGTAACATAGTAGGTTATAAAAAGGTGATCACGTAAATCGTGTAAGTGCAAATGAATGTTATGGTGGAAGACGTTTTATTAGGGTTAGGAAATCCCATGTACATTTGATGCCCTAAATTGTTTATTTGTGTCCATTTTTAGGAATCATCTATATAGCAACCATGCAAGTTGATCCTTATGTAATTATCTTACAAATTAGCTAGTAGTATAGTGTAATGACACGGAAGTCATTTTGTAGTCACCTTAGAGTAAATTGCAGTCACAATATATGACAATAGTTTACTCACATTTGACTATGGCCTCCACAATGGAATTGGTTTAATTCAAATTGGAAGTTTAACTCCTAAAAATGGTCTGAGTTGTTCTCCTGATTTTTTGAAAGTTTTTTGAAGATAGAAAAATTGATTAGCTTCACGACTTTTTTTTTTTTCAATTGATACCCGGGAACAAAAGTTATACCAAAGTGCACAAATAGGGGAGAAAGGGGGAAGAAGAGGTAGCAAAAAAAAATCTCAAAAAATTTTGATTTTTCAATTTTTTTTTTTTTTAATCTCATAGATTATTTTTTTGTCTATTTGGGAAGCTTTGATTCATTTCATTTGGATTTTTTATGAAAAAGTTATGAACATTCTTGTTTTGGAGGCAATTAGAGCATTTTTTGAAAAAAATACTTGTAGGATTCATTTCTAAATGCAATTTTTCAATTTTTTCAATTTTTTTTCTTTTGCATATTTGAATTTTCTTCATAGAACAATCTCACCATTGGGATTAGTGCATTTTAATTCCATCTAAAATATACAAATATTTTAGATTTTCCTTCTATCTCGCACCTACTTCTACTTAACAATTTTCTTAAGAATGAAAATTAAGTTTTTTTGTTTTTTTTCCCCTAGATTCTCAACTTAATTCTCTACCATCAAGATTTAAAGCTCAAAACTTAATAGTGCCAAAAAAATAAGTTAAAAATGCTCATAGTCAAGAAAATCTAGTCCTTCAATGTGCTAAAGAACTTGTTTTTTCCACTTGAAACACATATATCTTGCAATTTGTGCGTTCAAAAATTCTGAAATTTTTTCACAATTTTATATACCAATTACGTATAAGGTCCTATGATTAGACTTGGAAAAAAAACAATTTAATGATTGGTGGCCACGTCAGCAAAGTCCTCAGCTCATCCTAAGGATGGAAATTGTAGCATGTCTCTTTTTGTGTGCCTAGAAGTAATTTTTAAGTCGCCGAGGAGTTCACCGAAGGTGGTTCTCTGAAGTCCTTTTCAACCGCCTGCCCAACTAATTGAAAAATTGGGTAGCCAGCTGACCGTAAAAAATTTAGTCATTTTATAGTCATTAAATAATTACATCCAGTTGTATTTGATGACTTGCCATGACTTCCTAATGACTGAGACCGCAACTAATGACTTCACTGCGTTTCCAATGCTAGTCTTGTCTATAGAGCTGATAGAAAATTGTGGATGTAAGTCCAAATTCACCCCAACATCCATTGGTAGTCACATCGGCGACTTCAGAATGACTTCATTCATGTGGCTTTGCACCGGCTGGTGCAATTATGGAATGCGCAATCATTTTTTAGTTGTTCCGAACACAGTCACTTTACAGTCACTTCCTCCAGTCATTTAGGACAGGGATTTTTTATAGTGTATGCATCAAAATTGTTGAAATGCAACAAAACCATCACTTGTTTCTTGCAATCACCTTTAAAGAGTTAGGAGATGGAGAAATAAGATTTTTTCCGTTTTATGATCCTATAAGACTATGATAAAGAGCGGCATATTTGTCTTTCAAACGAACTTGATTAGCTAAAGGCGTACATGCACTTTCTTTTATATACAAGGTGTGGTGACAAATAATAATTTGAAAGTCCATAACGTCTCAAGCAATAAATAAAGATGTAATTCATTAGAGGTTTTTTCATAATACTTACAATATTTGAAATTATAGCATTTTTAGAACCTTATCATTGAAGTTAAATTTTTTTTAAAGATTAAAAATCTCATTTACATTCCTACAAGAACTATTTTGGAAAGAGCACAAGGATGGTAAGTCTCAAAAGCTTCAAGGACAAATTAGACTGGTACTTTTAAAGATAAATCTTCAAAGTACTTTTCAACAATAATTCCTTGAAAGAATTTTGGGAGTTAGGAGACAACATGCAATTGAGATTTTGAAATCATCATCTTACATTTCACTCACAGTGACCAAACTGTACTTCTAACCACTTTTCAATCAATAGATTTTTTTGTAAAATTCTTTATCTATAATTGAAAAGCATTTATAATGACTATTAGGCCATTGAATGACATGGACTAAGGTCTTTTGCTATACAACAAACCTTGAGTTTGTATCTTTCAAGATGTTGCATAATTACTCATAATCACCAAGGTGATTTTGCATGGAATCATTCTCTATAAGTCTCTTTGAGGGTTAATAGGTAGTCAAGAATCTTTCTGGTGAAAGCAAATAAATCAAGTGGAAAAGCTTTGTATATGAGCTAGTTTATCACATTCTCATTCACAAAGCAAATGAAATTGAAATCCCAAGAGAACTTGTACTTGAAAATAATAGAATTTTAACAATTATTTTTAAAAACAATGAATTCTTCTTTAATTTGTCACATTGCAAGGTCATGAAACATTAATTCTATATGGACAAATGAAGGACTTCATTGGAAAACTTTTGGCAAGGATGGATGCATAGACTTGGGTTTTTGAACTATTGCACTTGTAAGAAAATAATATAGTACTTCATTACTTTTCATAGTTATTGAAAAAAGATTTGTACCTTAGTTTAATCCAAAAAAATGTTGCAATTCTTGTAATAATAAAAAGAAACCTTACAATAAGATATAACTAAACCATTCTTGCTTGATTTGTGTCAAACACTAGCTTATCCAAAAGTTATTGGAAGTATATCTTGGTCAAAGGATTGAAAACAAGAAATGCAAAAGAAACATATCTCATTTTTTGCAAGTGGTAAAGTTCTATCAAAACTTTAGTTGTGAGAAAAGTTTTCAATGACTTATTGTTGGAACATCAACTCATTGCTTCCTTAGATTATTATTTTGGTGACATGCTCTAGTATTGGAATTTTTCAAGGAATTCATTGTCTATAAAAATAATTGTTGATTGATTTTAGACAGTTTTTTTTGAATTTATGACATTCAAATCAAAATTTGTCGATTAAGTATCTAGAAAATCAATTAGTTTTATTTATACTATTTCACTATATAAAAATTAGTCGTATAAAACAATTTAGAAGATTTTAAAAAGAATTGTAGATCACCTTTCACCTTAACATAGTAAACCTTGTTTAAAAAATAGTTTAGTTTAATCTGCAAAAATTTACAAAAGAATGCATATGGTTTGTTTATATACAATTATCATCTTTCATTTGTGTATCAATGACATCCATGTATCATACAAAAAGTGCATTTATTTATGCTTACATTAGAACTTCAATGATTGTTCATTTAATCATGCAATCAATGTTATTTTTGTAGGATACTTTTGTTACGTCAACTGGTCTTAATAATGTTTTGAAGTTATTTTGGAGGAAATTCATAAGTCAAGGCTATAAATGATTTTACAAAACGTGCAAGTATATCCACAATAAAATTTCTATTAAATTAAACTATATTCAAACTACGAACTTGTTTTTTACAAGTCACAATAATCACAACAAGGCCATCCATGCTGCTACCATCTATATAATATTATCTACATGAAAAATCAACATGATTTGTCATATTCATACAGTTAAATTTTTTTGATAAACTCAATTATTAAGAAAACATCACTTCTGTATTTTTCATTTTACTACCTTCAGTCTAGATTGAGTCTTCTTTTTGACCAAAAAAATGTCCATTTGTTAATTTATGAGTGGCTATGGGATCCTTGCCAAAGAAATCATATATGCAAGGCAATCTTTGAGTTGTACAATTGAAGAATCACAATTGGATTGTGCTTAAGATTGTTGAATGTTTGTTTTTCAACCACTATGTGCAAAGTGCCATAGAGTAAAGTTGCTTTTAGTGGTAATCTTGGTTTGACTCTTGTGAATTACTAGCCAAATAGTTGTTCAAAGTGCGTTCCAATCATAGAATCCTAAATGAAAATGAAAAAAATTCCTAAATTTGCTCCAAAAAGTAAAGAAGTTCATAAAAATGTTATATAGAATACGTTCCTTTGAAACCTTCAAATGAACCTATCATTGTTTATATTTTAATTTCTATCATTTCATAGGACGAAATTATATAGAAAGTTTTTGACTATCACGTATAAAGAGTGGTGAAGTGTTCTACTTGGTGGCAATTTTGACTTGACCAATGTAAAAATTAGCCCCCTAAAGGTGAAAGACATAGAAAATGCGACTTATTTGTATAATTGTTATAAAAAATTTAAGGATGAAAGCCAAGAAAGAAATCAAAATTTTGTCTCAAGATATAGAGTTCCACAAAACTATATAATGAAAGGATATGGTTTGAGAGTATTTTGGATTGAGAATACCAATATTGATTCCTTTGTATAAAAATAACATTCTATCACTTTCTAGATTGTTGCTTGACTATTACACTTTTGTGTTGAAAAGTTTTGAACAAAAATGACAATATAGCATTTTTTTTGAAAAAATGAAGAATTCCTTGGAAACCTTTCAACAATCAAAGAGATGCTGTGCAGACAACTATTTGATGATGAACTGTTGAGCGGATCAAAAATCAAAGCATGGTCCAAAAGATACCAAGCTTTGATATGTGGTGGATTTTTCATTCTTACCTTGAATGCAAAAATTTATTAGCTTTATCTTTTATAAGATAGAATGATCTATAATAATATATGGCCTTTGGTCATTTCTTATAATAAGACTTGTCAACACACAAAATCTTTATAATACTACAGAAAATATTAGACTATATTCACAAACACTTCTCCGAGTATTTTTGTCACTTCAAAGATTTTTGGAATCATAATATTGTTTCTATGAAGTATATTTACTACTCCATAAAAATTTATCTACAGCTTATCCGATAGTGTGACCACATAAAATTCTGGCAACGGCACATGAACTTTAAACTACTTATAATTATCCAACGGCACATCCTAGTCATAGCCTTATAGGATCATTAAAACGGAAAAAGTACTATTTCTCCATCTCCTAACTCTTTAAAGGTGATTGCAAGAAACAAGTGATGGTTTTGTTGCATTTCAACAATTTTTAAGCATATTCTTCTAAAGTACTTAAAAAAATTCTAAAAGAAATTTAATTTAAAAAAACATGGTCAATGTATAGACCTTTAAAGAGATTGAGTCTTGAAAAGAGAAAGCATGGACAAATGATCTAAGTTGGAAAACTGAAAAAAGTGCAAAATCTTAAAAAAATCAAATATTTTGATGTTTCAATTTGTAAAAATAGGAAAAAAACTAAAATTAAAATTGGCCATTTATAACCATTGTATGGAGATGGTCATTCACCAAAAAAAACCCACCAAAATAGGATTTTACATGTTTCAAAATGTAAACAAAGGAAGCCCACTTTGAGAACTTCCATTCAAATGACAATTAAATTATTTTAGAATTTTTTTGAACAGTAGCTTGCAAATCTACTAGAAGACCATCCTTCAATATTTCAGCTCTAGACTTGTTAATTTGGGTACTAAATAATACTACCATCTCCAATTGGCAAGTGTGACCAAAATTAGGTGTTATTTTTGGACGTTGAAATACATTTGAAACAAGATTTGCAATATGCCAAAAAAATTAGTCAAGGTGTATAATAGTCATGAGTACCTAACCTATGAATTTGAATCATTTGGAGCTAGACTCAAAAGTTATGGCTAAAAAACAAACTAATACGTAGTGAATGACACAAAATTGTCTTGTTTGTTATTTGCAAAATTATGGAAAGGCTTTAAGGAATTTTTTATTGCCCTACAATAAGGAAGAGATTTTTGAAAACCTTTCACAACACTCTAATAGCTCACATACAGGTACAAGAACTTCACCACTTTTTATAGGTACACATTTGAAGTTTTTTTTACCACCTCTCGAGACACTTCTCAGAACCCCGCCGCTTTATTTTTTTGTGAAGTTGGTCTTTCAAAGCTACAAATACTAGCCGGGCACCATCTCTTCTTCCCTCATACTTTATTGCTTCTATAGTTGTTAGAAGGCCTCCGAGCCACTTCCTGTGGTACGAGTTCCTTGCTTTTGTGTGTTTTGCTTGTACTTCATCGGCCTTCATAGTTTCCTTCACTTTTTTTTTATCCAAGCAAGCTAGAATAACAGTCACCATGACAACGGCAAGGTAATGCTCCATGCCCTTGCACATCTTACAAGTTGCAATTGGTTGGTTGGACCTTGCTATGCTTCTACTTTTCATTACAAAGTATGAAGAACATTTGGTCCAAATACATGCTAGAGATTGTTTGTGGTTCCACTTTTCTTATTGTAGTTGAATTGATGCACATAGTGAATGGTGTATGAATCTTTTTTTACTTGTTATGTGTGCCATCCCAAAGAGAGCCCGGTTCTAATACCATTGTTTGTTTTTTGGTTGATGATTTCTAGGAGGTTGTCCATGCTTTTGCTTGTGACCGTGCTCGTAGCAAGCACTTGCTTCTCAAACGTAGCATACGGCGAAGTTCTAGGCAAGACTCTAAGGGTCACCAAATTGCAAGAGGAGTCCGGAGTGGGGACATCCATCTACACCATGATTCCGGCAAATAGGATCATAGCAATTAATTGTCGGGTTGAAAGTTCGGTTGTTGGGCTTGACCCTTGGTGGTTACAAGTCACCGATAGTGGAAAGAGTGGTTGGGTAGCGGATGCCGATGTGGAATGCGCTGTTCCTTTGTGTGCTAATGCTCCTCATTGCTAGATACCAAGTTGCTTTTGCGCTTTGCTAGAGTGAATGAGAAGAGGTTGATGAGGTAGAAGACCCACCGGCTCCTACTTGGGCTACTTTAGGTAGTCATGTGAACATTCGCACATGGAACAAATAAAATAAAGGAGACCCCTACATCTTCATTGTTGAATGGAAGTGTGTTGTATTGTTTTGTTATAAGCATTGTCTTGTTTCTCTGTAGACTACCTCTTTTCCATTCAATCATTGATGAAAGAATCTTTGTTTTATTGTGCCCAATATCCATGTGTTAGCTTCAATAAATCACCTTTCATTCCTAAAAAGGATTTTGTGACACTTCACCACTCTCTCCATGTATCTTTAGTAATGCCTACATACATTTATATTTAAGTCTTTTTAAGTTGCTTTTGGTGTTTGTTGGTAACTAAGTCCTCGCATCTTTTGGTGCCACTTCACAACTTTTGGTGGTTGTTTGGAAATTTGGATGGCCTTCTTTTCAAAAAATAGTTGAAAGATTTCAAAGATTTTGTTATTGAACATGTTGTATTGAGAAACTTTTAGCACCTTCTACGGTACATTGTTGTTTTTTCTAATTGTTAAAAAGTCTTATAGTACCTCAATGTGAGACTTTACTTTTCTTGCATTTGCTAGCTTCATGGCTCTGTTGGGGTGATTGCAAGAAACACTTGTTGATTGAGTTGTGGTTCCACAGTTCTCAAGGTTTATTTATAGGATTCTTTAAAAGTAGAAAAATAATTCTTAATTATTTTAGTTAAATATGGCAAATGTATACACTTTTAAGAAGATTTTACACTAGGGAGATAAAGCCTAGAAAACTTCTCTAGTTAGAAGAACTAAAAAGGTTTGAAGTTATAATGAAATAGGTGCTTTGGCATTCTAATTTGTAATAAATGATAACAATCATTTAGAATTAAATGGAAATTATCCATTTGTAACCAACCTATGGAAATGGTCATTCACCTAAAGAACCACTAGAATTGTCTTGTCATTTCTCAAAGTCCAAACAAAAAGAAGGTCAATTACCACTATAAGAAAACCTTGTTTTGGGGGATGTTAGGAAAAAACATCGAAAGATGTTTTTCCATGTTTTTTGGTAGTCAACTGTGGTGTCCACAAAAATGTGTTCCTATTGACAAGCAGAAAACGTGCTAAAATCTCATGAAACATTAAGAATTTTAGGCTTGTTTTATAAAAACATCCATCAAAACGTACTGTTTTTTTCATAAACTTTCTGCCACGTGGACGCCATGTCAATGACACGTCAGCCACTTCCACTGCCCTTTTAAAAATTTTAAAAAAAAAAAAAAATTGAAATTGAAATTTTTTTTTGGATTTTTTTTCAAACAGCCCGATGATTTTGGGTTCTGTGATGTGGCAGTGGAAAAGTCTGACGTGGCAGTGGAAAATCTGACGTGGCACAAAAGCAAGGTATTGAAATTGACGTTTATTATGATGGAATCATGTTTCATAAAACATCTATAAAGATGTTTGTTCAAACATTAATGAAAACACTATAAGAAGTAAGATGTTCAAGGTGACATTTACTATAATGGTCCACATTTTCTTTCTAGAATGTACTCATGAAATTTAGCCTTACAAATGGCCCCAAGAACTTTTGCCTAATGGCTTCAAGGATTCTAATTTACGCTAATCAATCCATAATTTGTCCTTGATCCCTAGCTCCTAGCTCCTCGCTAATTCCTAGCCTAAAAAATAGCCCTGAGTATTACATCCGCCCTACACTTCACAATGGATGCAAAGTTACAATGATAGAATTGAAAATACCACTAACAATCTAGGTGAATGTTGTGTTGACAGAGGTACCATGACTGTCCAAAGCCATTTAGCAACAGTCATTGTAATGCTAATAGTTGTAGAAGGAGGTTTACAGTTGTTGACAGTCAGTTCACTATTTGGTTGACTTTCCATATTTGCAAGTGATGAGCAAAGTGAGTTGTAGGGTGACAAAGGGGATGCACCTAAGGATACATCAAAAGCCATGTCAAGGTGAAGTTATAGAATCATGCTTTCTTTGCCAAAAAATACGATCATGAATCCTTGTACCAAAAGCAACATCATACATACAATAACATACTGAGACAGTTATGTAAATAGTAACAACATTTACATCATTCCATCATCATACATGATAGTAAGTATCATCTCACTTCAGTGGAGTACAGAGTGTTTAGACTTTTAGTTATCTGGAAGAATGTACTCATCTTTACGGTTTGGAGCCCATGCAAAACTGCAATCAAAAGCAACCTATGTCATTGACTTTATAAGATACACACTGCAGAAATGCACTCCATTGAAGTTACCGGCTACAAACCAGAACTATATCTCCCAATTTTGCAAAGGAAATTTCAGAATAATAGAAACTCTTTAGAAGATTATTGGACATTCACATGAAACTCACATGGCACCTCCCAATGCAGGTCCGACTCCTTTGAAAGCCGACGCCAAACTCATAGGTAGTCCATTAGCAACCCCTCTCTGTGCTTGGGACTGCAGAAAGAGGTTTTGACATTGCAAAAATTACAGGCTGCACACATACACTATAAGAAAACTGTGATTTTTTTGACGTCAAAAGCAACACGGAAATGCGTCACCGGTGATGTAGGCCAAAATGCGTTTTGTTTTTTGACGCGAGTGACATGCCAAATTTCTCTTGACATCATTGACAACATGGTAAATTTCGCGTGACGTCACCAAAAATCAGGGGCTCCAAAGTTCTGTGAGTGTGCCATATGGAGGGGTCCGAGGTGCCAACTCAGCTTTTTTGGGGGCAGGTTCAGCCCTTTTTGATTTTTTTCGGGCTTTCCCCTTTCTGCCCTAGGCAGTGACGTGGACCCCTCTGAAATTCTGACGTGGCAGATGAAAAATCTGACGTGGCACAGCCACGTCAGATGCCACGTGGCTCTTTGCTAAGGGTTTCCGATCTGAAATGATGTTCGCAGTGACGTCGTGAACAACGAAGACATGTTTCGGACGACGTCAGTGGTAACGTCAGGAGGACAGGTATAGGCTGTTGATTAACGTCACGGGGTCTGTAGTGAATGACATTGTCACGTTTTCAATAATGTCCGCGGTGACATGTTATTGAACGCAGTTTTGTGCTTTTTAAAATCTTGTATCGTTGCCGACGACATAGAAACGGACATGAAAGACAACATATTCTGAAACGCAGCTTCGTTTTTCCAGAAAAAGAGAGACATTCCTGACGACATTCAATGCGACGTGATGGATAGCGTATGCAAGGAATGATATTGTTTGAGCCAGTGTCATGATTGACATGGGTACAAAGCATGTAGTGTAATACCGGAGGCAAAGCACTCATACATTGACGTATCCATAATGTGTGCCTGCCCTCCACCAATGAGTGCAAGAACCAGAGGAATGCAAATACAAACAACAATACAATAAGACTCTATGTTAGGAGGTAAACATGAAAACCAGCCTTATTATTAGTATTCACTTCAATTATAAGAAAACGTGCTTTGAATGAATGTGCATTGCCAGCAATTAACCAAGTTCAACATGGCAATGAATGGAGACACTTGTCCTTGCGACTACCATGACATGAAAAGGTTTCTGTAATATGCTATAGAAGAGGAAATGGCTAGCGAAATGGGATACAAAAAGTGCTGTAGAATACCATGAAGTCTTTCGAATGACTTTCCTTCCAAACTCGCCTCCGCTGCCATCACAGCCATCTTAGTGGGAAGTAGTACTACAGATGACATGGTCACAGCTCCATCCGTCCCCCCATTTGATATAGTCACTGCCACAGTTCCTTCCGTTCAAAGATCACAAAGAAACACGCTTCCATGAACACTATAGAGAAGATGGTCTGCTCTTCTGGATGTCGCAGCCAACAAAATGACGTTATCAGAGACATGACAGGCAACACGATTGCAGAGGAAAATCACTTCTTTAGAGCGGGTGATCTCCTCCCACTAGACACCTGCACCGCTCCACCGCCATTGACAGCATCAGTACAACTTTGACATGAGATGTTCTCAGGGCTACAAATAGAAAGGAGCCCTTTGTTTACATGAGCATCCAGAAATAGCACATGAAGAAACAGAGGTGTAAGGAGTCAATGCTGTTCCATGCATTCCTACTCACCTTTGAGCCTGAACTTGCATTTTTCCCCACATTGGACGCCTTCGTTGCTGTTTTTGGTGCGCTTGTCTTTGGAAGAGGCTTCACAACCTTCTCCAACGTTTGGGAAGTACTCTTTGTTGCACGACGAGGTCTGGTCGTTGAATCAGCTGGTGCTTTAGCATCCTTCTGCGAACAACAAACTCAAACAATGCTGTGATGCACTTGAATGAAAACGAAGCGCGCCTAATCTTCTTAACTGTGACATGTAGATGAACATGACGCATGACATGGAATTCCAGTTCTCTCGTCGTCTACAACGTCTTTGAGAACAAGAAGTCAGCGTCATGAAAAATGCAATTTCAATCAACAATGGGTGAACACAATGCCATCAACTTTGTAAGTTTCAAATATGGATTACCTGCTGCAGGTTCTGCCTCTTCGCTTCCGATGCAGTACCTTCCACCGTGAGTTCAATTGGACTCACAACGGGCAATTTATAAGCATCGTCTTCTTCATTTTCGACTTGTTCTTCACATCCTGTCCAGGGTTGTCTCGAACGTTCGATTTTTCAGAAATCGCGTCCGAAAACCGGACGTCCGGACGTCCGGTTAAGGTGGACGCTTCGGACGTGCGCCGACGGTGGCCAGTCGCCGTCCGTTGGTCTGAAAAACGGTCGGTCGGACGGACGGACGGACGGTCGGACGAGTGATTCAGTACTTTGAGTTTTATTTGTTGAGATGCATTTTTATTCTGTTCCAAGGCTAGTAGGCTAGTTTTTGAGGGCTCAGATCAATCGCTTCAAAAAATATCTTGTTCAATACATCAAAAATAAAACATCAAGTAATACACAATGAACATTTTTTTGATTGCACTTTGAATGGAAAATAATAAGCTTTATACTGTCATAGTTTCATTACATTTTGAAAGATAAATAGGCAAATTGTTCCAGACTTCTAGTCTAATGTTTGCATGAACTATTTTAGGTCTTCTCTCTTCAACATGTACTACCCTTGGTTTAGAGTCTTTTGTAATAGAATTTCTAAGGGTGGTAATCAATGTCTCCTTTCACCTCTGCCCCGCTACTGTAGTCATTTGATGCAAGTCCGTCATCTTCACTGTCAAACGTGTTATCTTCGTCGTCTGAAGAAGATAATTGGCTTCCTCCTCTATGATCTTGCACCTCCCTAGATGTACAAGCCCTCTTTGACTTGCCCATGCTCTGCTCTTTCTTTACTTGTATTAAAGTTTTCCCTATGCGTTTTCGAAGACAATCAGCCGTTTTCCCTTTTTGGGAAGGAAATAACGCACTTCGTTGACTTGTATCAAGAGGAGGTCTTCTTAAATTTGCTTTCTTCTGCGGGGATATAGCAAACGGTTCCATCACTCGTCTCCTCTTAGCTTGAATAGATTCTTCGAACATGATTTTTCCTGTTTGTTGCCCCCTTGTTGTCGCATGCCTTTATTTCATTCAAGGATTTCAATTTCCCGTTTGATGGCTTCATAGAAGATTGTAGTGGACATCCCTCTATTTTCTTGAACATGGAATCCAAAGTCTCATTATCTTCATCAGTGGATGCAGTGCGACTTGAAGATATGTTGGAGCCCCGCATTTGATTTTTAGAACTTTTTAAATCCAACAAAGTACTACTGTTTCGGCTGGATAATAGTCGTGGACCTATTGGACAATTGCTACGTGGTGAACGTTGCGAGCTTGGGATGCTTTCTTTCATGCTCTGACTAGTGTGGAGCATGTTCGGGCCTCCACCTTCTATCAACTGTGAAACTACATCGTTAACCGATAGTTCTATTGAAGGATCTACAATACTCTTGCTCGCTAATCTCTCTTTAGCCTCCAATGCTATACTGTCCACATTCGTTTGGTCTTCCTCATTTCGTTTGTCATTCCTTCCTAAATGTACCACTGTCGCCATTGGAGACTTTTCTGTACCAAGCACTTCTCCTCTTTGAGAAGTACCAGCTGCAATCGTAATCCCAATTTCAGTTGATACTGGAACATTTGTGTCATCCTCTCTTCTCATAAGCGATTTGGTGTTTAGAAGGCGACTTCCATCTACAAATTTTGCTATGGAAGGCACATCTTCATCACTCCCACAGTGACCATCATCTGCAGGGAAATCATACTCGTCTCCATTATTGTTGGTCACATGATCATTCTGCATATTCCACGTAACACCATCGAAATTGTGCATGGCTTCATTCACATCCCCCCCTGCATCATCTGCAAGGTCATCATCGCTTTTTCCTTGTCCATCTTTAGATTGCTCCATGTCCTCATACTCTTCGTCATTTATGTGATGGAGAACATTATCTTCCCAAAAATCTTCGTCGTCACTACTCTCTTCGTCCCCAAGGGGCCCCTCGGATTCCTCTGACTCCGCATTCTCACGGTACCACTCCTTCTCATCTCTCTCCTTTGATGCGGACAAGACTCTGGAGTTTGTAAAAACATACACCAGATCCATCGCTCTCTTTGTTTGTAACTTGTTACGAGATTTTTTGTGAACAAAAGAGTAACTACTCCAATTGCGTTCACATGCAGATGAAGATACAGGTTGCCCCAATATTCTCCTTGCAATTGGGGCAATGAGTTTTCCGCATACGCCTTCAAAATCCCACCAAGCGTGCGCTGATAATTTTGACTCACTTGGATCCAACATGTTGTGAAAAGGAGGCTCCTTGTATTGAAAAGCCATGAACTCCTTCACAACGTCAGCGTACTCGTCATGTTTACATATTCGCCTGAATACATTCTTGCATGCGTTAATTGCATGATCATCATCGGCTAAGTCTTTATCGTGAAGAAGGTATGCGTTTAAAAGAGCCCCAGTATACATGAGATCATTCTCCACCAATTCCCAACGACTTTGGAATGCCTTCTGTAGCGGCTTCACCTCTTCTTTTTTGAACCAAAAAGGTGGATTTTCTAAATCCACTACATGTTTCCGTATTTTCCTCAAAATATGTAAAACCTTGCCCATGCATGGTGTCTTGGCATCTAGATCGCGGAGGTCATACACAACAGGGCCCACCAATTGCACAAAACTTTTGCAATTCTTCTAGAATTCAGCGCTCTTTATTATACTCTTCACAACCCGAGACTTTGTACGGCTATCATTCTTCTTGTCCGACAAAGTCCTCACGTATGTTTCCCAACGTGGGTCGGTCACACTTTGTTGTAGTGCAGTCTTCACCTTCAACAAGCGCTCCAATGCAATGAAATTTGAGGCAAATCTTGTTTCTCCAGGCATCAACAAGCTCAATTCCTTTTCGTAAGTACGAAAAATTGCAAGCGGCATGTGCCGTTTCCTAAAAAACTTCAGCATCAAACGTGCTTCATTAACCACTTTTGTTAACCAAGCTTCCTTGCCCCAATCTTTGAGCAACAAATTCAAGGCGTGAACAACGCACCCTTGAAAAGAAATGTGCGGATACTTCTATGTTAAAATCTTGACCGCTTTAGGATTCACAGAAGCATTGTCCGTTGTTATTTGCACCACATTCTCTGGCCCCACCTTCTGTATGAATTTGTCCAAAATACTTGCCAAGTACTCTCCGGTTTTTTCAAATCCACTTGTGTCCACTGATCTCAAGAATTGTTCTCCTGCGGAAGACACGAGCATCACATTTACCAATGGCCGATTTGTAACTGAGCTCCATCCATCGAAAGACAATGTTGCACCAAATTTTCAAATACTATCTTTAGTCCGCTTTTGCAATTTCACCTCAATATTTGCCTTTGCTTGGTCTAACAATTTTGTTCGTAAAGCATGATAGGAAGGAGGGTTGTATGGCCTTTTGAACTCAGCCGTTCTCTTCACTGCCTCTTTGAATACTTCACTTTGGGCTACCGCGAATGGTATGTTGGCCGAATAGAAAAAATTGGCCCACAACGTATTCAAATTCTGTCTACCAGCTTCTTCAAAACCATCTGTTAGCTGGGATTGTCTTTGACGCCTACTAATGGAACAAGGTGGAGTTCCATGTTGGCTTGATGTTCCTGTATTTTGATTTATCCCCGAAGCTGAACGAACCGTTGGATTGGGAGCTGTACACGAGTCTCCTTGTTTTGAACATTTCGAATCCCTTCCAGTTGCCGTATTGCTTGCGACAATTGTAAGATGTTGGCCATCTATGTTCTTAAGATCTGATCTCCGTGGGAACGATCCATCACACCGGACAAAAAGAGCTCGAACTGCAGATGTCAATCGACTACAAAGGCTTATTCCTGTGTCACGAGTACCATTCTTCCCCTCATATTCCAAATGGCTCAACATGCGGCACTTTCGATTCGCAAATTCTAAGTTGCATGCCTTGCACTTCACTTTACCACTTGTAATAGTATACCAGCCTGAGAAATCCTTACTCCGAATTTTTTTTTAAAAATAGAAAAACTACTAAGCTTTGTGAGAATATAATTTTTTTGCAATTGGTGCCTAGGAACAAAAGTTATGCCCAAATAAGCTCAAAACAGCCTTTGAGGGGTAGCAATAAAAAAATTGCAAATTTTTTTTTAATAGATTAATTTTTTATCTATTTGAAAAAATTTTATTCATTTGATTTGGATTTTATATGAAAAAGTTATGGACAATCTTGTTTTTTGGACACTCAGAGCATCTTCTTGAAAAAAATAACTTGTAAGATTCATTTCTGAATGCAATTTTTACAATTTTTCAAAAAAAAAAGTTCCACAAGGTTTAATATTTTTGCTAGAACAATCTCACCATTGGAGTTAATGCATTTTAATTCCATATAAAATATTTTTAGATTTTAGATTTCCTTCTATCTTGTGTCTACTTCTATTTAATAATTTTTTTAATAATAAGAATTAAGTTTTTTTCAATTTATTTTTTTCTTAAGACTCTCAACTCGATTGTCTACTATAAAAATTTAAAGCTCAAAACTCTGTAGTGAAAAACATTTAAGTTAAACATGTTCAATGTCATAAAATCTAGTCCTGCAATGTGTTGAAAAACTTGTTTTTTTACTTTAAACGCAGATATCTTGCAATCTGTGCTGTCAAAAATCCTGAAATTTTTTCCACAAATTCTTATACTAATTGGTGTAAGATACTATAGCTAGATGTGCAAAAAATTATTTTTTAATTTTTTTTACTCTTTGCTATAAAAATGGTGGTTTGGAGAGTTGTTTAACGGAAAAAAGGCCTTGGGCCTTTAGGGGTTAAAATAGACATGATAAAATTGAACTTGGAATTTGAGTCCTTTAAAGACAAGTGAAAGGGCAAAAAATATCATCTGTGATGGAAAATTATGCATAAGAAAGAAAATCTATGAAATGGGATAACTAATTTCTTTTGGATTTTTTTTAGTATGATTTGTTGTTGCATATTACAAATTTTGTCATTTTTTTCTTCCTTCTAAAGGACTTTATAATTTTCAAATCCAAAAACAAATATGTCTATTTCAAAACAAATTTTTATGTAGATTTAATAATAATAATCATGAGTTCTAATATCAAAACAATCTAAAGATAGAAGCATATTTAATGAATCATTTTTAGTGTTGAATTGACGATGCCCTTGCAATAACTCCTGAATATAGGAAGTACTACCATAGAATCAAGTTTGTCATTGGAACTGAATTTTGAACTAAATAATCAACCTCAAATTTTTAGTAAATGAAGGCATGTGAATATTGTAAATTATAAAAATGTTATAAGCAATGGAAGGATTGCTATTATGTGAGCATAGGGTTGTAAGCTCATAAACCTAGAATATTACACCCATCTATGTTATAGGTATATATACTACAGAAATTGCACGTCTACGATTATAGGATATAATTATAGGTATCTATATTGTAGGCTCAATGCTCACAAGCTCGCATTCTTGGGCTCACATACTAGCACTGATGTAAGCAATGGTGAAAACTTGAATGTACTATAAATTTTAGAAGAGATTATGAAATAAATCCATATCAATTACAAAATCCATTGCTTTTACCTGAGGTGTTTTTAACAATAAAGAGCATTGTTGTGTATAAACATCATTTGTATCACCAAATTTCGAAAAACTTATGCCATTACCACATCAATTTTATAAACTTTTCAACTAATACATTTTATATTGGATTTGATGAAAAATTTGCAATTAGCCAATTTGTGGCATGTTTGTAAACATCATAAGAATTGAGGGTCTCTTATAGTCCAAAATTCTTTCTAATCTATAATAAAGTGAGCCCCTTGTTGTAGCTATAGTTTTTGATTTAATATATTGAAAGGCGGTGGAAGTATCAAAAATATTATGCATAGAGAACCAATATGCAAAGGCATTAGAAGAGAATTGGAGCCTAAAGAAGCCTGGAAGTTATCATGAGTTCCCGGATTGTGGAAACACACCACATCAGCAATTTGACGTGGCCAAGATTGTATCATGTCATATTTTTTTTATTTTTTTTTATTTTTTATTTTTATTTTGAAAGCATTATTGCTAGTTTAGAATAGGGAAACAAGCTTGAAATAGCCCTGACTTGCCCTTAAATCTCTTCTAATGGAATGGAAATCAAAACAATAGCTTTTTGATAAATATGAATTTGCTATGAATTGTTGAAGGTATTTGTGGTGCAATCCATAAGACCCTCCAAATCACCTCTCAAAACAACATTTTATTATAGCCAATGAATTATTTTCTTATATAGTGACTAATGAAATTGAATACAAAGTTGAAACAACTATAACATAAGCATCAATGAATAAAGTTCAAAAGTATAAACACAAAAGTTATAGTGTGTGTTGTACCACACGTTACTATGGAAGTTTGAAGAAGAAATTAGTTGTGATTTGAAAGTTAATCAATTTCAAAGTTAGCTATGTCTTGTTTTGTTTTGTTCATTTTGGTTTGGAATCACTTTATCTTTTGTCAAATTTTTTTTAGAACTCCAAAAAGAGTTTTTGTACCTTGGTATGTTGGTATAAGGTAAAACAACCCATCATAGTCAGAATTAAGAATTTGTCTACATGCCATTGTTGAAATTTAAAAAAAAGACAATATATATATTTTTTTGACAAAGTATGAATTAGCTACAAATTTTTGAAGGTTCAGCCCCAAAAATATATATAGACTACTCCATAACCAACAAAAACTGTATCCAATGCTCACCTTACTCATCTAAAGCAGTCACAATGTTTTCTTATGTAGAAGGCCTTAAAAAAATCACTTCTACAATGGTTTATACTGAAAAAAGTTGGGGGGTTCTAATGAGGTTACTAATCACTCTATTAGTGTTAGGTGAGACATTGATTGTGGCCCAAAATCTTACAAGTTGAAAATAACAACCATTTTCTAGGTGTCCATCATGGATCATTTGACCATGATGGGCTGTTTTACCTGAAATCATTTCAGTTGTACACAAAATTTGAAGGAAATTGACATTTATAGAATTTAAATTATCAATAGTTTGACAATTATACAAATGATGATGGTTTTTACAATATCTGAATTTTTTTTTGGACTGGAAAGCATAGAATAGCATTAGCCATTGTAGAGACAATATAGGTTGCAATATAGACCATTGTTACATCTTAATGCCCTTGCATTTGAAATATTTGTTGAAATGGATAATGCATTTGATTTGTATTTCACAACTATATAATCGTTTTTTAAATTTAGTTTCTTTGTCCAAAGACTAAAGTTCATGATGCACATAATTGACCCAATAAATCCCAAAAGAACTAAACAATCATTGTCAATATTATGAAAAAATTAGAAATTGCCAAAAATTACAGTGACCTTCATCAAATTGGCAGTTTTTGATGATATTGACAATAATAATTTAATTCTTTTGGGATTTGTTGGATCAATTACATGCATCATGAACTCAAATCTTTAGATAAAAAAATTAAATTTAAAAAATGCATTATACAATTGTGAAATACAAATCAAATGCATTGTCCGTTTTAAAAAATATTTCAAATGCAAGGGCATTAAGATGTAACAATGGTCTATATTGCAACCTATACTTTCTCTACAGTGGCTAATGCTATCCCGTGCTCTCAATTCCAAAAAAAAATTCAATTATTGTAAGAACTAACATCATTTGCATGATTGTCAAACTCAGTTCCCGTTCGCTTCGCCCTTTCTGAGCCAGCTAAATCTACAAGATGTAACTTTGCACACAAATAGTCTTCATTAAAGTCCTCAGCTGAAGGGATTCCACCGTCAGGAAGTGGATCCCACTTCCGGCGCTGCTCAAGTGTAATAGTGAATATTGCATGTGATCGACTGCACATCACGCGCAAAGACAACAATTAGCAACTTAACCCCAGATGTAGTCGTGCAATTCGATCCGCTCATCTCAGCTGTACCAGACAGGTGATATCCATTCCTCAACTTCATGTCCACCCAAATAAACAACATCCTGAGGTTTGCGACAAACTTCTAGTTACAAGCACTCTGCAGTTGTATTTCTCTTGATTAACAATGAAAATCTAGAGAGTTGGCGTGAGCCGATAACAGAATAACATGCAACGTGAACTCACACTCAATATCTTGATACAATTGGAAAGGTCATTTCACAGAGAACTCTGTCATATAGAGGCAAGAGCAGACCTCGAGTGGGAGTTCATATTTGTACTTCCGGTTGCCCGACTCAAAGAGCCATGCTCTAAGTAGGCTGTCATGTCCTCCAAACTTTTTACATCAACCTCTGTCACACCCATCAAGGTAATTCCTCTAGCAGTAGTCTCACGAATTTGAATGGGTGGCTTGCCAACAGCTAATGCCTTCAATCCTCCTCCAAATATATACTCTGTTGATGGAGGATTGGGGTCCAGCAGATCATGAATTTCCTCCTTAAGTATCTACACGAAAAACAAGATCCAACTTGAATAGAACGCACGAAATTATTAATGTAGTCATGAAATTGCAGCTAGGAAATATTATTTGTGAACAAATTGTCTAGAGGATAATAGCTGTAAGTACCATTTTAAGGAGAACCTCATATGTCATTAAGAAAATAACTCAGACACAACGTGGAACTATCTGGTAAAAGACGTGGTCAACTGACAAGAAATTTTGACTAAGAGGCAAGTCAAAAAATTAGAGTATGAAGCCAGGTCAAACAAAATGATTATTGTCATGCCAGACTCGGCATCTGTGTTGACACTACTACGAGCTGATGGAAGTACAAAACCGAGGTATACGACATTGATGGAGACCCAAAAATGCTCCATGACCTCAGGTTTGAAGAAGAAACATACCTCAATGAATGAAACTCGGAGCTGAAAATCAGCCTTATGTTTAAGTGTTTCGATTCTCTTAAAAATCGTCTTCATGACTTGTGGTATGACTCCTTCAGTGCTGCCCCCAACTGTATAGCCAGTTCCCATGGTGTATGTTTTCCCAGATCCAGTCTGAATAGAGAAAAATGCCGTCTTTACAAAATATAGGCAACCAGTAAACAATACATGCAGACAGAATATCGATATATTCCAAGTTAATTGAGTTCTTGTGGCGAATCCAACTTGTCCATATTGCATAGTGTAAGTAATTTCGCAACCTGCCGGAGAGAAGTTAAGTTCGGGCCGGAATTCACTTAAAAGAAGTACTAACAAGTATCAACGCACCTGTCCATATGCCAAGACAGTGGCAATGTCTTAATATATATACTACAAGTTGACTTGAGAAACCTATGCAAATCTTACAAACTTGGATGGATTACTCTTTGTATATTGGGTATCTTGCGTGCAACGAGAGGGTAATTTATAGGGGCTATCGAATAATTTTGGGATGAATAAAAAGGTCTCTATATTATATAATTTGGAAAAATGACCTATTTCAGGATTTTCTACCCAGACAGCACGACAAACACGACTTCACGTCCATCTAATAGCCCAACGACGCTAGCGTGCGAGCTTGGAGCCGTGAGCCTGTGAGCCTGGAGCGTGGAGCATGTGAGCCTAGAGCCTTGAGAGCAAAAATTTCCATTTTTTTGCTCCCAATTCTTTTTTTGCTAAAAAAACTCAAAAAAATGATTTTTTTTGGCTGTTTATGGTTAAATTGGGATCTATAACCGTGTAACCTATGACCGTGGATTACTAATTATTTTTTGTGATTCGTAGATTCTTTGTAGTAGAAAAAATCCACTACATTGTGAGATTGATAGTCATTTGTTATAGATTTAGGGTTCTTAAAAAATCTGAGTTCAAAAAAAAAAAAAAATTTGATGGTGACCACGGTATAATCCCAAGAAATATAGACAAAGAATGAGGGGTCATGTTGAGAGCGGGAGTCATTTCTCATAGAAGTTAAGGTACTCAGAAAACCTAAGCTCTAAAAAAATTAGAAAAGTGAACAGATGCCCGCGGTATTGTCCAAAAAAATTTAGAAGAAGAAATGAGGGATGAAGTTGAGACCGAGAGTGATTTATCATTGGGACTATGCTTAAGGAATTACAGTTGGAATGGATTTTGAAAGCAAATAAAGAAAGCCCAGAAACCAATTGAGGCCATGTATATACATATTTTTTTTTATTATTCTATACGTTCTTTTATCTACACATTTTTTATTTAGTATTTTAAACAAAATGGCAGAGAACCCTTGGGGAATATAATTCTCCACATAATCACGGAGAAAGGCTATTCCCCCAGAGGGCCCACTGCCATATGTGATCATCAAACATGAGACCTCTTATAGTGGCACATTCAATAATGCCAATCGTTATGGGACATATGAATAGGAACCCTGGAACATTGGTCTTGTCACTCCTCTCCATTTTCAGCACTCATTAGTATTCTATAGTGACGTACTAGCATTGATGCATGATACAAACTCCATATTAATTGCAGTTGCCAACATGGTATGCTATAAAATGACTAAGTTCAAATGAACATACATCTACAAAGCGAATGGGAAGTCCACTATCACATTTTAGGGTACCCATTGGACCATTAACAATTTCTTGTAATTGGAGCTTTTTATTTGTCCATATAGTTTAAAAGTGGTACTATATATATAATGCAAATCAATATGTCATCATCATACAAGCAAAGCCATATATTTTTAAATATTCCATAGATTATTAGGATGGGATGATTATTTCAAATCATAGTGGTAGGCATGTCACTTGCATCTTCAATTGTCTTCCTTCATCTGCTTACATACTTGTTTATAATGAACAATGAAGGGCATTTGGTGGGATCATAGTAATGTATTGGCTAATTTTTATTATCTTTGTACCTTGTAGAAAATAAAATACATAAATACTAAAAGACATCTTGGATCTCAAAATAAATTGAAGAAAAGGTTTAGGGTGGGAGGATTTAGGCCAAAGTTTTAGGGTCCCTCAAAAATGGAGTGTATTACTAAGAAAAGAGACAAAATGGATACTACACTGGAAATGGACACAAAAATTCACCCCGAAGAAGTATGGGTCAAATCATTTCAATTGTAATATATAAAAACAAGTGCATTACAATTGAAGTACAATAGAAAATATGGCCATGTCTATTCTGGAAGTGTGATCATTCCAGCTTGAACTAGCAGTAGCTTCAATTCATTGAAGCTATAACTTGGCGCATGAATGAATTTGTCTTTGTTGACATCCATCTTGCAGAAGTACCTGTACAAATAGTACAAGTGTTTGCAATTCACGTATTGCTGGCGACCTCCAATAGCGGAAATTGCCATATTCACAAAGTCTGGGCATGTGCACGTGGGGAATTGGCCCATGGTAACTCAATATTCATTTCTGTTCAAGTTTGCCCCTGTCTCTAATTGCACAATTGCACCAAGGCCTGGGAAAGGGAGCAATGTCACCCCTACAATTTGCCCTCTAACATTACCTGCACTTTCCCACTTGTTCCGTTGTTCTGCAGTAGATGCAGTTGCAATCCTTCGAACGGCTCTGCTATTCCTCACTGTTGGATATACATCCGGATATTGTGGTGGAGGTTGGTCATATAGAACACGTCTAAAAATCTTTGACATGTTGAACAATCAACGTGGTGACAATATGGGTCGTTCTTGGAGGCGAAATCCTGCATGCTGCAACAACAATGTCTCTTCTCGGTTTAGATTAGTTCCCGACAAAATAGGCCAAACCTCAGGCACTTCCGGCCACTCAAGAACCCATTTGCGCTTTGTACCTTTCACGCATCGTTCAATGTCACCCCAACAAAACCAGAAATCAACCACCACCTCCCGCTTACTCCCATATTCTTCTTTTCTACCGCGGTAGGTAGGAGCTGGAGTTCCCTTCTTTCCTTTTGCGATCTTGCTAGTGCACTTGATGTTGGATCTTTGTTGTTGAGCTTGACATCTCGCATTAGACTTGTGGCTGATTTTGGCAATGTGCCATTTTGATGTATCACAGTTGCTTTCAAATGCTACCGTAACATGTTGAAATGTATTTGCTTGAGGTTGTTTACCTTTATCCCCAGAAGATTGAGAAACATTTGCATTGGACCTCGTTCTCACACGGGGTTGAGAGAAATTGATCTTGTCTGGTCTATGCGAGTCTCCTGCATCACCAATGGGCACATCCAACTTCCTTTTTGTGCTCCCAAATATTTCTTCTCCTTCCAAGTGTGGTACTCTGGTTCCCAAACCTTCTGCTCCAGGCAAGTTGTTTAAGGCCTCGGCAATCTTCTTTGGATCTCCACTTCTTCTAGCAGCTCTCAACCTGAGCTCCCCCTTTGACGGCCCTGATCCCGATGCGTATCCCTTCAGGTATGCACGGTAGTTTGTCATTTGCATCCAAGCACGGATACTGTCATCACATGTGGCGTCAAACAAGTTGTTTCCTCGCTTTCCGGACATTTGTAGCCACTTGTTATGTACCGTTTCGGATAAATTGCACGATGGCAAGTCCACCATCTCGTCCAAATTCAATTTCTACAAAATCCAAACAAGATGATAAAATAGTTAGTAAATAGTAACTGACATTCAGAACTGTACAAACATTGAACTCCTTAAAAATTTATGTGCAATGGTTTAGGGTTTTCATAGAGCAAGGAACTCACATTGACAATATTGGTAGGAATATATTGCTACTGAAATAACAAAGCATTGTTATGCCATTAATTTTCCATACTAAGAAAACCACTTAAACATATGGTACTATCAATATTGCTATTTTGTATTTCAATGAACAAAAATTAGGGGGTCCTGATGACACCTCAAATACATCCGTCGGATCCAACGGATGTTATCACAGTGTTTTGAGGACCCCTTGTTTTTGGTACCATGGAGGATATAACGACCACCATTTTCATAAAATCAGAATAATAAAATAAAATTCTATCAAGTAGGTAGAACATACTATAACAAAATCAGATTTAGAAATTGAAATACTTTTACAAATTCTAATTCATGGTTCATTCACCATGTCCATGAAGCCTCCCCATTGACGGTACCGAAAATGCCAGAAAGCTAGCCAATGATCTAGGTGATGTAGAGCTTCTTCGCTGGCAGCTCCAGACGACAACCACCACGATCGTATAGCAAGGTAACGGACCTCGGCTTGGTCCATATTCCTTGAATCTTTGTATTGTTTACACAATGTAATGTGTTGCTGCTGGAATGCTTCCTTGACGTACTTCTGCGTATGCTTGTGAAGAGAGGTACTCCAATGCAATAAACATGTCCTCTCCCGATTTTCCATTTCGACATTGGCGGAACCACTACCATAGACTATGCGGACTGCATTCCAATTGGCCATAGCACTATCGGCCATAAATCCCTTGAAGTTAGGGTTTGGCAATCCGTGGCGATCCATGACTGCGTTCAAGCTCCGCCAAAATTGTACTTGAACTTCGGTATCTTCGGATTGCATATCGCACATGGCAATAGTCATCACCTTCTGGTATTCAGTATCATACACATGGCAGGCCATGGTGGTCCATTCCTTCACGCGCTTCACGTGATCAAACATCAACCACGCATTTTGCAGATCTCCTTCCGATTGCATGCGCCTTACAAGGTCAACTCCACTTCCTAGTCCCTCAGTAAGCATCTTGAAAATGTATACCTTTTCCTTGCCTTGGCCTGGGAAGACGCTGTCGTGTATGAACTCAAACTTTGCTTCCTTTTTCATGGTCATAATGTTGTCTATTATCCCTCCTCGGTTGTTAGAACGGAAAGAAGAGATCACGTTGCGAATACTTGGACTACTCAAGTATTGAAAGCGGTCCATGACCTCTTCCATTTCTTCCACTTTCAACATCTTCTTCTCCCCTTCTCCGTCGTGAAATAAGTGTCTTGCGAGGAAGTCTTTACTAGCAGCAAGAGTAATTGCGGAGTTGGTGGCCGCTGGTGTTTTGGCCACTTGCTCCGCAATGAGTCTGCAAATTTTTTTAGTAGAATCTCTATACATACCTTTAGCAACCGGGTGTCCATGCTCTCCAAAATGAATAGCAGCCCTACTCATTTCTGGATTATCAGTGTATACATAGTATATCCTAGCCTTGCATGCGGCTAGGCACGTAGGTGCCATCTTGCAAACCTTGCAAACTAGGATAGACTCTTTTGGGGGACACCCACCAACAGTAAAAGGAAACACAGTATAGCCACTCCATTCAGTTTCATTTTGTTTTGAAGCTCTCTTCAAATACTTACAATTGGTATTCTCACAGGCAAGATGTCCAGCACAATACGACTTACGGAATTTGAGGTTGTCGGAGTTGTGAATGTTCGTGGTCACTAGCTTGCACCACGGATGTCCATCATAGTGCTTGTCCATTCCTTCCAAGTTCTTGGCCCCCGATGAAGATGAAGACGATCCACAAGGAGGTAATTTGAATATGACATCTCCTTCGAATACGTGAGGAAGAAATGGAACCTGATGGTGCTTCACGGTGCTGAGATCCAATGTAGACAACTCGTTCCGAGAACGGTGCATAGTGGCCAGTCTTTTCAGACACTCCATTATACTTGCTTTTGCTAGTACATGTGGTTGCAGCAAGGATAGTAATAGAGAGGAATTAGAGAGACTCCTTGACGGTGTTCCAGATAGTAATTTCACAATATCCGTCTCGCCCGATTCAATCCGGACAGAACAACTCTGATGCTCAGCATTGACATTGGGAGACTCTCCTTTAGATTCGGTAGACAACTCTATAATTGGATCTAATCTCTCATCTTTCACGACAGACAGTACTTTAGGCATCTGTAGAAATGGTAGAGTTTCTTTAGGTATACTGGACAACACGGCATTTGGATTGACCGGCATATCAACAGTAGAATTATCTGACTGTCGACTCTGGATTTGTGTAGAAGCATCTACCATAGAAAGTGGAAGTCCGTATGCTCTATAGTTTCCAGGAGCAAGGTACCAGCAATGCATTGCATCATCCATCGACCTCACAATCGGGACAGATTGGAGCACTTCACCTGATTCCAACCTTTTCTCTTCCTCGACATAGATGGAGGTTTCTACAAATCTAAAACGGACATGCAGAAGGTGACAAGGAACTCTAGCCCATCCACTGTCTCCTACTGGAAACATAAGAGGAATGTCATGACCATCAACTCTAAGCAAAGCCATTGCTGAAACCTATTGAAACACTCCAACAACATGGAAAACTCAATCAACGAAAGAGCTGAGGTAAAGAACCAAACTTTGGGTCCTCTATAATCAGGGTTCCTGTATATCTCTTTTTTGGCTAGTTGTATGTATTCATTGTGCAATCAATAGTATGCGCCGCATATTTCTTTGGAAGATAATTATTGTCACAATTCTGCAACTGATATGGAAAAGAGTAATAATTCTTCGAAATTAAAATTGACTGCTTTACATGACGTAATGAAATATTCAATTAATTCTCCCAAATCGTTATAGAATTAGATCAGAATGCTTTTAAGATAACTATGGTGACGGCTGATTACAAATTCTTACCTTCATTGTATGGATGAAATATGAACAATATGTACACCTGAGAATGCACACTACAGTGTACTCAAGTAAGAAGGAATTCATCCGTAGAAGTCCAGTGTGATTTTGGCACATGACCTCTACGTTTTTATAGTATTTTCTTTCATTTTTTCATAGGGTACCAAAGAGAAAATGAAGAAATTCCATTAAAGATTTCTTCTCGAATTTTATTAAAATGAAACTCACAATCATAGAAAATTTGGATTTATTTCAACTATTCGTAGAATTCAGGATTTGGAAAGTCACTACACAAGTAGGTCTACATACTCACCTCCACTAACATATTGATCAAAGTATGATCACTTAAAATACATCTTAGTCCAGTGTCAAAATATGTAATTTGTTTGAAGTTACAAAATTCTTCTAATGAAAAGGATTAATATAATTTGCATCTACAAGTTTAGGGTTACAACTCTACATATTTAATATCCAGATATATGATAGCGCTTACACCTGAAGGACAATTTGTAACCATAATTGACAATTTCGGTTTAAGCAAGATCCTCCGTTAATAATTTTAAATAACTTTCCATGAAAATTTTTGAATTTGGATACTTGTAGGAGAGCTTTTCAAATACAGATTTCCAATATTAATAGATTCCTTTGCTCAAGTACTTGGTCACAAATAGCAAAAACGGACTAAAGTAAAGAGCATACAAAAATCTAGGGGAAAACTAAGAAAATTCTTTTCCATAATTTATTCTCAGATATAATCATATTCTCTATGTGGGAATCTGTGGTTAAAATAAATTTTGACTAAAAGAGAGAAGTTCGTGGATACTTACAATTTCCTGGACTACCTAAGCATATTCATATGAAAATAACTTGTAGAATGCTCATTCTTACATATTTTATATGATGAATTGACAAACATTTATTAGACAAGTTTCGAATTACTTGGTAGAACAAGCTTAGAGTTTAGGGTGACATAATGCAATTCTATGTAAAAGCTATTGACAATGAACTTTCCATTTACATTTCAGACCAAGGTTTACGATCCAACATTCCATTGAGTAAAAATGATGTCCAATTCTCCAAAATGATTCTGTACATCCTTAATTCATATATTGATTTACTTTAATTGTAAATCACAATCTATTAATTTTCTCAGGGATCCATTAGGGATATATATGAGATCAATTTCTCAAAAAATCCTTCAGCCTTAATAATATACTTTATGGTGTCTCAATCTTATATGTCAGATAAATTTAAGAAGCCCTTTGTTACATTCTAGTTTGATATTTGACAATATCATTCTTGAAACTTCACACATCATAGTGCAAATTATATTCTAATCTAAACATTTCTACAATTCCATAATTCATATATAGCGAGATTCTCATAATTAATGGAGAAATATTTCAAAAAATTGTAAGTTGTAACAATTCATAATGATACACCTACGTGGCAATATATAAATACAAAGTTGTCAAAATCCACTTTGCATTACAGTCTGGAAGCTCTTGCTTTAAGAGTCTGACTACAAATATAAGTTCATGTTAATTTTCTTGGTGGTCCAGTCTTGAAGACTGACATAGCCCCCAAATACTACTGCGGCTTGCACAGAATTTATTTGGACGGCATATTTATGAACCTGCCAGCTACATCTACTTTGCCAGCCTGCTTACACGCTTCTCATTACGTGTGAGCTTCATGTTATGGTCTCAATTAGCAGCTTCGCTGAACATAAGAAGGGCCACTCTTGTTTTTTCACCACCATGTCTGTGGTTCTTGTTCTCTCCAATTGTTGTATCTGAGAGCAAGAAGGTTCTGGCATTCTCATTTTTGTTCATGCTTGTGGATAGCAAAATAATTGATTTGATTAGCCTAAGACCGAGGAAGAGAGGGAGAAGACGTGGTACGCTTTATTTTTCATAAAGTAAAGCTTTGAAACGATCCAGGATGGCAAGAGGAGCGAGAGTCACAACTAAGGCTAGTGAGCCCACACCCGCCGACCTCCGAAGAATTCTTCAATTTGAAACCCCGGTGAGTGGTGGAGAAGAGGATGCCCCTGGTGGTAACATTCAAGCGACTCAAGAGACGTCCGCGGAAAATGCAAGTGCACAACGTGAAGGAAGGCTAGTGGATGACATCAGTGTAAGAAGTTCTTTTAGTGATTTCCATTGTTAGTGTAGCACGTTCTCCCATCTGATTGTGAAAGATGAACATTGTAATCAAGGATTTTGGCATTTTCATTCGGTCTTTTTATTATATAAAGGGTAGTAGGAAGTTGATGTAGAGAGTCCATAGGTTTAAAACTGATTTCCCACGATTTCAGGGTCCTGGTCGAGGACCACCTCCTAGGTCGGTCCACCGTCTTAGCCAACCTGCTTGGTCGGTCCACCAGGGGTATACCTGATCAATCTAGGCCAGACAGTTTCAGTTCGAAAATTGATTCAATGACCCTCCTGGCTCACATTAGAGTTGTGCTGTCTTTATAGATTCTCCCAATTGGCTCACGGAAATTGAGGTAGCTAGTAATCTTGGAGATTTTCATTGGCTCAGCTCCCATTTTTCCATTTAATTTCACCAAAAACAATGCTCAAGTGCTGGCCTGGGCCCCCAACCTTCGTTGTGGCTTCAAATTTATATGTAAAAATTCTGGAGTCTCTAGATGCTCTGCAGTCGTGGTGACCCGCGCTCTCCATTTCGGGGATGCGATTCATCTGAAATCATTGGTCAATGAGATTAGCAACCTGCTCGCTGAACCATAAAAAAAGAAGCTGTCTTGCAGTCACTAACAGAGTGAATGTGGAGGGAAACCTGATCGGGAAACTTCAGTCCGGAATAATCGTGAAATTTGTGGGGTCGACTTGTCGCAATGAAAGTCTCCGTCGGATCCGACAGCTGCTTCTTCCGACTCTCCGGTACCCTTCAACTCCGATATCGGAAGGATGTACTTGCTAATTTCGGGAACCACCGTTAGCAGAATCGCTACAATTAAGCTGGATCACCTACTGATCTTATCCGCAGAAGGAAGTGCAGTATGTATGATCCTCAGACGGGCCTCTTCTGGCCAGTTCAATGTTTTGCTCGAATTATTTGTCTCTCTGGCCATCTTCTGCAATTGTCGCCATTTTCTCAAATTTCTTCGTCGCATTGAGCAGAGGAGGATGACAAGGACTACGCGCAGCCGGGCGAAGGATGGTTCAACTTCTGCTCCTGTCCGCTCCACGAGACAGCACCCGAAGTCGCAGGTGATTTATTTTCTTTCCCAGCGCTACCATTTGATTTGAAATTTCAAATTGTCATTGGAAGACACTCAATTGCTTGTTTGAGTATCACAGAAGCGACAAGAGTAAGACAATAGCGAAAGTGCAAGACTGAGTTACAGTAGCAACGCGTATGAGCCTTGCATTGAACTGGAACGATTTCAAATGCGGGGGACATGTCTGGATTTTTGTGGCTTCTGTTTGCAGTTTGTTTTTGGTTTACAAATAGTTCTCTCGAGTTCGTGAAGTAGGGGGTCCTTCCCTGTCGACCGAACTAGCTGTCGGATCCGACGACCCATTCCCGGTGCTCAGGTCGACCCCTTCAAGCTCGATACTTTCACGTGCAAATCTGTGTATATGAGTTCCTTCAAAGGAATCTTGGTTGGCTTCTGAATATTCCGCTAGATACTTGTTGTGCTCAGCTGTAGTAATTAGATTTAAGAATATGCTTGTCTGCTTGAATTCTCCCAATCCAGTTCGCGGAAATTGGGGTCCCCTGGTGCCGTCCGAACAAGCTGTCGGATCCGACGATATACTCTTGGTGCTCGGGTTGACCCCTGGAAATATGGAATGTGAACGTGCAAATCTGCGTACAAGAGTTCTTTCACGATAATTTGGTTGAGCTCTGATTTTTTCGATAGATACTTGTTGTGCTCAGTTGTAGTAATTAGATTTAAGAAAATGCTTGTCTGCTTGAATTCTCCCAATCCAGTTCGCGAAAATTGGGGTCCCCTGGTGCTGTCAGAACTAGCTGTCGGATCCGACGATATACTCTTGGTGCTCGGGTCGACCCCTGGAAATATGGAATGCGGACGTGCAAATCTACGTACAAGAGTTCCTTCACGGTAATTCGGTTGAGCTCTGATTTTTCCGATAGGTACTTGTTGTGCTCAGTTGTAGTAATTAGATTTAAGAATATGCTTGTCTGCTTGAATTCTCCCAATCCAGTTCGCGAAAATGGGGGTCCGCTGGTGCTGTCAGAACTAGCTGTCGGATCCGACGATATACTCTTGGTGCTCGGATCGACCCCTGGAAATATGGAATGCGAACGTGCAAATCTGCGTACAAGAGTTCCTTCACGGTAATTTGGTTGAGCTCTGATTTTTCCGATAGATACTTGTTGTGCTCAGTTGTAGTAATTAGATTTAAGAAAATGCTTGTCTGCTTGAATTCTCCCAATCCAGTTCGCAAAAATGGGGGTCCGCTGGTGCTGTCAGAACTAGCTGTTGGATCCAACGATATACTCTTGGTGCTCGGGTCGACCCCTGGAAATATGGAATGCGGACGTGCAAATCTGCGTACAAGAGTTCCTTCACGGGAATTTGGTTGAGCTTAGATTTTCCCGATAGATACTTGCGTGCTCAGTTGTATTAATTAGATTTAAGAAAATGCTTGTCTGCTTGAATTCTCTATGTCCAGTTCGCGAAAATGGGGGTTTGCTGGTGCTGTCAGAACTAGCTGTCGGATCCGACGATATACTCTTGGTTCTCAGGTCGACCCCTTCAAATATGGAATGCGAACGTGCACATCTGCTTACAAGAGTTCCTTCACGGGAATTTGGTTGAGCTTAGATTTTCCCGATAGATACTTGTTATGCTCAGTTGTTAAAATTAGATTTAAGAAAATGCTTGTCTGCTTGGATTCTCCATGTCCAGTTCGCGGAAATGGGGGTCCCCAGGTGCCGTCCAAACTAGCTGTCGGATCCGATGATATAGTCTTGGTGCTTGGGTTGACCCCTTCAAATATGGAATGCGAACGTGCAATTTTGATTCATAGCTTGACTCTTTGGAATCTCTCTCTTACTTCTGAAGATTCCGGTAGGTAGTATATTCGTGACCGGTAGATTTGAATGGAGCAAACCAGATTCTTGTCATCTTCTGTAGGTTTCCAAAGATTTATTATTTCTGAAAAGAAAACTATTTTTCATCCTTCGATGAAGAATGTGGGGGTCCAGCTGCTTAGCCCCAAGTCTCCGTCGGATCCGACAGTACATACTAGAGACTCAGGTCGACCCCTTCAAATTTCAACAGGGCACATGCAATTCTGTAGATATGAGTACAATCAGAGGAATTTCTATAGAATTTCCAAGATTTCGCTAGATACAGAGAGCGCTCAATGGATTTTATTAGAGATTGATAGATTCTTGAGGATTTATGGACATTTCCTAACATTTTCTTTTTTTGCAAAGAAAAATTGAAGAGCTCAGTACATTTCAAATGAATGAACATAGTTGGTTCTGTACATAGATTTCAAGGTATGAAAGGAACTTGAAGATTTAAAGAAAATATTCCGGATAATATTTAAATTCTAAAATGAAAGTTTCATTCGGAATGGAAGTCGAAGTTTCATCCAGCACTGTTTCAAATTGTAAGAGCAATAGAGATTTTTTGAAATTTTTATTAAAAACCTCCTTAAACTTAAACTCTTAAAGGTCATTACAATAACCTGCTGTCTAGAACTATACTTAAAAATTCACTTAAAATACCCCTTTTTCTTGTACTGAGGGCTGTCTCTTGGATGGAAAAAGTAGCCATCACCTTTTCTTTTTCCAAAAAAACTATGATTTGTATTTTGGAGGCAATTTTTTGTCTTATGCAACTTTAGATGGACCCCCTTGTGAGTTGAAATAGCAATATTTATTAGGTGAGCCAAGTGCTACAATTTTATTCATCTTTTATGATGGCATTGTATCTTGTTATATTTTTAATAGATGATATAAATAACTTTCATATGGAATGGTATCTCTCTTCTATATGCTGAGGTATGGAGTTTTTTTTACGGATGTGCATAGAATGATATTTGGTTCATTTTAAAGAGTTTATATCACTATATCTAAAGTATTTTTTTGGAAATTCTTCAAAAAATAAAACATTCTTTTTATTTTAATATACAGTATATATTGATTGAATTCAAATCCATTTAGTAAAAGAACTTCAAGTGGAGCAAGCAAAACAATCTTGCCTCATTCAAAGATCCAACCCAATATTGGCATGGACCAAGGTTTATATTCCAAGTCTCATATACAAGACATTGGTACTATACAGTACAATGACTTATCCCCCTTGAATACAAAAGACAATGAATTATGTAAGAATATCTCCAATTGTTTTTTGCAAATCTCAATGAAACATTATAATCATAAAACATTTGTCAATAAATAAATAAAGGATAGAAATTTATGTTAGAATACCCCATTTTAATTTTGCAACTCTCCAAGACTATTACTAATTATGAACAATTTTTTCTATCCATTTTATAAATAAAAAATAAAAGGTAGAGGTTCAAGTAAAAACATCTCATTTATATTTTGGCAATTTTTGACAATTAGAAGGAGATTCCAAACACCTTCATCTTTTTTACTTTCTATGTGAAAAATGAATTATTAATATTTTTTGAAAAATCATTTGCTACTTATTTCCCTCCATTTCTTCCATTGGATTCTAAAAGACCATTCAAATGCCTTGACCTTTTTCCTTTTCTTTGGAAATTTATTTAGAAATCCTTTAGATTCCAGGGTTCTTATAAGGTGGAGTGTTCTAAAGCTGATTCCAAATCACCAAATTGTCCCTATACATGATGCAAATATGGCTATTTTAATTTGCAAACTCGTTCTTATAATTATGGCATTGAAAATAGCCAATTTGGTTGTCCAACTAAAACTTTTGATGTCATTTAAGAATGAGTAAAACAAAACTTGAGGTCTTCCTAAGCAAGAGGTAGCCCTTGACAAAAGGTCTTTGAGAAAATACAAAACATAGTTCTTTTAGAGAAAAAGAAGGTGATGGCTTTCTTTTCTGCCTGAGGTTGCCCTAAGCAAGAGGTAGCCCTTGACAAGAGGTCTTCTAAAAAATACAAAATATAGATTTTTAAGAGAGAAAAAAGGTGATGGCTTTCTTTTTACCTCAGGTTAAGACCTAGACAAGACATAGCTTCAGACAAGAGGTAGCCCTCAAAGAACAAAACATAGTTGTTTTGGAGAAAAAGAAGGTGATGGCTTTTTTTTGTACCGAGGTTGCCTCTAGACAAGTGGTTGCTTCAAAAACACAAATATAGTTTTTCTATAGAAAGAAGATGGCCATGGCTCCTTTATCCCCCCAAGGTCATCCCTAAACAAGCTGTCGCCCATACACGTGAAGAAGTAGTTCTAGATAAGAAGTAGCCCCAGACAATAAGTTGCCATCCAAGGTTGCCCCTAAAGCATGGCAATTTGAAGGAAAAAGAAAAAAGACTAGTCAATTTGAATATAGTGAATTGAATGTCTACTAGTTTGAAGGACATGATATTAATGAACCACTCATGAAAGATGAGCTAATTAAGTGTACCAGGATGTGATTGAAATTTAGTAGCTAAAGAGTTAATCTTATTTGCTAATATAAAAGGAAAAATTCTAATTCTTCTTAACAAATTAAAAGGGGAAATTTTAATTTAAATCTCCTCCATCTAACTTTCAATTTTAGATCAAGGTGGTAAATAATGTATGAGGAAAGATGAATCTTGGAGATTTAAAAAAATCAAATGCAAAAGTTTTTACTAAATTTTTTTCTAATATTTTGTACTTTAAGATTTTCTTGACAAATAATATACAAGTATGATTATTCTTTCATATTCAAACAAATTAAAAGGAGAATAAAAAATTTCCTACCCAATATTTTATACTTTAAAATCCACTTGACAAACAATACACAAGTAAGATGACTCTTTAATATTTGCACTAGTGAATAGATGAAGTTGTAGTTTAAATCTCTTCCTTCTAATTTTCAAGTTATAGATCAAGGTAATAACTAACACATGGATAAGATGAATCTTGAAGATTGAAGAAAATCAAATGCAAAAATTTATACTAAAGTTCCTATCTAATGTTTTGGATTTTAAAATCCATGTGACAAGTATACATGACTAAGATGACTCTTTGATATTTGAACCAATCAAAAGGCAAAGTTCTAATTAAAATCTCTTTCCTCTAATTTTAAATTGTAGATCAAGATGGTAATTGATATATGGGTAGGATGAATCTTAGTAAATAGAGAAAATCAGATGCAGAAGTACTAACTAAAATTCTTATCAGATATTGAAATCCACTTGTTAAATGCTACACAAATATGATGACACATTGATATTTGATAAAACCAAAAGACAAAGCTCTAATTTAAATCTCTTCCGTGTAACTTATGAATAAGATAAATCTTCTAGAATAAGAAAATAATTAAATGCAAAAGTTATTATTAAAGTTTCTATCCTATATTCTATACTTTAAAGTCCACTTGACCAATTTAATACACTAGCACAAGGACTCTTTAATATTTGCACTAGTGAAATGGTGAATTTCTAAATTAAAACTCTTTCTTTTTATTCAAAACTCTTGAATAAGGTGGTAATTATTACGTGGATAAGAATGTAAGATGAATCTTGAAGAATTAATGGAAATCAAATACAAAAATTCTTAGTCAAATTTTTATCCATTATTTTTTACTTTAAAGTCTACTTGACAAATACACAAGTAAGATGACTCTTTAATATTTGTAGGGAAATTTTTATTTAAATACTATTGCTTTATTTTTTACTTAAGATCAACATAATAAACAAAACTTGAGTAGGATGATCCTCATAACATTCTATAGCCTTCTGTACCACTACTTTTCTTTCATGCACCCTACACATTATATTCAGCCTCCACATGTCTATTTAGCTACTGATGGATGTGAAATATTTCATACAATCTTTTGTAGAGCCAAGGCAATGACAATGCATGCTACTAAATGTTATGCTTGAGATTTGCAAAAAATCAATGGATAATTTCTTTCTTAAATCTCCACCTTCTATTTCTTATTTTGAAAGCAATGTGATCGATAATCCAAAATTAATAGGACTTTTTGAAAACTCCACAATTAAATTGCAAAAGTCCTAATTTATGTCTTGATTAACTTCACTTGTTATTTTATTTTTATAAAATCAAGTAATAAATAATTCATGATATCGAGTCTTAAAAAGTGGAATTCTTACTTAAATGTCTCTTTTTAATTTTTTTTAATTTTTGATTTGCATGACAAATAATTAATAATTAAGAAGATCTTTGAAAATTGCAAAAGTTTATTTGTTTAATAGACAAAAATTTACTTAAATTTTTAAATTTTATTTTATATTTATAAAAAACAAAGTAAGCAAGACTTTACTTACTCCATTTATTTTTTGCAATCTTCTTTGAATAATCCTACTCATGTATTATTTGTTATAGATTTTTTTAAATGTATATGCGGAGAGTTAAGTAAGATTATATCAAATTATATTTGCAATTTGTAAATAATCATCCTTTCATGTATTATTTGTCACATTGAATTGAAAATTTAAAAAAGGTGGATATTAAAATAAAAACTTTCTTCTTTATCTCTTGCAATTTTTCTACATTCCTTCCAATCATGATTTGATTTTATAAATAAAAAATGACAAGTAGAGATTAAGTTTATTAGAAATTTTTCATTTCTTTTCTGCAAATCTCAATGATTCATTTTTCTTGAGTATTATTTATCATCTATACCTTAAATTAGGCTGTTTGTTTGTTTGTTTGTTTGTTTGTTTGTTTTGTTTTGTTTTGTTTTGTTTTGTTTTGTTTTGTTTTGTTTTGTTTGTTTGTTTTGTTACGTTGAGATCTCCTGGACTCTGTGTCCCCTGGCCGTGTGCTTGGTACCGTCGGAAAGCTCTCGCCGAGAAGGGGTGCACCGGCTTGGTTTCGTGGCGTTTGGAGCTACGGTGAAAAAGTTATTGAATTTCAAAGTATTTATTGATTAAAAAATTAGAAAATTACTTTTACTTTGATTTTGGTGGTGTTCTTGCTATTGGAAGTGGAATTGGGAGTGGAATCGGGAGTGGAACTGGGAGTGGATGGAAATTGGGCCAACGGCACAAGGTCACACTAGTATTGATTTAAAGATTCAAAATAAAAGGTAGAAAATTAAGTAAAAACTTTAACTTTTCATTTTTGCGATTCTTTTTCACTATGATTAATATGTCATGTTTATTTTTAAATTAAAAATTTTCTAAAATTCCATCTAATTATGATTAATATGTCATGTTGACTAGTGTGACCCTGTGCCGTTGGCCCAAATTTCAAAATTCAATAATTTTCACATTGTTGGTCCAAACATCACAAAACCAAGCCTTTGCACCTCTCTTGGGCGAGAGCTTTCCAATGGTACCAAGAGTGCCACCAAAATAAAAATAAAAGTAATTTTCTAATTCCATAAAAAACTTCAAAATTCAATAATTTATGCACAGTAGGTCCAAACATTACAAAACCAAATCAAAGTAAAAGTAATTTTCTAATTTTTTAATCAATAAATACTTTGAAATTCAATAACTTTCCCACCGTAGCTCCAAACACCACAAAATCAAGCCGGTGCACCCCTCCTCGTTGAGGGCTTTCCGACAGTACCAAGCATGCAATTTGGGGATGCACGGTCTAGGAGATCTCAATGTGACAAACAAAACAAAACAAAACAAACAGCCTAACCTAAGGTACTGATTTTAAAATAAAAAATAAAAAATGAAGATTTAGCTAAAGACTTCTCTTTTAATATTTTACAACTTTCAAAGATTCTTTGTAATCATGTATCATTTGTCACTTTGATATGTTTTTTAAATAAAAAATAACATAAAAAATTTAAGTAAGTACATCCTTATATTATTTTGCAATTTGCAAAGATTCATCCAAAATAAATCATGTTTATAGTTACCTAATTTTTACAATTTTGTTTTTTTGAAGGAGATTGAATTTGAAGAAGATTGCATTTGAAAGAGATTGGATTTTTTTTCCCCACAACTTTCTTCTCAACCTTTTGCACTCACCCCTTCATCTTGCCATTGGTTGCCCACCAGCACTTGCCCCTTAGTCCGTCGTCGCCCTTTCACCATTTGTAGTCGCCTCTTCATCCACCCAAAGTAGCTTTTTCACCTACCCGTTGGTAGCATCTTCATCCATATGTACTTCTAACTTTGATTGCCCTTTCACCACCCCCACAGTGGTTTTGGCTTTCCATGTCATTCTAGAAAGTCAGTTAGGTAGGAAAAATTTGTTTATTGTAGGGTAAAAAAAAATTCAAAATCGTAATATTTTAGTCAATGCCAATGTCATGCATTCTCAACACTTGTCTAATTTAATATACCTATGTTGGACATCCAACACATCACCAAAAATGTGTCAAGTAAGACAACTTTAGGATGGTTAGTAGTCTAGCCCCTAAAGTTCTATGACTATGTATTCACCAAAAATGCTCCAAAACTGCCATTTCTAATACAACTACCAAATTTTTGGAAAAAAAATAAAATTCCAAAGGATCTTGTAGTATGATGACTTGAGAACAGGTGATAAAAATTTCCATAAATTCCACTGTATAGATCGTAAGATAGAAGCACTCAAATTCCCCAAAACCATTTTTCCAACCCTACAAAAATCCAGGCAGCTGCACTTCACAAGCTCACTTTTCAATGAAAAAATGTCGAAAATGGTGGTGCTTCTTTGAATTCAATTTCCTTAACAAGTTGGCCATATGCTTGAAAATTTTCACATCATTTGGAATTGTACAACATATAGAAAAAAAATAATAAGTAGAAAGAAGTAGAGAATGATTCAAAATATTAAATTGTTAAGAATTTAATTATGGAATCAAAAAATGCCAATTCCAACTGTTGTAATGAAGCAATAGACAATCTACATCCTATAAAAAAAAAAATTCCAAAAATTCCAAAAATTGAGTTAAATAAACAGCTTCAAAGTTTATTTTAGAGTACAGAATCCATAATTGCCTACAAACTAAAACTCCTCATAACTTTTGACTCATTGATCAAAATGGAATGATTCAAAGATTTCCATGTATATATAAATCTTGAAAACCAATTTCAAATTTTATTTATGAAAAAAGTGATTTTTCTTATCTACCTAGAGTTGTCCAGTTAATAAAAAAGTAATATATTAGGCCATTATTCTTTATTCATACTTCCAAATGTCATGAAATTTGGTGCACATGAAAAATATTCCTTGTCTACAAGTTCTATTAAAATTAGCCCAAAATGTGCATATCCTCATTCACACGTACACACCCAAAATTTTTATATAGCCAAAAAATGCAGTCTGGTCCTTTAGGGTCTAGTATGGTAAAAAACTTTGATAATGACAATGATGTTTCAATGGAAAAATTGTTTGTGAGTTCTCTTGTTTGTTGACAATTTTGTGCAACACTCCAAACAAAATTAGTCCACAAAACGTCAATTTTTGCAAATAATTTAATTTTTTATTAAAATGAGTATTCAAAAAATTACATACTTTGAAAATTTGACCCAATGATCAAAAAACATTATTCTTTTGATGTTGTCATTTTTAAGAAAAAATTATAGATGAATAGTATTGCAATGTGTTCCTTTAAAAAATTAGAGACAAAATTTTATAGAAAGAATCCTTAGAAAGATATAAATCACCAATTTAAGGCTAAATTTAGTGTCTTTTATAATATAGCACTTTAAAAAGATATTTTCATCCAAATTTTTAATACTTTTCAAACATACAACTATTTAAGAGGAATTTTCGTGATTAATTCTTGAGCTCAAAATAGTATAATTCTTTAATTAATTGAATGATTGTTGACAAATTATTAATTTCATCTAATACAAATTTTAGACATTGAATTTCAAAAAATTGCTTACATGGTGACCTTAAAATAAATAATATGTACATTTTTTTGTTTTAACACAATCATCATTTGGATTATTTTTTATACTGAAAAAGACGTTTACAAGTTTTTACTTCTAAATATTATAGAAAATGAAAAAATATTCAAATTGTGGAGAAATAATCCTCTTTTATTCTATCATATGATTAGAGACATATAATTTTTTGGATTCAGTCACGTCATTATTAATCAACAATTAGAACCCTTTTCTACAATTGAAAAATCTGACATGTTGACATTTGAACTTCAATTGGAACGAGTAGTAAATAATTATTTTTTTTGCTAAATAAAGCAATATTAGGCTCAACATGACTTAAAATACTAATCAAAAAGGTCTAAAATACCTATAATTAGTAGATTAGCATTAAAAAACAATAGTTCAAAAAAAATTACATTGCAGATTTTAGTGGATCTGACCCCTTTTGTGGTGTATTTGAGTGTGATTTGACCCATACATTTATTTTAATTATAAAAATTTGTGGGTAAGGATACAATGATAAACTCATTGTTTTAGGGTTAAGATGGTCAAAGACTTTATGTTGAAGGGACTAGCAACTACAACTGTTCGACAATTCAGTTAACAATCCATCTTCCAACTTACAAGTCACTTTATCAAAAATATCAGCATAATAATTGTGACAATCTATCTACCAATATGCAAGCCACTTCATCAACTTTATTAGAAACATTTGCAAAATGATTATGACAATCCACCTATCAACTAGCAAGCCACTTCTTCAACATTATTAAAAACATCAACATAATAATTGTGACAATCCATCTAATACCAACTTGCAAGTCACTTCATCAAACACATCAGGAGAATAACTGTGCAACCTCTAGGCTCTAATAAGACTAAACAATAAAAAAATACTCATTCTACAATGTTTAACATTATGATATTGAAATCATCACACATATTTAGACCATCTATCAATTTTGTTCTCCTTTAATTCTTATTGCTTACAATAGTCTTATTTTGAACTTCATCCAAATTTTGCAACAATGTGACAAAACAATATACAACTGTAATATATAATTGTTAGCTAGGATTAGATCACATCTAATCTTGTAGTTAGTAGCACTCACTATCTATGTTTCTCCAATATAGCTATAGAGAATCATCATGTCCAGATTACATATAGTCTTGCGGTTGGTACCAATCCATGTCTATACGTTTCCATGACATACCTAGCTAAACTTCTTTTGACAAACTTTTCATCTATGTTGGTTTCTACGAATTATAGTTATCTTTCTTGGTCTTGTGGACTTGATCATGAATTGTACAACCTCTAAAATTTCCACCATTGACTATCTATGTCCTTATGAAATGGCTACAAAAAGCTCAAAGGCTAGAAAATCTAGCCTTGTATTTGGTAGCAATTACTGTCTATATTTCTATGACATAGCTACTTGAACTTGGAGGGTGTAGCAAGTGATAGAAGTTGATATAGGTACGTACAAATGTAGGGTGCCAAAAAAACCAAGGCCAAAAATTATAAAGTGATTAATTATACTATAGTATACATAAAATGTCATTGGTTGTATTGTAAATACTATAGGCTGTGGAATAATGGGATGCGTTAAGAAAAAAATTAGACTTAGGATACCCCCCCTTTTTATTAATTCAATAGGACAAAAGTCCTAATTATGGATTTAAGGTTGGCATTTGACTCCACATTTACACTACATTGAATGTCTTTTTAATTTAGATTCTTTAAGATCTAATGATTTAAAATTATAGCATTCCCCTGTGTACAATACTCTAGCTTGTATCTACTCATAGTTAGTTGAATGGTGGATATGCTAGAATGCAAGGAAAAATGGGCAGAGAAGGAGACCTTTATATTTGGATTAACAATCAATCATTAATCCCACATTTACACTCCAACATCATCTTTTTATTTTTTTATTCTTTTAAGCTTTGATAATATATGTACCAATCTAAGCCAATTCTATTGAAAATTTGTGAATGAAAAATTGATCACAAATTGAGCTTATAAGTTTGGAGTGTATATTGTTTGTGGTGATGACAAGAAAATTTCATTAATCTCAATAGACTTGATACAAGGACAAAAGCATTGTTCTCCATCCCGTATGATAGTTGACTCACTGATCTAAGATTTTAAGCAAATACATCTCAAAATTTATTAGGTTTATGAAACTGCCAAGGTTGGTCCGTTGGTGTTCATAAGACTTCTTGAATTAACTTTTCCTTGAAAGATAAATGGAATTGGCATCTAACATAAGTCTTATTAGAAAATTTTGTTAATTGAGTGGATTTGGAGGTGGAGACATCTTCAAATAACACTGAAAAATGCACAAAATTTCCCTTAATAAAATTCCATGTTTCACCTTTTCCTATGACAGTCACATTCCTTGTGGTTTGTTAAAGAAGGTAAAAAATATAGTTGTCGCAAAGGATTTCTATTACAGTACCTACAGGGGACATTAAAAATGTTTCTTGTGCTAAAAGCTTCCAAAATTTTCTTCTTTTGTCCTCCTTTGCTTTCTAAATCTCACCAATGTCTCAAGTTGTGGAAAGAGGCTTCTAGGGGATTTCTATTATAGTGCCTACAGGGGATACTAAAAAGGTTCCTTGTGCTAGAGTCTTCCAAATTGTCTTCCCTTGTCTTCTAAATTTTTAACTATGTCTCAAGTTGTGGGGGAAGGCTTCCAGATACATTTTGAAGTTCTACCTTGCGACTTCCTTCTCTTCATTTCTCTTTGCTGAATTAATGTCTACGTTCCCCCAGAGTGCCCTGAAAGGCACCGGTGTCGGGTCCCCCTGCGGTAGTTTTGGTTTTCCATTTTCGTCCTTCGCCCACATTTTGACTGGAGGTCCCGGAGGCAGCCACGATGAATCCGTTGCCCTTTTCTTGTACCTCATGACCGGCCATCCCCGATCATCTCCATCTTCGACTACGTAGAATTTGAAAATGTGCTTATCTCCTAGTCCGATGATCTTGTTGACGCCTTCATGATGAAAGCCCTTGAGGTATGCCTTGAAGTCTGCAACCTCTTGCACGAACTCCGGAATGAACGCCACCGTCTTTTGCGAATCCATGAACGCCTTCATGAGATCTGCAAGTACGTACGTGTTTTTTCTTTTGATCAGTTTCGAAAGGTAACTGAAGTGTGCATCAATGTCTTCGTGCGTATGTCCTACAATGAGAAATCCGACTGTGACTTCCTTGAATATTCTCCTGGCTGTGAGTAACGAGCAGAATGCCATGAAGAACCTATTCTTATTGTCCTTGGCTGAGTTGTCTAGCTGCAAGAAGAGTTTTCTCGGAAGTGGAACCTGAGGACGCCCGTCCGAAGTTTTGTTTCTGACGTTGTCCGTGGCCTGCGGAATGGATGAGTTACACCTTGATTTTCCATGCATGAGAGCCTCAAAGAAGGTATTTTGAGGTGGTGTTGGGAAGAGTATCTTTGACTCCCGCACGGGCGGCAGTTCGAGCGCTCTGAGTACCCTGCACAACGAGGATATAGTGAAATTTGAATCCCCCGGCCATAGCGACATCGAGTAATGGGCATATGCGCCATCTCCATGTCCATGTGTGAGCATGCCTGTGCATGAGATCGATATTTGCCCTAGCTTTGCCGTTGCCTTGGTGATCCGCTGCATCCTTGGAATGGTTGTCTTTGTTGTGTCCATTTTGTCATGAATGATGCAAAGGAACTCTGATGGATTTCTGACTGACTGTGCGGTCCATCCCCCGTAGACATTTCTGCAAGCCCTTTGGTAGTTGAGATGTCTCTCTCTGTCATGGACTAGGGCCTGCCACTCATCACATCATCTTGGATACATTGCAATACACTCTACGAGGAAGTCACACTCTGTGCATTTAGAGAAATTGCTCCCTATCGCCTTGACCTCAACGTTTTTGAAATGTGTTTTTCGAAGGCGGCTGATTGCGGACTGCGAGACCGGCTCCAAATTGCATTCCCTATTGACCTGAATGCCATAACTGGACCAATGAGGTTCCTCGAGAGGAGTGAGCAATTGTATCGGCTGGCAGCCGACAGAACTGCACATTGCGTACCGAGAAAAGCAGATAACTACGACGGGTGGGCATAGCAATGACATTCCGAAGTAAAAGCACATGTTATTGGCTGGCAGCCGACAGATGTTGGAATGCAATGTACAACATGAGGAAGATGATGAGCTTACCAAGTTGACTTGTTCGCGCATGTGATCCCACGTCATTGCGGAGGGCACGACCTTGAGACTGTCGACGCGTTTATTTCCCACCAGCCTGAACTCGTTTGGCATTTGGTCTGCATTCTCATTGATGATTGTCATGAGAGTTGCTTGAGCTTGTATAGTTTGCGGCCGCGTTCTTGGAGTCCTCGAATTCCCATGCGATCCGCTAACCGATCCTCCGGCGGCCGCCGCTTTGTAAACATGGTAGGCCGACCTTGATACCCCGTGAATAATACACCATGCGTTTTCGCAAACGTCTATATTTGCAAGAGTAATGAAGTTCTTACCAGGAAGGGTCCCCGGATGAAGTTGCGTGTGCACCGCATATGCCATTTCCCTCCTTGCCTCGAATGTGCACGCGAAGAACTTGCGTCGTATATTTCTCGTTTCCTCCCAAGGAAACGTCTGGCAGCATCTGAGTTTGCAGCACTTTTGTGAGCTGACCGCTCGAATCTCCAAGTCCGATATCTTGAGCTGCAATTTGGATTTTCCTCCGTGATCCTTGTCAATGACCTTCCTGCGCACCGACCTGTATGGATTTCTGGGTACTCCTTGACAACCACTGTCGTCCGGCTCCACCAGCAGAGCGGCTTCTGTGCAGAGCGTGACAATCTCGGAGAGTAGCCTTCCTCCCTCTAATCTTTTGTGTGTTAACTTCCAACGCATGGATGTCATTTGCAGTTCTTCATTGTCCGAAACAAACATGACCCCTACGTCCGAATCTCCGAGGACGTGATCGTCGCAGGCTTCGCCCGGTAGGCAGACCTGTATCAATGCTCTTCCGAATACCGAGAAATCGTCGTTGAGAAGTTTGCAGTACATATTTCTCCAAAGCGGTCTGTCCGGGATTGGAAGCCTCGGCCGCATTCCCTCCGAGTCTGTTATGAATTCTCCACGTCCCATGTTAACCCTGAATTCTCCCGCCTGCACGGAGCTGCCATTTGCGCTGCTCTGAGATTCGCCATCTCCGGAAGTACTGTGCCTATGAACATTGGGAAGCCCATCAGCAGGTCCGCGACATTCCTCGTCGGATGAGTAGTGCCTATCCTCCCGATCGTCTTCGTCCGACGCATTGGCTGAAATGTGTCCTTCGCCCTGTTCACCGGCTTCCTGCAGCACATCGTTCGAGCTACCTGCACTCTCTTGGCTTCCATGTTCCTGTAATTGGCTGAGATGGTCCTCTGTTAAACCTGTCGGCTGGCAGCCGACATTGTTGGTGGACGCAGTAGGCGCTTCGATCGGTCTGACCTTGTATCCACTCCAGAGAATTCTAAACCCAATACATCCGTTCAGTGTGGTGAATTTTGGAATCTCACAATAGGCCATCTGGTCCACGAAGTCACCGACGACATGCATAAGCTTGACGACTAGGAAGAAGCTATGTGGTACGCGGAAGCCATTCCAATATCCCTTGGGTGAGCATTCAACAATGGAGCCCATACCAGCATAATGCAGGTCATTCCCTACGGTCATCAAAAGCACAACCTCCATATTGACTGAAAGTGACAGGAACTGTTGCACGGGTTTCATGTCCGTGTTCCCATGTATCGGCTGGCAGCCGACACCATCGGAAGAAGACCCTTCCGACTCCCCATATGGATAAATGTTGCTTGCCTCCCACACGATTGACCTCTCTGTGCAATGCCGGAGAAAGACCAATTCTCCCTCCGGGAACGGAATAGGCATGTCGAGGTTGGATGGAACATCCAGGACCCGTACGCGAACTAGGCACGGTTCATGATGCACCACCTTTTCTACAACCGCTCTACCTGCGTAATATAGTCCCTCCAGCGTCAGCGCAACGACTGCTCCCTTCCTAAGCTTCAACCTCTCCGAGCCCCCGTTTCTTGTGAACGCTTCAATTAATGTTGTATCGAACCCCAGTTTCTCAACAGCTGTCATGGCTCTCAATCCAGTTGAAGACAGGTAATGACGAATCTCCTATAAGATTCAATCGCGTTGCGGCTTATCGGCTGGCAGCCGATACGACAATATTCAGGATTATTGACAACTTCCGGACTGATGAGAAACCCCTACTCTGTGCTCAGTAGAGCGACCTTTGCATGGTGTCGGCTGGCAGCCAACATAAAGGAAATGCATCGACTAGCCACGCACCTGAAACCAGGCAGATCAGAACCGTTGAGACGGACGAACAGCGCGTTCCGGTCGACAGTTGGATGAGAAACTACGGATGGATGAAGAATATGGATGAAAAGGTCATGATTTCGTCTCCCGGCTGGCAGCCGTCACTTCAGTGGGGGGGGGTATACTCCCCTGGCCACTTTCATTTTCTCTCATTTGTAACCTTAGCACTCAGGCTCTCTCTCTCTCCCGCTCGCTCAAACGCTCTTGCTCTCTCTCTCGTTGTCTCCCCCTCTCTCTCCCTCTCTCCTGGTCCCACGGATTGCAGCCAACAATCCTCGGGTCATATACTAGCCGCTCCCCCGCCGCCTCAGTTTTTAGGTCAGTCGACAGGGTCCCTTGGCCAGCCGATACAGGGGTTCGCTGAAGCAAGGAACACACTGGACCAGCCGACAGGCCACGCGGAGCAGCCGAGACAAGTCCAGAGCTGGAGGAGATGGCAGCCCCAACCGCTGAGTCTGGTAGGTACTTTTCCGTCCATGTATCGGCTGGCAGCCGATACAGTTTCAGGCCTCTTCAGTTTGTATGATTGTTTGTCCTCAGTCGTTGCTTCACTAAATCATTCGTGTCGGCTGCCAGCCGACACCTCCTGTAGTTCCTTAGTGGGTGTCGTCTTCGAACTGTATCGGCTGGCAGCCGATACATTTCATTCTGCCGAATTACGAGTATCAGCCATTTGTATCGGCCGCCAGCCGACACAATGCTGTCCACGCTGTGCTTTCTTACACTGTCGGCTGCCAGCTGATACTACTGTCTAGAGTGCTGAACTCGTGCTTCGTTTGTGCAGGAAACTGACCCTGCTCGCTAGACTCCTCGGTGAACAGATTCCGAATTCCCCAATATGTTTCGATGGGATTACACCAAGAGCAACTTGGAGAGGAAGTCCAGCTATCCAGGAGTGGGGACTCTGCTGGAGGGAGTTGTCCGACGGAAAGGTGGACATTGCGTGCTCCTACAAGCTGAAGGGGAACATGATTCCGGGAAAGGGAAAGGTCATGGTGGTGATAGCTGTGGGTGACGCTATGCACGTCCTCATCTGTCTGATCCCACTTGCGAATCCGGACGGGGTAGCAGACTATTTCGCGGTCGGGTTACCGTTCAACAACTGCACGGAGGAAGTCTGCGGAGATTTGTCCATGGCGATGGGCATGACATTCCAGGATAACCATCCCGCGGATGCAGAGGACCTGGTGCAGGGGTGGCATATCTTGATGGCAGAGAGGGACGAACATAACGCTGCAGCAACCCAGGAAGGAGTGAAGGGGAAGAAGAAAGTGCCATCCAGAAGGAAGAAGTCGACCACCGCTGTGGCTGAGGAGAGTGAAATTGCGCTGGTGGAGGCGGGCTCTCTAAGCAAATCCAAGAAGAAGGGGAAGAAGCCCTTCAAGCTCACACTGGACGAGGCCTTACATCGGGAGAATCACCTCACCACGAAGACGAAGGATAGCGAGGTGACCGCCATCTACGAGGCGTTAGAGACGGGGTTGGGGCATGCCTTCCCCTACAAAAAGTAGCGCCTTCCGGGTGTCATCCCAGCTGACAGGCTCCACATTGCACCGGATGACCTCAAGTATAGGAAGATCGCGAAGGACCGCCTCAAACAGGTATTCGAACACTACTTTCCATCATTTCTCACTGTTTGAATTATTCATCTGCTTTTCTGTATGTCGGCTGCCAGCCGACACATTTGAATGCAGTATCTGATTGCCCGGGCCACCATCAATGCAGGTAACAACCATGTACAAGGGATACGGGTCCATCCGGAAGAAGCCGGAAATCCACGGCATTCCACTGAAACGGAAGCCGCTCGAAACCGACACGGGGATGGATGCGGTGATGGATGCCTGTCCTAAAGAGGGTGACACTGTCCTCGTCGACGGTGTTCCTGTGCCTTGGTGGAAGTCCCCGGATGTGCACTGGTACATCATTGGGGGTCAGCATACCGTCACGGCATGCATGGAACTCGCAAAGAACTTTCCGGAAGGCTCGGACGCAAAGAAGGATCTCATGGAATTCGAAGTCATTCCGGTCTGGGATAAAAACGCGGACACTCTCGTCAGGGTGTCCAAGCGTTGAATCTCAACATTGCGGAGAAGGTGGCCAAGGAGACCTTCCGATCATGCACCGAGATGGGAGAGCGGCCTGGGTGAAGGCGGGATGCCCGGAGCCACATCGCGGAGGTGGAAAGCCGACAGCTGCGTTTGAGGTAGGCAATCGTTTGTAAGCATTTTCACTAGGATTACAATGATATGCTCGTATTCAGTACCTGCTTCTGTGTCGGCTGCCAGCCGATACAGGTCTAATGTCATCCGGATGACATCAGTCGCAGTTAGTTCGTCTCTGTCGGCTGCCGGCCGACACGTACGTTACATAATCTAACTGGGGGAGACTTGCAATTGTGCAGCACGCGAAGCTCAAGGTGATGGCGCATTTCGTCGACGAAAAAGTGTCGTCAAAGCTCCCGCTCATCTTCATCAAAGAAAGCACCTGGGAACTCTGGACGGAGGTGTTCGACGCGTGGGAGGAAGGGGAGCTCATTGGAGATGACGGGTCGGTTCCGACACAACTCGTCAATCGAAAGCCGCTCACGCACATCACCAAAACGGACCTCACGCCAACACTGGGGCTGCGCAACTGTGACCTCTGCGATCTGGCAAACGAAATTGTGGCCTGTAGGGTCAGCATAAAGAACACAGCCAGGGCGAGGGGGTCGGGAGTGGTCACCCTATACAAATGGTGCAAGGACAAGAAGCTCGACAGGGTGATCATGAACGAGATCATGTGGCTGCGGGAGAAGTATCCCCTTCCGTGCAAGGATGCGACCTGGGTGCCCTACTCAGACGAGGCCTGGAAGAAGCTCGCGGACAAAGAGGGCTACTCTTCGGCGGTGGTCAGGAACGTCTGGAAGGAGCTCAAGAAACTGACGGAGGGAAACAACTGGTTGAATGGACGAGCAAACCCAATGAATCCCACCACCGACAAGTCCACGGATGGAAAGGCGCCGGGAGGATTCTACACCTCATTGACGAAATACTCAACGGTGACCGTTCCAGAAGAGGTGGCACCAGGGAGCACTCCGGACCTCAAGTATGAATGTTGCTTGGGGCAGAATATCAAGGACGTGATGGACTCGCTTCGGAAAAGCGTGGGGACGGAGGGGCTGGGACCGAAAGACAAAAAATTCTTCGTGCTCTTCGGATACGCAGACGACGGGTTGCCGATGGGGGCCAATAAACACAAAATTCCAGGGGAGGGGGCAGGGCCGGACAACCCTGCTCGTGATGGGTACATTCCACTCCCAATGCTCTTCATTGGGAACTCACGCTTCCGAGATTCTGTTGCACTCGCCTCGTATTCATCAGCATCACCGTGGTACTTTCATACGGTGTATTACCAGCCATCAGCGAGGGGAGGCTTCAGAAAATTTGAAATTGACGCGTCGCCGATGGTCACACTGTCTCTCACCTTCCCAAAGCCAGATGACTGGCTGGAGCTGTTTGGGGTCTTCAAGCGGATCACCGGAATAAACAAGCCGCTCGACTGGTACCAAGTCGATGTAGAAGGGGAGGTCGACTGGAATGGAGGAATGTGCGGGGTTGGACACGGACTGCTCAAACAGTTGATGAAGCCCACGCTCAAGTCCAAGGACGCAGTTGTCATCAACGTCTGGGGAGGTGGAAACGTCACAGAGTTCGCGCTGGTAAGTCATCCTCATCACAATCCTGCCGAAATTCTATTTAAGTTGCCCCCTCACACTCTGTCGGCTGCCAGCCGATACATCACGGTACTAACTCCACGGCATTGCTCTTGTAGAGGAATGGCCGCTCCGTGGTGGAGTTCGTTCTCGAGGAGGAAGGATTGGCAAAAGCGAACGAGCGAGTCAGGGGAATGAACCTCGTCTCATCCGCGTATGTGGTACCCACTCAGCGGCCACTGCTGATACGCAATACAGAGGAAGGTGGCAACTCTGACGTGGAAATCATGGAACCCAATCCACCGGAAGGAGGGCCCTCACGTCCGGGGGAAAATCGTACGCCGTCGCCGAAACCGCGAACGGGGACGCAGCAGACAACGGGGAGCAATATCGGGACACCCGATTCAGCGGGTCCCGTTAGACGGGCATCTCCTCCGACACCAGTGGACGCTACCATGTTGGCTGGGAATTCACAAGTCGGGGCGTCCAACGAAGTCAGTGCCATGCTCGTGGATTTGCACGCCAGGCCGCTGTCGGAGGAGATTGTCAGGCGGGGGAAAGCTCCAATGGATCCTCAGGCGGGGGAAATGACCATCGCCACGGGGAGGCCGGCCACAGCTCAAGATCTAGCTATCGGCGGCCAGCCAATACATGGGGCTGCTTCACAGGAGGAGCCGCGGAGAGGAAGGAGCAAGGCAACCGTAGAAAAAAGTACTTCAAAGGCAGTGGGCTCAAAACTCTCGGGACCGTCCAAGAAGAAAAGGGGCAGGGAATCTAGGGACGCGGATGAGGGAGCGGAGTCGAATGTGGGGCCGCAGATCGACTTCCCAAACGAACAGATGTCGCCCAGTCCAGCATCTAAGCGGACGCGTGTTAGAGGTTCGTAGGCAATAGACATGCTGGGGGCAGAGGGGGGGAGTCACTACACTAGCTCGTTCAATGTTATCTCTGCATGGCACGGACTTGTTGCTTCTAACTCGTCTTGGGTAGCCTCCACAAATGCAGTATACAATATGTGTGTAGTATGTCGGCTGCCAACCGATACATTCCAATGCTAATCCTACGTCGCTCTTGAAATGCATCTCATGGTATGTGGATTGCATCTGGCATTGCAGATATGGTCTCTTCTGAGTCTGAGCCCTCTGAGGACAATCTGTCTGAAGGCGGGGAAGAATGTAACCAGCCGGCTCTCCAAACGAGAGCAGAGGACAAGGTCGTGGACACGCCAGGGGGGGCGTCTCCTAAGTTGTTCCTGTTCCTAGAGGTCCAAGGAACACTCTTGTATTATGAGCCGCTCATTCTCAAGGCGGCCTCCATGCATCAGAGGTCGGCTGTTAGAGAGAGGCCGGGACTTAGAGAATTCCTGCAGTTCTGTATGGGGCAGGACATTGTCATCGTATACTGGTCAATCTTGCCCTTGGCTCAGCTCAATTCAAGGATGCATAATATGAGGTGGAAGGTGCCGGAGATTCCGGAGGATTACGTCGCATTTGGACAGCAACAGTGTGACGAGAGCATGTATAGGGATCCAGCCAATCCTGGAAAACCCGTCTACCTAAAGCAGCTCGCGCGGATCATTTCGTCCGTGCCGGCGCTTAAGCAGAAGGGAACCTCGGTCAGAAACTCACTGATCGTTGATCACGTGCCCTATAGGAATGTGCTCAATGATCCGTTCAATGCCGTTCATCCACCCGCATGTACAATGTACTCCGAGAAACCAAAGAAGAAGGACCCAAAAGTACCCTATCTAATGTCCACCATGATTCCGTTCCTAGAGAAATTTCTGACTTCGGGACTGTCGGTCCCGAAATTCTGTCGAGCGAACTCACGCGTTAGGCTTGCGCGGTGCATGCCGGGGTCGCCCTTACACAAGCTATACGAACAGGTCACGCCGGAATGCCAATTGGGATTCGAAGTGCCGATCACGGAGGAGGAATCTCTCGCCGAGGGAGGCACCAGCTGAGGGAGACTGCCACCATTTCCGAGGAGGAGTGACATGTATCGGCGGCCACATTAGAGGGTCAGAAAAAACAGTTACAAACAACGCCAAGGCTCCAATTCTCCTCCAGTGTCACGCCTCAGTCACAACACTCTTGTGTAGCAGGTCGCAACAGTCTTAACGTAGCAGGAACCATTATATTGTGTTAATGATAACTTGAGTTGCAAGGAAAGCCCTACCTCATGAAAACTAAAGAAAAAGAAATCCATGGTGAGGATACTGGCCCTGCTGCTACACTTTACACATCCCCTTGCCAACCAAACGCAATAGCACTTTTCCAAGATTGAATAGCATCCTTGTAAGGGAAATCCTCAAGTGAAAAGAGCTTTTGGCCAAACATCCGCACAACAAGGGGTAAGTGCTTCCCTAACCTATTTCTTTGGCAAGATTTGAGGAATTTTAGAGTAGAGAAACACCTCTCATCCTCCACAGAACCAAGAACCATGCAACACCCTATTTCAGCCACTTTAAAGTACTCAGAGATAATCTTACTCAAATGGCGTGATTGGGAAAGTTTACGCCAAAGCTTTATCACAGGGTTGATGTTGAATGGCGGGCCACAAACAGCCTCGGTGTTTGCCTTCATTGTGACCTTGAAGAGCCCCTGCTGGTTCTCCAAGTTAGACGCAGAGAGCAGCTCTGGCACTGTGTAGGGCTTCCCACCAACTGTAGCAGTTTGCCCTTGATTCACAGCTTTGGCTGTCGCATAAAAAGCCTTAAGTACCGCCAAGTGATGCTTGAAACTCTCATCAGCACCTTCTTGACGCTAGTACTGGGGATATACAATCCCAAATGCATCAAGCAATTCTTGTTGGGGGAACCTACGGTCAAGTTCATCACAAAGACATTGGCCAATCTTTGCAGAAATTGAAGCACACAAACATTAGAAAATTTTGATTACATTCACCAATACTCCAACTAAAGCCGTTGGAGACCTGTCAGCTGCCGCAGCACTCACCGCCGCAACAACCAAACAGACCCGCCACAGCAACCAGTAAACAAAACACATTTCCAACTTAAGTAAACTTACACAAATAGTGCAAGCTATAAATTCACAACCAATTAAATAGATAGAAAGCCAAACAAGTACAATATAAATGTATGCACAACAAAGAATCAAAGACCTCAAGATGGCCACCAAAAAAAATTGGATGCAAAAAAATTAAATGAACCAAAAACAAAAGGAAAGATGCTTGCCTGAAAATTGACACTGAATGTTGTCCTGCAACCTATTGAACTCCTCTTGTGTGACAAAGAGATGTGCCCTTGTCTGCTTGTCATGGCATCTTGCATACGCTACATGGAGAGGAAAATTGAACATCAAGTGACAGATCCCACTGTCTCCAGGCAATTCTTGCCACTTCAAAGGTACATCTACGCTGGTCAACGCAGTGATGTCATTGTAAACAGGGAAGTCTGATTTATTGAATGCCATGGATCCATCAAGAAACATGCAAGCTAGTTCTTGCTGGCAGAGCTTCACAGCTTGCAGAAAGTCACAGATGAAGATATCACGTGTTTGTGAAAGCTTAATTAGACAGTGCACAGCATTCACAAGCGGTATGAAGCAAGCCAGAGACAGAAGCATCTCAACATTAGAGAGGAGGTCAAAGTTATTGGATGCCCCAGTAGGAGGCTTAGAACCAGTGCTAGTATTCATGTTGTGGCCCATTTTCACCAGCAAGGTACGATACTCGGACAAGATCCTCGCTGCCGGACTTCGCATCGATATCCACCTAGTTTCAATGTTTCGAAGCATTTTATTGCCCTTAGTTTCCATGAGATCGGCTAGCCTTTGCAACTCAGCATGCCGCTTGTTGCTGCGGCAGAAGTAACTATACACGGACTAACAGAGGAGTGAGAGGACCTCAAGCCTGGACACCATTGGGAATTTGGACAAAGTCTCCACTACGAGGTTCAAGCGGTGACTTACACAACTCGCATCAACAAGAAACAGAGACCATTTCTCTCTGATCTGCGTCGTCACCCCCATCTTTGACCCTTGGAACGTGCTGACTCCATCAGCGCCAAAGTAAACTAACTTTCTAGCAATTTCCTCACGAGTCAAGCTTCCCTCACTCATCAAAGCATGCATGATTGAATCTGTCAGGTGGTCAGCAGTACCTGCCTCTGAAACACAAGACAAATGCAAAAGATGCGAAATGCGCTCCCAAGAATCCATGGCATAAACGTGAACACCCAGCCAAGACGTATTATCAACCGCCGTGACTTCATCAGCGCTGATGGAGATTATGCTAGCGGATTGGACAACAGACTTTAGGGCCAACAAAACTGACTAATGAAGATGCTCGCTCATCTCCTAGCCGGTTGTCTCTGACCAATGTTTACGGAGGAGAAATTTTACTTTGAGTTGCCTGAACAACTGTTGCTAACGCTCATAGTCACACATCGGGCGGCCGTGGCTCAACATGTGGAAAAGCGTAGAGAACTGCACCTGCTTCCTCTTAAACTCGTTGTCCATGTCTGCAAGCAACTGATGAGCAACAGTTGGGGCTTTTTTCAGTCCTATCCAGAGCTTCACCAATTGCAAGTGTTTGCAATCGTCCTTCATGAAGGTGTCACCTTTCTTCAAGTAAGCATAGGGGACTCCGTCTTCTGTACAAGTGCGTTTACCTTCATGTTTTTCCGAATTGTCACACTTCGGGACCATGACCTTGCGCCTCCCCGACATTGCAGTGCAGCTGCGACAAACGACGCCTACAATATCACCGTCCGCATTGAAATCACCCTCAGCCCAGGCGAATTTGCACGCCCAGACTTCTTGCCACCGTTGTATGATAGTACCGGCCGCAGTCTTCGACCACTTCCGCCCCGCCGTTCCAATTTTTTTCACCCTCTTCTCCGCTAAACGACTCTCGCCATCGCTGGTAGGATCGGCAGGATTAGCATTCGGGGAGACGACAATGACCTCCAAAGTCGGACAAGTGAGTGCAGCAGGATGGCAGACAGAGTGCGAGAAACGCGTCTCGGAGACGTGGGTGACTTTGACCTCCAAGCGCGGCGTCAGATCAGAATTTAGAGGCAAATACTTGCCCAGCCAGCTTGTGTTGCGGCTGGAGCCAAAAGTTTTCACACGAAAGTTGTCTAGGAGTTTCAAGCGTGGCGCCATTGCCTGAAGTCTGCACCTATGGCCATATTCATTAAAATGAGACAAAATTATCATTTTGAGACTTCAATCCTAAAACAATTATAGTGGTTTTATCCTTGAGTCGAAGATAAAATGAGATTGCAACCTTTGGGCAATCAAAGGTTTTTATATATATTTATATATGAAAGATTCAAATTACTGAATAATCTCATAATTGAGAAGTTATAACAATTTATCTTCAAGTCGAAGATAAAATTGAGACTGCCATTTGTCTCATTTTAACAAATATGGCCATACCTCAACACCCCAAGACCATAGTATGAAGAACAGCCGAACCAAAACTCAAACCAAAAACAGCCACACAGTGAGCCAAAAAAGAAAGAGTAGTGAGAGTAAACCAGCGGTCAATCGGGAAGAACTCCAGCAGCGCGAAGATAAAGGCAAAGTGAGCAGTGAGCACAAATTAGAGAAAAAATGGACTCTTGAGAGGGCTGAAATGGATGCATGCAAATGTGCAAATACAAAAAAAGTCATCCCAAAAGGCTGTCAGGCAATTTCAGCAGTCAGTGTAAGGTGAGCAGTCAACCGTGGTGCCTCGTCGGAATTCCAATTAATTTTTTTTTTTTTTTTCTTTTTAATAATTTTTTTTTCGCCGTAATTGCACATTTGCCGAAACCCTAACGGCCTTCTGGAGAGTCCAGATTTTCTGTAATGCAAAACAAAGGAAAAAAAGTGAAATAGCGAAGAAGAAATGAACCACCAGAGAATGTTCGGATTGCACTTCAAGCACACAGAGTGAGGCTTAAGTTGCTCATGAAAGAGCCTTTCAATCGCCAATTCGCCAGTTGCCAAAACTCGCCACATTGCCAGAAGCCAGAACACAGCCTCTATTTCCGGATTGCAGGGAATGCAGAGATCCCAATCTCCAAGGATTCACCACAGCACAGAAGTGGCACAGTGGCGTTTCAAGAAATGGCCCTCAAACAACAACGCCAACGAACCAGTGAACCATCGGCGGCCTAGCGCTGCATTCAAATTTCAAAGCAACCAAGGAGGAAAACTGGAAATCTGCACTAGTGCACTCACATCTCCAGATGTAGAATCCAATTCCACAGAACTGCACTCACATCTCCAGACTCCAGAGCGTCAGACCATTAGTGCTAAACGCGTACCCAAGAGTTGAAATTACTGCTAAACAAGCACTAACAAAATCGAATTAGTGCAAAACTGAAGCTGCTCAGGGACGGAGATGGTGGCTAATCGCCCCCTAATGGCGGCGAAACCCTATCTAATCTCCTTGCTAATTAGAGCCCTGTGATGCAGCCGCCTAGCTACTAATCGACGGCTTACAGTGCAAGATGGCGACCCCTTGAGAAAACAAGAGCAGATCAATGCTATTACAGATTTCTGAAAATCTACAAACTTGCGAGGTTCTTGGAGCGGCTCTGCACATTTTGGCTCAAAATCTTTTTCATCCCGTCATTTTCACAATGTACATATAGCACCTGAAATTTTTTTGGTAGAATTTGAGCGCAAATTAGCCAATTTAAAGATCACTGCATATCACATGTCCATAATTCTCTTTTTGTCCACAATTTGACGATTTCATCCAAGATTTTTTTTCCCTTAAAATCAAAGTGTTCTTGCAAAAGAATTCACGCTTTGTTGCCATTTTTTAGCCAAATCATGTTTTCTTGGTACACTTTGGCAGCCAGAAAGCAAAAAAAAAAAAAGATAGCTCTGGTGCTCTTAGAATTTTCTGATTTTCTTGGTTTGATGAATTTGCCCCAAATAAAGCTCTGCTGCTCTGGTGCTGGCTTCGCTTTTCTTGGCTGGATGAATTTTTCTGATTCTCTTGGCTGGATTTCCTGCGAGAACCTGCCCTAAGTTCAGTTACGACCTCCACCTCCCCCAACTGATCCCCATTCTTAACCCATGCACAAGCATAATTAACTTTGCTAATTCCGGATCCGTTCATGCACTGTAAAAAAATAAAAAAAACTATGGAAACCTTCAGCAATTCCGTCCAATTTTTCCACCCTAAATTAAACCCCAATCCAGGGCCCCCCCGCTATATTCAAGCCACCTAACCCCGGTTGACTAGGGGAACCATCTACGAATTGCCTACGAATCCTCCTCCCCCAACCCCAACCCCCAACCCCAAATATAAGGGCCTAGAACCCTCCTCCCCCAACCCCAACCCCAACCCCCAAATATAAGGGCCTAGAACCTATGCGAGAAGCTTGGCTGCTAGGGCTACGACCACCAAATATACCTTCTGCTCATAAATGGGAATCTCCAAAGCACACCACCGAGCACGAAATAGGCAAATGGATCGCCCGCAAGTTGACTCGCCCCATTCCACCCTATCCGTAGATTCCCGACCCCCAACGTCCCACTTGGCTTGAAAATCAACAGAATATGCAGATTCCGGAACGCCGGAGTCGGAGATTTCCCGGCACATATGACGGGATGAATGGGACCGCTCGGGAGGATGAACGTGGATGAACGTGGGTGAAAAGACGACTTTGGTTCTTAATAGCTGCTACCGGTACTTAAGAGAAGTCAAATAGGCTGTTTCGAAAGTTGATCACGACAGCAGGTGGTTGCGGTGGTGGCTTTCTGGTTGGGAGGCGCTTGGCTTTGGCTTGTTTCGGTGTGATCCATTCGTGGAAGAAGAATTCAGTCGTGAAGGATTTCTGATATTGTGCTCGTCGTCGCGATGGCGTTCTCTCGGAGCTCTGTGGCTCTTCTGTGTGTCTGTATCGGGGTGCTGCTCCTGGTGAATGTGAGCGCGGTGCAAGAGCAGGAGGTCAAGGCTGAGAATGCAGGTAATCACGCGATGACACTTGCTGTTGCGTTTGTCTGTTGTGGCGGTAGTGGAGTGTAGGGGTCATGCTGTAGCGGCAGTGGAATTGGTCATGTTGTTGCGGAAAGAGGCGTGTGTTCAATGCTGTGTGAAAGTCGGTTGGCGTCTGGGGTGGAAAAGCTTGTAGTTTCGGAGCTGGAGATTGAGGTTTCGCAGCCGGAGTTTTCGGAGTGCAGCACCACTTGGTTTGCATTGGTTTAGGATTAGAGTAGAGGCAGGAGACGAAGAGGTTTGTGGTTTGAGGATGTGCATGCGTTTAAACAGCAATGTGTGTTGATCTTGGACTGCTTGGAGAGTACTGTTGGCGACAACGGCGCTTTTATCGCCTGCTTTTTCTCCAATCTTCACCTCTGGTTTTCATGTTTTGAGATTGGTTCCATGATCTAGTGTGGACTCAGGTATTGTAGAGCTTGAAACGAGGATGTTCTGTAGACTAACTTGATGATACCGCTTTTCGCGTGGATGTGCAGGCTCAACCACACAGCAGTTCTACCTGAGAGGCAACACGGTAGGCATGCCTTCCTTCTACAGTTGTGGTACTTTCATGAATGTTTTTCTCAATACACTGCTTTTAATGTACTTTTTGGATACAAGATGTCATCGTTCTTTTAAGTTATTTTCCGTGTTTCTGCAGATCGGCGCCATGACCGAAGGGACTCCGTTGACGGAGGATACGGCCGAGGGAAGCGCTGACTCTTTCGCCACGGTGTATGTGAACGATTACACTCCCGGGCCGAACTGCAGGCCTAAACCGTGCCATCGGCGTTAGCGACAACCATGTGCGTACGATTAGAGCGGCGATGCACTATTGTTATGTTCCGTTGCTTCTTAATCTACTGCGGGCCTAGATTTCATGTCGTTTGAATTGCCCGCTGATACCTCTGTTTGCCGCCTGATAAAGAATTTGGTGCACATCAAGTACCATTGCTTCAACCATAGAGTGAGGTCTTTTACAGTCAAAAGAAATTTTAGTGAATCATGTCAATAGGGCCTCGCACATGAGCCCTCACGGCTCGGTGAGGGACCCGACGTGAGGGTCGAAAAGGCCGGGTTGGGGCTTCACAGCCCAAACCGTGCAGGCCCGGTTTCTCCGTAAGGGCTGGCCCGTACGGGCTAGCTTCACCCTCATTTTCTAATTCTGGGTGAAACTCATAGTCTTTTCCTACTGACAAAGCTCCCCCCAAGCAACCTCGCAAATTGGGGGTGGGGGCCCGCCTTGCTGGGTGAGGGACCCGATCCAGCCCTCACGGCTTACCATGTGCGAGGCACTAATGTAGTGAAGCTCCGCCTGCATTTCTTCCTGCTCTGAGTGGTCCGCAGCAGTGAACTTGGTCTTGGGAGTGTACATACTTTAAATTCATTTCATTCCGTGTCTTGATACATTGGTTGTCAGTTGGTTCCGTCGTCTATCATGTATTTGATTCTCCCGTCAATTTTTCATGGATTTGCGCATCACTTTACGGAGAACCGTACCGTCGAGATGACTTCGGATATCGACAGCTTTAATCTTGGCGCCTCCTGTCGCTAGTGATGTAGCCCCATTGGGCATCAAAAAATAAGATCCGAGTTTAACTGATCGAAGCAGCATTACTGGTGGCTATCCACAAAATAGTGAACAGTGGTGACCGCCTTTTTTATTCTTCGGTGATGTGAAATACAAGGCCCGCAATTTCCATTGCTGCTCCATGAATGGAATCTATGGTCGACCACTTATCCACGACCGTGTCTTTCCTCTAAATGTGGTTTACCTTCTGCATGTTGATAATTATGATTCACTATGGTTACTTTTTACGAATATATATCATTGAAATCCGGTTGAAGAATGGAGTCGACGATGAGCCCACGCACATGTTGGCAATTGTAGCGGGTACCGGCGGTTTCCGCCTGGCGGATTGGCGGGTGGAGCCCTGGCGGACTTGACCACCGCCAGGCATGGCGGAAGTCAATTTTTCATCTGCAGTCAAAATCCACTCAAAACTGCCATTTTTGTTGCATACATTCAAGATAGCAGAATTTTTTTTTTTAAGAATCTAAACCGTAGCCCGTAGGATCTTGTACTTCACTTGTCTAAGATCATGTAGTAAAGATTTCATCAAATTTGAGCATACAAATTGGAAGATATTAGCATTCAAAGTCGGACAAAAAGTTTTTTTCAAAAACATGCTTAGATTGTCCTAAAAACAAGATTGTCTATAACTTTCTTATCATTAGTCCAAATAGAATGAATCAAAGTTTCACATGTAGACAAAAATATAATATTTTAGGAAGAAAATATCAAAAAAATATTTTGACTTTTTATGATTTTTTTGGGGCTACCCGCCAACCTCCATTTTCGGCTTGTTGTGCCATAACTTTTGCTTCTAAGCACTAATTGAAATAAAAAAATTATATTCCCAATAAGCTTATCATGATTGTTACATTAGATAAGTTACTATTCATAACACGTCCTGTAGGACATGTTACTCTTCATTAGATCTATTTCAAAGATACACCTAATGAACAATAGCACGTCCTACAAGACGTGTTTTGAATAGTAACTTGTTTAATGTGAAAGTGGGAATGTCCAATTTGAAATTTCTTCGGGAGGGGAGGGAGGGCAGCTAGGATAAAAAAATCAAATGGCATTAGGGTGCAATTGGTGCGAGATTTACTGACGACCTAGGGTTTGGCACTTTCATGGGACCTTATTTAAGTTCCCATGGCTCTAATATCTTGGAAGCTAAACTTTGAACTAATGGCGAATTTCATTAAAATGACACCATTCCAAAACTTTGGCACTTTTACAATTCAAAACGGTCATTCTGAAATCTATACCTGCCCTAGATGGTTTAGAACGGTCGTTCTGAAATCTAAATTTGTTCTAGATGGTCAAAATGGCACACGAAATACTGCCATAATAACAAAATTTCCTACACTATTCCAAGTAGGTTTTGGAAACTAGACTTTGAACTTGGGGGTTGTGGAGGTGCAAAGCTTCGCCATCAAGTTGGATTTAACACCAACTTTAGGACTCTTGACACCTGTGGGTTCAAAGCTCCACCGTCCGGATGGATTTTTAATACACACTTTTAGGACTAAAATAACAAGTGGGTTTAAAGTTTCACCGTCCTAAAAAGGTTGCACAACAAGAGGAGCTTCTAAGAAAGGAAAAACACTTCCACTCCTAAATTTTTAATTGGTAAAATATTATCCTAATTTACTTAATTAATCCTAAAATATCCTAATAGTAAGAATTCATTGGATTTTTATTAATCTGGATTGGTTTTACCTTTATACTTTGATGCGGTTACTTTAACCCTTACAACTTACTCTTCCACTTCTAAATTGACTTTCTCTATTCAAAGTTATTGATGGATGAAGTTTGGCCGATAATCGGCGTGTTAAACTTCATCCATTAATTATCGTGGATTTATATTCTCAATTTGACTTTTACTTCTACTTTTATCTTCTAAATTACCTTTGTATTTTTTATTTTTTATTTTATCTCTTTTGAATGGTTTTAGGTATCATTCATCCAATTCTTACGCAAAACTTCATCTTTCATTCTTATAACGTTCATTCTTGTAACTTCTTCGTTTTAACTCCGTTTTTTATAAATTTTATAATTTTGGAAACCTCTAAACTTCTACTCTAGGATTCTAAATCAAAAATGGATCTGACTTTGCATCTTTCCTACCCTAGCTCTTGGCCATATTTTATTGGTACTAGTTAGACCAAATGAATTGGAAAAGAGTGGGTTTAGTGAACCACCTCATATTGAAGGTCATTGATGAGGTTGTCGAGGTTTCTCCCTTCTACCATTTTTTTTCTTTTGGTGCTTGTTTAAATGCTTAGATGTTTCTTTTTTTTTGATGAAAAATGGATTCTTGGGATGAATTGGTAGATTTAGAGTGACCTCTTCCCTCTTTCTCTTCCTCTTCTTTATTTATTTTTTCTTCCTCCTTCCTTTTCCACTATTCTCTTACACCATTGTTATGGCCTCCCAACCACTCTTACAGCTTAATGGGGGCATGTTTTTTTTATCTCTTATGCTTGAATCCGCCCAATAGTCCATAATGTATTTGAAGATTTCCCTAATCCTCTTAATATTTCATCTTCTTCCTACTTAGCCTCCTCCCTTGCCCATCTCTCCAAGTTTCTTGCTTTGTTGTGTGAAGAGCTTGACAAGTGGTGAGTGGAGAGCTTGTGTGAATTTGCAAGATGCTTCTAATTTATCTCTATTCCTAATTCCTCTTCTCTTGTTGGATTACTACTCCTAAATTCTACTTAATCTTTATTCCTAATTCCTCTTCTCTTGTTGGATTACTACTTCTAAGTTCTACTTAATCTATCCTACTTCTAAACTTTGCTTAATCTATTCTACTTTTCCTCCTAACCTATCAATTTTTAGTTTCTCCCTAACTACTCTACCCCCTTTTTTTTAGTTTCTTGATTTCATTTTTTTTTCCCTTGAATCAAAAAAACCAAAAAAAAATGAGAACAAGACGAATAAGATTTTTTCCCCAAAGGGAGGTTGGGATTAGCTCTGGTATGTGAGGTCAAAGCTAGGCTCTCGGCCTTAAAGTCGAGGTTTAGGCTCTGGCCTGCCAAGGATTGGAGCCAGGCCTTGGTTGCTAGGCATTAGATGTTTTTTGAGGGGTGTAAGAGACTGCAAGTTTTGCTGCGTTCCCACGGCGTCCCAAACTATGGGAACGCAGCAGAACTGCTGGCTGATGTGGCCGGCACCGTGCCACATCATTTCGCAAAAAAAAAAATTGGGGGGGGGGCTCAAAATGATATGGGGGGGGGCAAAAAATACCTTTTCTGGAACATCCCAAGACCTGGACACCCATCCAATCTTTTCTAAATCAAAAACTATATTTACTCATCAAGACCAGATTTAGGTTCCTGTAGCATTCTCAACTAGAGCTTGGTTAAGCTGTTATCCATGTCAAAGTTGTGCTGATATTTCAAGAAACATCAAACAATTGTACATAATTTTCCAAAAATTCACCATTTGATCATAACCAACAACTACTTTGTGTACACATGAGTAAAGACCCATGTATAAGAGTTTAGCTTGATAGCAAATACTACAATACAGCATAGAGCTAAAAAGGGATTTTTCTAGAAGATTAACAGATCCGTCTTGCATCCAAAAAGTCTTCATGAGGCTACAGACCTCACCTGCACCCATGCAATCCGATGAACACTAAGTTAGTAAGAAAGCGTGTGCGAGGTGTCTTCAGTCAAGCAGCACTTGTTATCGTTTTCACATGTCAAATGATAGAAAAACAAATCACAGAATGTTAATCCCCAACAGCATTAAAACCTGAGTATTGGTAGTGTTAGATTGCGAGGAAGAGGTAGCCATGGTATCACCCTATCTGCTTAAGCCAAATAAAAAAGCCACCAGACAACAGTGCTACAGCAACAGCTCCAAGTAACATGCCCGTGAGCCACAGCCACAGCCAGCTTGAGTCCACAGTCGGAGGAGAAAATAACAGAGTAGAAAGCATGAAAGTTTCATGCACCCTAGTTGTGCCCGAGGTTCTGCCATCTGATGTGCCATGTAGAATTATGTCGGCAGCTAGTTATGTCAGGCATCTGAGAATGTCAGACTGTACGAGTCAGAAACAAAATTAAACTCAAAAGATCAAAACATTCATGCTAATGCAAGCCCATGACGGCCACAGGCTCAAACAAATGAATTGTTTCTTTAATAAGGCCTTTAGTTGCTTAGCAACAGTCATATTCGATAGTCATTCTCAAAGAGCCATTTTCCATTGATGATGGCATTATAATTTAAAGGTAATCTCCAGTTCAACTACCGAAATCCAATCAGTGCTGGACAAACAAATAGTCCAGGGAACCAATAGAGAGTTTAGTTATTCCATCATTATACAGGAAAGACAACTAATAGGTTACTCAGTGACTGTATAACTTCCATATGGTGGTATGGCTAATTTCATAAATCATCCTATAAAAGAAATGATTATAATCTCCCGTACTTTGAATCTGAGCTAACAAATGGGAGGGTGGGTGGGAAAATATCTTCTAATTTCATGGCATAAAATATTTCCATAGAATCTCTTGGCTTTTAGGATATTAGAACCCTTTGTCTTCCAAACTTATTATATTGCAATCCAAGTAAATCAATTCTAGAATTTCCAATCATTGTACATGTCAGAAGACTTGTACTTAAAATGAACTCTAGAAAAAAAGAAAAAAGAAAAAAAGAAAAAAATCTTGACAGCCGTATCGGTTGTTCACTGTTTCTGGACAGAATGGGGAATAGGCCCGAAACGGCCCTTTGGAGCCCTCAAATCCCCTCTAATGGTTGGGACTTATGCTCTTACCTTGAGGCCTCCTACAAAAGCTATAAAACTTAAATTGGATTTCTTTGGGGAGGTAGCTAGGATAAAAAATCAGATGGTACTAAGGTGCAATTGGTGCGAGATTTATTGATGACCTGGGATTTGGCACTTTCCTCGGGACCTTACTAAAGTTCCCTTGACTCTAATATCTTGTAAGCTTAACTTTGAAATATTCCAAGTAAATATCAGAAACTAGATTTTGGATTTGGGGGTCGTGGAAATACAAAGCTCCGTTTTGGAGGGGTATCCACACCACAAGGAAAAGTTTTGATAAAGGTTAGTTCCTAAATGGAGATACTTCAAATACAAAACGTCAAGGCTTCGAAGTGTTAGTACAACTTAATCCCTAAAGGACCAATATGCGTTTTTTGGCAACATAGAAATTTTGGGCAGATACGTGTGACTAGAGATTTGCATATTTTGGGCTGAAATTTTTATAAAAGGTGGAAACAAGGAATATCTTTTGTATGCAAAAAATTCCATGACATTTGGAATTATGAGTCAAAAGTTATTGCATGATATGTAGTTTGTTAACTTTGTTTACCAACTTGGGCAGTCCGAGCAAATCAGAAAAAATCACTTTTTTCAAAAATAAAAAATTGATATTGGTTTATTATATTTATATATATGTGAAAAACTTTTATACATTTCACTCAATTTTCAATGTTTTTCAAAAGAAAAAATATTGGAGGATGTTGATTGTTTGTTACAACATTGCAACCATTGGGATTGGCATTTTTCAATTCCACAATTAACTTCTTAAAAATTTAATGTTTTGAACCATTCTCTACTTCTTTTTACATACTATTTTTTTCCTATATGTTATACAATTCCAAATGATCTGAAAATTTTCAAGCATGTAGCCAACTTGACTTGAAGAATGAATCCAAAGAAGTACAATCATTTTGGAAATTTTTTCATAATAATCTGACCTTGTGAAGTGCAGTTGCCCAATTTTTCACAAGGCCAAAAAGGGACTTTTACCACTTCAAACGCTAATATCTTGCAATCTACACAATGGAAATTTCTGAAATTTTTTCCACATACTCTCAAACCAGAGTACTACAAGATTCTATGGTTGTATATGTCCAAAAATGATATTTTTCAAAAATTTAATACTTGTACTAAAAAAGTCAGTATTGGAGCATTTTTGGTGAGAACATAGTCAAGGAACTTTAGAGGTTAACCCACATGAGTTAGTACAACATGTTAAGAAAGACTCACAACTTAGCACTAAAGGCCCCCCAAAGCAGCATCACCAAGATACGGTGGAGGTGACTTTAGGATTAGTCCAAGACATAATCAAGACCTCCAACTCCAAGTTAGTACAAGGAAATCCACAAAAGAACCCAATAGTATATGCATAAGATAAAAGGACTCACCAAAGACCTTCAAAGCTTGAAATTAAGCAATAAAGGAGCCCAAAAAGAGCTCAAAAAACATTGTAAAGGTTTATTAGCTAAAAACGCTAAAAACTCCAACATAAATTGGACCCACGGTTTCAAAATAAGAATGGAGGTGGTTTGAGAGGGAAATGGGTGCTCTTTTATACTTTTTTCAAAGCACCCACCTCCCTCATTTAACCTCGGTAACCCTATCACTTCAGATTCTCATCCTTATCTTTTAGGATTTTCACTATTTTTAGATTTTACAATGGTCCAACTTTGTAACTTCTAGAGATCGTTTCCAAACCTCAAACCTACTGCGCAATTGGCTTTAGAAGGCCATTTTTAGTCCAAAGATCTCCCTATCTCCTTCTCTGGCATCAAAAAAACATCTTAAGCTAGTGCCAACTAGGCTAGAAAAAAGGTAAAAATCTACTTTTTGCCTGTTTCTCGAGGTTATCCTTTCTGATTAAGGGAACTAGCTAGGGTTGTTTGGAAGGCTGTAGGGAGTAAGAAAAGACTCCTTATTGACTTCATCCCAACTTTGTGCGCTCCTGGGACGCATATCAATTCCATATAAATTCCGCCACGTTGATAATTTGGAGGAATGTCAGCAATTCGAGCACCTCTTGCTATCGGAATGCCTTGAAATTTGTTGAGGCACATTATTAGTAATAAAAAAGATAAGATAATTTTTAGTGACATTTTACAGCAACTTGGGGAATTTCTAAGAATTTCCCGTTGTTAATTTAGGCGGTTGACCGTCTGGAAAGGATACTTTTGCAAGTCAGAAAATTACGAAACTTCTCGGGGAATCTCTTATAGAGTTCTCCAAGAGATATGCAAGCTCACACTTTTACTTTGCACATTATGATAAGGAGGGCAAAATCAACCTCCTTCATAAGAGGATTTTTCAGCCCGGTGAGAGGCCCTGAGTTCCCAAACTGCAGGAACGCACAGGGAATGCAGGGAACACTGTGCTGATGTGGTCAAGCGACTGCCACGTCATTTTGGAAAAAAAAATAATAATTTTACATCAGTTTTCAGTTTTCTGGAATTTTTTTTTTTTTTTTTTTTTGAAATTCAAAAAAATAGACCAGCTGACAGCGCCTGACTGCATTGGGATCAGATCTAGGGAACGGCCTTGAAAAGATCTCTCACGGGGCTGAAAAAACCTCTTATATAATAAATTGGCGGTCAAGGAATCTTTCACATACAAAGGAATCTTGATGAATGGATTTTGCTTTTGACTTCTTGGCATGTTTCCAATCCATTATCACAATCTAGCTACCGCAGATTCCTCTGCTGGTCCATCTTAAGAAAGTAGCTCCTACAGGTTAATAATTGGAGTTTCTACTGTTTTGTCAATAGGATGGGGAAATTGAAACCTATCTTTGAGAATCATTCTATAAACCTTTTTAGACTTTCTTTGGACCAATTTAGCCAGACAAAGCCGCATGCACAATAATTTAGGCTATTTTGGATAAGAACCTTCAAACCTTTGAACTCCTATTATTTTTGGGGATCTAACCTGCTTACAAGTGGGATTTAGGGATATTCTAGGGATAAATGTTTATTATTGACCAAATGCTATATTGATATGTGACAAGCCTAATTTGGTTTTACACTCTTTGGGGGGCTTTTTGCATATTTTTATAACTTAAATTGTAAAGTTTTGAAAAAAACAAACACTATGAGTTCCAAGTGATGAATTGGAAGCTCACATTGCTTCTTAGTTGTTGTTTCTTGTTACCTCTTGTTGCATCTTAGTTCTTGCTTGTTGTAACCTATCAATTTTTGCCTCTTTCTTCCTCTTGTTTTATCAGTCACCGTTGTAATTTTTTTCCCCCCTCATATTTAGAGATCGAGTTGTTTTGGATTTTTCTTACTATAAACTTGTGCGACATATTTTGTATTGCCGTAAACTTTTATAGGTTGAATTTTATTGTTTATGCACTGAAAATTGACCTCCTTGATTCTATATGTTGGCACCGGAAGTTGAAATAAAATTGTTGGAGGCTATTTGCAACACATTAGAGTCAAAAAATTTATATTTTGGTAAGAAATGTTGGCCTTATAAGCATTTGTGAATACACATTTATAGAACAAATGATTGTGATATATTTTGCATTAGTGAATAATAAATGTCATTGAAGGAAGTCACATTCTTTCTTGCATTTTTTTCTTCTAATATAACTGTATTTATGCATTTCTACGATCATATTTGTTACGTCACCCAAGTATGACTTCTGACTATCATATTCTAAATTAGCACAAAACATGACTCATAAGAGTCATATTCTATGTCAATAATAAAAATGACTAGAAAAATATAACTCACATATCACTCTTTCCGCATGCCATTTTGACCATCTAGGATGGGTATAGACTTTAGAACGGGCAATTTGAACCATCTCGGACAGGTATAGTCGTATAGATTCCAGAATAGGTGGTTTGAACTGTAAAAGTGCCAAAGTTCTGGAATGGCACCATTTTAATGAAATTCGCCATATAAAGTCAAAATTTTTTGTAACCAGTTTTTATGGTTAATCCTTAAAGGATTTTTTTAATTTCTAAACCCTCATTCCTACTACACATTGGAATAATAAAGATTGTCAATGCAATAGTCAATGGTTCCTTGATTAGGCAGAATCAATATTTCATTAAAATGGCAGTATCCCACAAACTTGGTGCTTTTCAGTTTAGACCGTGCGATCTGAAATCTATATTAATCCTAGATTTAGGGCTAAAAAAAGAATTAAATGAAAAAGTGACATATTTCATATGCCATTTTAACAAAAATTTCCATGGGAACTTGATGTGTTCTTTCTTGTACATAGAATCACCTATGTTGCATTAGTGCAACATTATTCAATTTCTTGATTTGCACAAGGATTGAAGATTATTTGATCTAGAGTTTGGATCATGTCACTAGCAAAAAACATACTATAAATAAATGTCCTAAATGATTGGAAATAGTCCACATGACTATAAAGACTATGGACAATCATTTAGGACATTTTTTTTACAAATGTGTGAAGCCCGGAGATATTGCCCGTGTAGAATAGCAATAACAAAAACTCTTCTTATTTCTTTGTCGGGTGGTTGCAAAAAAGACCAACGAGTTTTTGTAGCATTTTCACTTTTTTTCCAAGAGTACTATATAATTAGAAAAAAAATATTTAAAAATACCAAAAAAAATATTTTATGTATACACCTTTAAAAAGAAGGTACCTTAGGAAGGAAAAGCATAAAAAAGTTCTCTAGGTAGGAGAACTAGAAAAATCTCATGAAAAGTGCAAAACGTCATGAAAATTGATACCTTCACATTTTAATTTGTAAAAAATATGAAAAGCAATTTTTTTTAAAATTTTTAAAATTTAAAATTTGGGAGAACTTTATAATGAAGAGACTTCACCAAAAGAACGATCTTAAAACCATCTTCAATATTTAGAAATGCACGCGCAAAGGAATCCGATTAGCACAAATGTGGAGGACATAAAATAAAATATTTCTAAATTTCCTTTGGCAGAAACATGACTTCCTACTATGGAAATAGACTACAAAAATTTCAGCTCTAGATCAATAATTTTGAATGCTCCCGAGTACTAAAAAATCCTAAACTGCAAAGTGTGACAAATTAGCTAAATTCAAAATTAATTAGAAAAACATTTTTTTCAATTTCTGAAAAATAAGGATTCTTATAACTATAAAGTTTGTCATCTTCAACAAAAATTCCAAGCACATCACCTTCACCCTCCAAAAACTATGGTTGTTCACAACTTTGTCACTTCCATTGTGATGCCAAGTAGTACCGGTCTTCCTTGCATTCACCTTGCCTTATTAGGTTGATTGCTCACATTTATTTAGTTGCTGACCTATTCAATTAATCATGCCCATGTTTAAAAAAATTTCATGCAAGATTCTTTGGGTTGCCCTGCCAAGAACAAAATTATCCTTCCTTTAAGGGTTAACCAATTAAGAATTTCATGGTTAATCCTGAAAGGACCGACTGTTACCTTGGAGATTTGTGTCCAGAGCAGGCTTCCTGAAAGGCTGAAACTGTAAAGTTCGATTGAGAGCTAATTTCTGAGGAAGGTGAATCTGCAAAACAGTGGCTGATTTTCTTTCCGAAGCTTTGTGGTTGTGTGCAATGCGAGTAGTTGTCAAGACGATTGCATAACGAAAATCTGTAGTGGTGAAAAGAGAGTTCGCGCAACGACCGAAATAGAGCAGTTGGATCGAATCATAAGCGTTGCTACATTTGGACCGTGTCGATGCAAGCATCAACTCAAAGTTCCAAGAGCAACAATGTCATACACAAGAAATTGGAGGAAGCCATGTACTTGAATTTAGCGGAACATGATGACTTTGTATTCTGAAATACGGAGGCTTACTACTTCCGATCGATGTTCTTTCGCGTCAGTTGCTACGTACAGTACCTGGCTTCTTAGTGAACACTAAGCTCAGGTAGAGTCTAATCATTCATGGGATTGAATGAAACGTTTCCTGCTTTTTGCTTGAATAACAACAGAATTCTCAAGAAGTAAAAATCTGGCCATTACCTTGTGGTAATGGTCAACTTCATGGTATTCTAGAAATGGGGTAAAGATGAGAATATCAAGTGAAACATCAATAAATGTATACATTATTGTACACTTGTGTATAATATAGTACAATTTATACTTTTGGTATAGATGAAGTATGTACTATAAAAATATGTGCAAAAGACTTGTCTATTATACTTCATGGGAGTCTCATCAAAGACAATGCTTATGGGACAATGTCCTCAACACAAAATCACCTGGTAAAATTATATGTTTTTTGGAAATGTATTAGCATGTGGGAAAGATACAAGACTTTGCTTGCTCGTGTGTTTAGTGTTTGTTAAATTTGCACTTTACCACATGGTGAACCCATATTACCCTTCCATGAACAGTAGAATGAGGGAAATGTCACAGACTTTGCCTTTTGATGCATCAAGTAAAGCTTGCTACCTTCCTTGTGAAACTTCTGCAGTTCTACAGTTCCAGGCAAAAGGATTTGAATGAGCCCTCCTTCACACAAATTTTAGTGCTAAGGCTCGGTGAACCGACTCAACTGCGCTCAAGCAGCTATGTGTGCAATTTTTTGAGAATCTTTCACTCCAGCAAAAAAACAAAAGCACTCAAATACTCAATGAGGTGAAATTTGAAAGTCTACTACAGCACATGACATCCTCTAAGTCCTAAAAAAAATTGGATGAAAAATGTAACGTCTTTGTTGTACAGAGGCTTGCAAAGTCATCCATTGGACACAGAACATCCGCATTATCACTCCAGGTTTCATATCCGAATTTAAAAAAAATGATAGAGCATTTTTTTAATGAGTCTATAGCATGTTAATTACATGTATGCTAAAATTTTCTAATTGTGAAAAAAAAACTATTGTAAAAATTAGGACTTATACTCTTTAACTTTAAAAAAAACAATTTGGTTGAATGCCAGTTGGACATTAACTTTTAGGTGGGTCACTGCAAGAAACACTTGTCCTTAATTTTGTCCCTTTGGCCTTGGATTGGTACACTTTTATTCATAACTTTTGTCTTGTATGTCTTTTTCTTCATGAAATTTAAAACCAAGGTACATGTGGTAGTTTCAAACATTGCGTAATTTTTTCCAATTTTTTTAAATTAGTTTACTATTTTAAAATTGCCCTTGATTGAATGTCTACCTTGGCCATGGGGGGTGAGGGTGGGGTAGTACTATTTCCAACTCAAAAATGCAAATTTGAAGGTGAAAATTGAAACAAGGATTTCTATTAAATTTACACGAGCCTACAAAGAAATTTTTCAAAAATAATACCATAAGAGGATTTTTCAGCCCTGTGAGAGACCCTAAGTTATCAGACTGCGGGAACACGCAGGGAACATACGGAACACTGCGCTGATGTGATCGAGCGACTGCCACGTCATTTCGGAATTTATTTATTTATTTTTACATCAGTTTTCATATTTCTGGAATTTTTTTTTTTTTTTTTTTTTTTTTTAAATTCGCAGAAACAGACCAGCTGACAGCGCCTGATTGCATTAGGATCAGAACTGGGGAACGGCCTTGAAAAAGTCTCTCGCAGGGCTGAAAAAACCTCTTATGAATGCCCACATAAGAGGATTTTTCAACCCCGTGAGAGACCCTGAGTTATCAGACTGCAAAAATACGCAGGGAACGCACAGAACGCTACGCTGATGTGGTCGAGCGACTGCCACATCATTTTGGAATTTATTTATTTATTTTTTACATCAGTTTTCATATTTCTGAAAAAAAAATTTTTTTTTTTTTTTTGAAATTCGCAAAAACAGACCAGCTGACAGCGCTTGATTGCATTAGGATCAGAACTGGGGAACGGCCCTGAAAAGGTCTCTCGCAGGGCTGAAAAACCTCTTATGCCTTCCACATGTATCCAAAGTGCACTATCTTTGCATACATGTAGAGAATACAAATTTTTTTTCCCAAATATGAAAATGGTTGGGAAGAAGCATCTTTAAGTTAGAAAAAAATGTTATTTTAGAAGGAATTTTTTGAATTTTTTCACTATTTTTAAAAAATATAATCCTAAAGTGTCTATTTTCTTGTATTTTTCAACACTCTTTGATTGTGCATAACTTTCAGAGATAAATTTTTCTAGGTTTGAAATTCTCATATACATCTTTTTTTGAATGTTTACAAATTATCCGTATTTTATATTGTTTTTTAAATTTTATTCCAAAAGTCATAGTACTCAAGTAATATGGCTGTTTTGAACCAAAATCAGCAAATATTTCTTGCAACTATTCAAGCAGTCTCTTCCAAAGTTAATTCCAATTGAATAATTTTAAAAATTGGACAGAATATGACAACAGGAAGACAAATACCTTTTCATTTTTATATATATGAGGTTAGGTGTGTAAATCAAAAGTTATGTTGCCCAAATATTTTTGGATAGGGGCCACGTTGCTTTAGGTAGCATGTACAACACTCTTCTACAACACTCTTCTACAACACTCTTTTGGGGTAAATATTTCATGAGCTTGCCCCACATTAATTTTCAACATTTTTCACAAATTTAAGTAATCAATAAAATGATGAATGAGATACTTTTGAGTTTTTTTATTATGTGCCCAAATTGAAGATTTTTAAATTTAATTTTTCATCATGTTTCTATATGTTTCTATTAGTTAGTGCCCTACTGAAATTTCAGTAGGGCACTAAATTTTCCTGATGGAATTTCAGTCTATTTAGTGCCCTACTGAAATTTGGCTAGATGAGTATATTGATATTTTGATATTTGAGAAATTTTATAGTGGAGCTCCAAACTGTTCAAATTCAATTTTTACTTGATTTTGGATCTAAAAATGTTGAATACAAACTTTCCAAATCCTTAATGAATGTCGAAAAAAGGTGAATCATATACAAATGCTCTACGTGCTTGACTTTTTAAACCTTAACCCTTCAAGGCCCAACAACTTTTTGACAATGGAGGTTTTCAATGAATCATTTCTTTGATATTATTTTGCACATTGATGCGCTTGAAAGTTTTAATTTTAACCATATAAAAATAAAGAATATTTTGTCTAGTATATGTAGAATTAATTGTAAAAAATATTGACCACTAGATTTTTAGATTATAACAATTTTGAATGATAAACTTTATAGGCAAAAAACACACCTTTAGGGGAAGAAAATTACAAGAAGATGAATAGTGCTTTCTTACCTCTCCTAAGAATTGTATTGGAATCTAAGGCAAATGTAGTATTTTTTAATTTAAAATATGAGAAATATAAATTCTCTCAAATTTGTACATATTTTCAAACCAAAAGAGTAGAAAGCTAAAATTGACCAAATTTGATCCTACAAATATTTCAATAATTTATATATGCATTAAATTTTTTTAATTTAATAATTTGTATTGTCAATAATTTTTTGAAACGTCTTTAAAACATTTGCAACCATTATGTTTATTTTTGTACTTCTTAATGACACCAAATTGAACCTTATATTTAAAAAAAATTGGAATTTGGAATTTGGAATTTTTTTCCTATAATTGTTTGCAACTACCAAATAACTAATCAATAATTGTAGTAGTCATATACACAACTATTGTATAACCAACATATGACTTTTGAAACAAGTAATATTTAATTCAAAAAATCAATTGTAGTCATAAAATGATAACCTATCACTTTTTGCCACATTAATAAAAGTAGGTCCTACAAACAACATCAAACTTGTAAATGACTAAACAATGATTGGTTCTCTCCTTGCCACATTGGATGGTACACGCTATATCAGTCATTCCTTGTCAGGGGCTATATCCATATTAGTAACCATGTTGGACATCTTGAGCCACATCAACAATGTCTAGTCATCCATCATATCCACCTCAACAGTAAGTCGTGTGCCAAAAACCTCGTCAACAAAGCCTTGTTAGCAACAATGTCTAAGTCAGTAGTCCCATCAATAATAGAAGTATCCAAATTCTACATCAACAAACATATATATGAAAGAAAAATTGTCAAAATAAATGACTACCAAAAATGAATGACTTGTCCGAAATGACCCTTGAAAACCAAAAATTGGGCTTTGAACAGTCATTGTCCATAAATATCCTAAATGATCAGTTTTGTAGTCATTAACACCAATCATTAATAGCCCATTTTCTATTAGTGCATTGATTTCAGCGAGGGTGGTGTCTCTCTTCTACAATGCCCAGGAAGATTACTATTGATTTTTTAGAAAGCTATGTGAGTTAAAAGATAGGGTCCATTTAATTCAAAGCAGGAAAATTTTATATAATATGTAGGACTACTATAGGATCCATACTACATACTCTATTATATATAAATTAGGGTATAGAAAAACATCATTTAGTAGGAATTTTTATTAATAAGTTAATCTTAACAATTATAGGCTGTGCAAATTTTTCATAGTACGATGAATATAGATGTGGATATATAGATAATTTCATGTAGGTGTTAAATGGACATAATCAAAAAATCTACAAAGAAAGGTAGTTGACTAAAATTGTGCTACGATACTAGTAGTGTATGTATTAAGAAAACTAAGTATAAACATCAGGCACTTTACAATATGAGGATAGAGTCTATAATTTGTTAAATTTCATTATTTGAAGCCATAAATATTAAACACATTCATATTGAATGGGATGTTTACGGGATAAAGGCCTTATTTGTTAAATTGAGACAAAAAGACAACTTTGAGACTTCAACCGTAAAATAGTTATAGTGATTTATCGTCGAGTCGAGGATAAGACGAGCTTGCAATCTTTGGGCAATCAAAGGTTTTTATCTATATTAATATATTAAAATCTCAACTTACCAAATAGTCTTAACATTGAACAATTATTACAATTTATCTTTGAGTCAAGGATAAAAATGAGATTGCAAAAGTCTCAATATAATGAATATGGCCTTGATAGTTTCAATTGACCCCTAAAGGACCGTCTGCCCTTTGGGGGACATTTTAGGTCCAGGCAGGTTCCTGTAGCTTCAATTTTTAGTGAAACTTTTTGAAACTTTTTGAAGTTGTGCCACTGTACGCGTGCTTTGTGGATATATAATTTTTATTTCAATCGGTGCCCGGAAGCAAAAGTTATAGTACAATAAGCAAAATCAAAGAGTCAACAAAAAAAATTAGCGGGCAACAAAAAAAAATCACAAAGAGTCAAAATAAATTTTTAAATTTTTTTCCCTAAAAGATTATATTTTTGTCTACATGTGAAGCTTTGATTCATTCTATTTGGACTAGTTATAAGAAGCTTATAGACAATCATAGTTTTTTGGGCAATCTAAACATCTTCTTGAAAATATAACTTATAGAACTCATTTTTTAATGCAATTTTTACAATTTTCCAAAAACAATTGTAAGATAGGGTTTAGTTTGCATATTAGAACAATTCAACCATTGGGATTATTGTTTTTCAATTCCCTCTTGAAGCTATTAACAATATAGTGTTCCCTTCAATCTTGAACCTACTGTTATTTAACAATTTTTTAATGAGTGAAAATTAAGTGTTTTTTTCCTAATTTTTTTTTCCAAGATTCTCAACTCAAGTGTTCAACATAAAATATTAGGAATACATCATCTTTAGTGCAAAAATTTTGAAGTTTAGAAGATTCAAAGCCAAAAAATCTAGTTGAACAAGGTGCCAAAAAACTTGTTTTTTCCACTTTAAATGCAAATATCTTGCAATCTACGTGGTGAAAGTTTCTAAAATTTCTTCCACACATTCTTGTACTAGTCTAGTATAAGATCCTAAAGTTAGATATGCAAGAAAAAACAATTTCTAAAGTTTTTCTTGCTTTGCAATAGTAATGGTAGTTTTAAGTGTCTTTTGATGGAAGAAATGCCTTGGTCCTTTAGGGGTTAATGGAAATTTTGATGTGTTTCAATGGTAAACTTATTATTAACCCTTAAAGACCAGAGGGTGTTTTGGAAGAAGAAAAGTCCCAAACTACCCATTTTTGATGACTTGTCCAAAATTAAAAATTAATTAATTTTTTTAAATTTCAACCATTCAAAAGTGTATTAAACAAGTAGGCAATGTATAGAAAAAATTTCAGTCCATTTGACCATGTGGATTGAAAGATTATAAGTGAGAAAAAAACTTTCTTTTATTGCTGCAAAATACAACTTGTAGACTTTAAGCCCTCCCAGAGTAAAATTTTTGCTTCATACAAAGATGAAGATTTTGGCTATTCATAAGTATATGATGGTAGGTTATATTAATCATGAGATTTTTAGAAGCAAATAATCAGCCAAATATGGAATCTAGCTTACTCTAAATCAACCTGAAATGTAAGGAGGTTAAGTGCATTGGCAATACAATAGTTATTTTTTGATGATTTCTTGTGCAATGAGGAAATTTTTTATTTGAATCTAAATAATAAAAATTAGGGACACAAATTTGGAATATGATATGTGAGAAAATTTTCAAGAACTTTGACTTGAAAATTTTGAAGTAGAAGAAAATGTTTATTCTTGAAGCCAATCCATGATAGCTCATAAAATTTGACTCTTCTTATGATTTGAAAACTTAATTTTTTTTTTGATAATTGTATTCCATATTTTATTAGTTACATACATGCCAAGTTTCAAAAGTTGATGAGCATTTTTACAAAAGTGCCCCAAAGATGCCCAAATTCCCCGGGTTGCCAAAAAAATTCAAGGCAATAGAGTTATTCGTAAAGTCATCCCTAGTTTGAGCAATAATTTAGACAAGCTCTTATACAAATTGGATGGTAGGAGGTAAAGCAACCCATGTGGGATATGTAAATGGTTAGAAGTTGTAGGAATTTGTAGGAGCTCAATCTTAAAATAAACCCATATCTTTTGAGAGTTCATGAGGGACAATGGATTTCATTATAAAAACAACCTCTCCACCCTCCATTCTTACAAATTGTCAACGTCAAATTTCTTTGACTTTGAAAGTGGGGTCCAAACTTTTTTAGGCACCATTTTGATGTGAAAAAAAGTTTCTTACCTAGTTTTGTTTTGGGTATGTTGATTGCACGTGCTTTTTACTTTTTCACTTGCTTTTTTACAAAACTGATGGGTTTAAACCCCAGTTTTACCTCAAAACTGGGGTTTACTTTACGAATAACTCTAATATAACTTTTGTTTTTGGTACTCAATTAGAAAAAAGTATATTTTCACTAAAGGATACATGTTCACACTTTGTATCAAAGTTTTGTGAACAACTAACCAAAACTGACTTCTTAAATTATACCCGAATTTTAATTGTTCATTCAACAGACAATTGGTCTTTGGAGGTTAAAAAATTCCACTTGTTCAACTGGACACTTAAATTTTATATGTAAGATAATCCTACTTAAGAAACTGCATGAACGAATTTACAAAAAACATAGGATATTAGAAATATGTTCCTTGTAGCTTTTTATATAAAAATACAATCATCTTAAATACAATAATTAAAGTAAATAGCCCCACATCAAATACCCTCTTAACTCATTTGTATACCTTAAATTACTAGGAGTGATCTCCCCAAGCCACAATGCTAGTCACAACCATATTTGGAGAGTTTAGATGACAAAGACTAGCCCATGCAAGGTTGTTCATGTCAAGTCACACTGCAATGTTAATATGTACGCTATAATATCGGCCTTCAACCTCAACATTTGTTAGGATAGAATGTTCATTTTCTAGGCGGTAATTTAATTACTACAGTGGACAATTTGATTGAAAACAATCGTGACTTGGATGGACTTGACCGTTTAACCGATCAACTCAACAGTTTTTGAGGGCAAACAAGCTTAATAGACTAGCTATCTTATTTAACAAATATTTTCAATTCAAAAAATGATCCCTCTATAGTTAGAACTTAACATTTCAAACTCAATGAAAAATTTCTTGTGAAAATTACAATTATTGTATCTAAAATAAATTTTAGAGAGAATTTTTTATTTTTTATTTAAATTTTATTAAAATGTATTGGCTTGAGTAATACACTATAAGAAATTGATGTTTTTTCTGATCCCTAAATTCTGCGTGTTGATGTCCTAAGTGATGTCTTGAAGTGTCTACGTGGATGTTAAAAAATTTGCATTGCCTGAGACATGCAAAAAACATCACTTTTGATGTCGAACATCAGCATGCTGGAAATCGGATGTCCAAAAAAACATGGGTCAACAAGGTCCTTAAAGGCCGCCATGTAGCTGCCACTTAAGCACCACACAAACACGGGCAACCACGTAAGAATTTTTCATCCATTTTTGTCCATGACATGGCATCTGAGGTGGCACGTGACGTGGCGGTGAGAAAAGTGACGTGGCATCCAATAAGGATGATGTGGCATGCCTCGTCAGTGTAATTTTTTGTTGTCTAAGAATTTTATTGCTATCTTTGAAGATGTCAACTTAGACATCTGTACGTTTTCTGAGACATCAATTCAAACGTCAAGACGTTTTCATAGATGTATTTTGAGACATCACCTTAGATGTCTAGATTTTTTGTGACATCAATGGAGACATCTACTTTTCATTATCAATACCTCTAGCAATGATTAATATGATTTAAAAGAATAAAATGGTGTCACGTTAGATGTTCATGTCATGGAATGCAAATATGGACAATCTCACATGTTCTCTGTGACGTCCACATGCATGTCATAATGTCCAATATAATATATCATACACAGTACACCATACATTATATATCATACATAATGTACCATACATGATATACCATACACAATACGCCATACAAAATACATCATAATTGGCAATTATGTCACATGGAATGGTAGGGGAAAGATAAACTATATGGGACACTGAAAATGCTGGAGTTAAATTTTTGTGGAGCAGTACACAGACGTCTAGCAACTTGTCTTTTGTATGTCTCAAAGGCCGCTCTGATGACATCTTTACAGACGTTATATCAATTGTAATTATGTTCTTAAAACATCTAGAAGTCTACAGAAATGTTTAATAAAACATCTCAACGTTTTACAAGATGTCTCTAGTGACGTCTCTACGTCTACTTAGACATCTCCAATATAACTGTAGGAAATGCAAAGAGACAGTCCCGCTATGCTGATGTGGCATACCACATTAGCATAAAATTTTGCCACGTCACACAATTTACAGGTGGCATGCCATGTCATATGCCACATCACCATGTTTCTCCAAAAGTTGCCCGTAGGTTGTCCGATCCCTTTTTTCTAACCTTGGTCAGACTTTTATCCAAGAAAAAAGTAATTTCCACATAATTACTCTATTTGAAATTTTTTTCTCCACAATTGACGTGACAAACTATGTTCTTGCGGATGGCTTGCCAGACATCAGTGAGTCTTTAAAAATGTCATCAAATATCCCAATGTCGATGGTAACACGAACTTGTTCCATTCAAATTTGCCGCAGTCACCTAGAACATCCTTGGAAATTTATACTAAACTGAAATCCTCCTCTTTAACGTCTTGATGTCTCCACGGACATGGTATGTTCGGTCTTGGACATTGTATGTTTTAGCTCTGACATCAGAAAAAACACATGTTTCTTATAGTGGTAGTTGATCTGCCATTCTATCTGTGTGGATATGATCTATGGATCATATTTTATAATTTTTGTTTGAAAGTATTCATACACACCTAAAGGATTAAGGAGCCTACACTATTTTGGATTTTTTGAGAACTCGGGCAAGTTTTTTTGACTTCATAATTTAAAATATTTATATGAAAATTTTATGATGGATGCTAATCATTCTAATCTGAGTGTGAAGCTTTGTTTCACATCATTCCAATAATATTGCAAAAGTTAGAAGGTTTTTATTTGATTTCAATGTCAAACTAGGAAGCAAAAAATATATTTTAAAAAGAAATAAATTAATTTTTTTGGATTTTATAGATTGATACCTATTCAAAAACATCTAAACCATTCAATGTTGAATAACAAGGTGAAAGTTATGAGTTTGTTAAATTCAAATATATCACATATGTATATTCTATAAAAAATAAAACTAAACCAAGGGTCTAAGGTTTTTTTTTGTTAACCTGTAAAGGACCAAGTGATTAATTGTTCAATGTATGCAATAAATCCTGGGTAGTTATACATGAAATAAATTTTGGTCAGTTGTTCAAGAAATTTTAACACAATGCGTAAATATGTAGCCCTTTGGTGGGAGTATTTTTTTTTCTTGACTTGAATTTTTTGAACATCTTTGTATAGCATTTGCAAAATTCCTCTTCTACTTTTAACATTTGACAAGTATATATCTAACATAATTACATAGGATGCAATTGTCAAAAAAAATTCATGCATAGTGTAAAAATTTCATTCTAGGAGGAATTAAAGTTTGCTAACCTCCTCATATAAGGTTGGAAAAAAACGCTTTTTTTCATTCAAGAAGTTATAATCTTTCAATTTGTTAAAGTTCACCCCCAAAACAATCATCCACCCCCCATAGTAGTTTAGGACAAATTTTATAGTTGAAGATTGCTAAAAAAAACATCTTTTTCTCAATGTCCTTTAACCCCTAAAGGACTGGGCTGTATTTTTTGGACTTATAAATTTTTTGGGCAGGTACGTGTAACTGGAGATTTGCATATTTTGGGCTGAAATTTTAATAAAATGTGGGGACGAGGAGTATCTTTCATATGCACAAGTTTCATGACATTCTGAAATAGGAGTAAAAAGTTATTGCATAATATGTTACTTTTTATCGTAACTGGGCAGTCTGGGCAGATCAGAAAAAATCACTTTTTTAAGAAATAAAAATTTGAATTTTGTTCTTCAGATTTATATGTACTCAAAAAGCTTTGAATCATTGCATTTCAATAGTTGAGAAAAAAAGTTATGAGGCGTTTTAGTTTGCGGGCAGTTATGGAATCCCTACACCAAAAAAAACTTTGAAGTCCTTTATTTTACTGAAATTTCAATATTTTTGAAAAAAAATAATGCTATTGGATGTAGATTGTTTATAACAACAATCCCACCATTTGGATTGGAATATTTTGATTTTATAACTTATTTATTAACAATTTAGTATTTTGAATCATTCTCTACTTCTTTCTACTTACTATTTTTTTCCTATATGTTGCACAACCCCAAATGATCTGAAATTTTTTATATATGTAGCCAACTTGCCCTGAAGAATGAATCCAAAGAAGCACAACCATTTTGGATATTTTTTCATGATGATCTGACCTTGTGAAGTGCAGCTGCCCGGTTTTTTGCAGTGGTCAAAAAAGCATTTTTGCCACTTCGAACGCTAATATCTTGCAATCTATATGGTGGAAATTTCTGAAATTTTTTCCACATATTCTCAAACTAGAGTACTACAAGATCCTACGGTTACATGTGTCAAAAAATGATATTTTTCAAAATTTTGGTACTTGTACTAGAAATGGCAGTTTTGGAGCATTTTTGGTGACAACATAGTCAAGGAACTTTAGGGGTTAAAGTGACAATTTGGGACAGTTTCTACTCAAAAACGTGCCTCAATCCTTTAGGATTTAACAAACTAATTATAAACAGAAAATATTTGTATTGCAAAAATATCTAAAAGAAAGATTGAGTTTATATTATATCTGGCAACTTTAGTAGAGCCTCTCTCCTTAGAGGAACAATTGTCCATTCACATTCTCTTGAACCTAAAACAAATTTTTTCACATCAACTCCTAGAGTTAACACCTAAAATGGTACACCCTAACACCATATGTACAACTTCAATATTCTTTGTTTTGCATGTATTATTTCTTCACTTTAATTATAATTGAAAATTATTTTGTTACATTTTTCAGGAAGATAAAATCACATGTCTTTGATATGTTCTAAAAATTTCAAAATTATATTTATGGTTTTTTTTTGAAATTATTATAAATATCTTAAGAACAATGATGAATTCATGTCATAATTATGCTAAATATTCTTGAAAAATCCAAATCTTATACCATTTTCATATATTATATTATACAAAACATCAAAGTGTACACCAAAATTCTATGTCATTCTAACTTGAAAAAAAGTATTAAACTATAGTAATAGGCCCAAATTCAAATAGCAATAAAATATTCAATTTTAGAATTTTTCAAAATTTCAAATTGGAATAGAAGCTAGATTTAGTAAGCTTCATTTCATTTTTAGGACTCAAGTTTTAAGAAATCATTTTAATGGCACAAATCCAAATCAAAGAACACGATTATATATTCATAGCGCTAAATTACACCAACCAAACATCTTTTGTCATCCATTGTTTTAGCAAGCACAAGCATCTTTCTCTGTAGAGAGGTCAATAATACCTCGTCTATGAACCATCACTATCCACTGCAAGTACAATCACAAACCATTCATGATGTACTTTTTGGTTCCAAACATGTTTCATAGTTAAATCTAAGAAGAAAAAGAGACAAGGCTTCTCAGATTTTCACCTAGATAGTCATCCACAAACTATTCGATGATCCATAGCAAAAGAGGTGCATTCTTTGTTTCTCCATTCTTTTGAAAGTCTTTCATCAGACACTTTTTGTCCCTTGGAGTGCGACCCCCCACCCACCTCTCCACCTAAGGTTATGAGAATACTAGGGATATAATTTCAAATGTCAAAGTAAGGGCCAGCTTACATGTGGAGCCCGATGGGCAGAAAAAGCAACTAGAAGACAAACACAATACCACCGATGATTGGTTAGCATGGAAGGAGGAGAGAGAGTTCTACCAATTTCAGATTATCTCACACTGTGAAAGGAACATAAAAGTGCCTTCTATATTTCGGCATTGTTGACCACACCCACCCATCGATCATGTAAGGAGACCCTAAGAAGAGAAGACACACAAGGAACTCAAAGCGGATGATAGGACACGCTAGAACTAGATGATGCTATCAACTAGGCTTGAGGATGCAAAAAGCCAAGTTTTGACTTCCTCTCCACGAGAGCCAAGTACGGCATCCCAAACAAATCCCAAATTTCCAAAGATGCTCAAAATCGAACCCCAAATTGACTTGATGATGAAGAGCACGGCCAGCCAGGCGGAAATGCAAAAGTGGATTCCATTTCATTTTTGATTTCCAAACAGAAACGGAAGCCACTCATCACAACTCCATCGTTGCAAAAACTCACAGCCAGTCAGGGCCGGCGATTGGGAACCTGCAGCTTGGATGGAATCAATCAAGCTACGTGTGTGGTGTCCAAAATTACTCCAAAAGTACATATTGCAAAAGCACATATGTGGGTCAATTTTGTTCAGTGTTTTTGTTTATTTATGATTCTCAAGGTTCTCATGTTTCAATGCAACCCCCAGAACTGAATGTGGTTGGAGCGACCGAATTTTGCGTAATCTCGGTTGTTACTTTGGTAGCTGAAATACAGTTTCTTGCAATATACAACATTTACATTTCCAACAAAATGGTAGACTAGTTGGGCAATCTGGTGAAATGATTGTATTTTTCCTCCAGATCTGGAAGTTTGTACAGTAGCAAGCGCCAGTGGGAAACAGAACGAATCCACAAGCCTCCGCGTGCCGCAGCTGTGTCCCGGTCTTCCGGGGGACACTGCTTCTGCATGCCCCTGCAACCAAACCAATTCACACTTCGCTGGGGACTCTGCAACTGGCCCTGCAAGTCACACTGCGATGGGGATGCACGGCAGGCACGGCTCCTGCAACGATTTCATACTTCGATGGGGACTCTGCAGCTGCCTCTACAACGATTTCGCACTTCCATGGTGACCCAGCTACAGTACTGCAACGAATTCACACTCCGACGGGGTCCCTGTAAGGGGACTGCCCCCGCCTGCAGCCCATTCCAGACACCTGCAACGAATTCACTATTCAGTGGAGGCACTGGGAATATTCTGGCAAACAATTCGTACTTCCATGGGGCCCCTGCAACTGCCCCTGCAACCAATTCTCACTTCATTGGGGCCTTTGCAAGTGCGAAGTCGCTTCCATGAGGACACAGCTTCAGCCCCTGCACGAAGTCTCACTTCAATGGAGACACTTGTGCCTCTTCGTACCACCAATTCACACTTCCATGGGGACACTTGCCTCTGCAAGAGTATAACTTACTAGTCACCTATTCCTATGCGAGACACTCTCCTCCAGGCCTGCTCAAGTCAAAAGAACTCGTAGTTTCCAGGTGTTGTATGGGTTTCGCCGTTGAAATAAACTTCGTCGTGTGCCAAGAAAAGAAGAAAAGAACTCGTATTAAATTCATCCCTGGGTGCTACGTGCGACACCACCAAGTCCTCCTTCTGATCGACCCCCTTCAGGAAAGTGCGCTCCAGACCACCATTCCACCGGAGTGGCGCCCATCTTTTGTTTCCCAACCCATTGACGAAGTTTGTACTTTCCGCGGTGGCTATGGCGACTTCAAGTCGCAAGTACTCCGTGCCGGCGCTCCATCTCTGCGTTTGCGGCGCTGTGCTCCTGTGCTTGCTCACGGCGGATGTCACTGCTGCTCTTCACGAGGAATCTCGAGTCGTCCGTAAGTACCCCAGCCTTGCAAATCGATTTGCAGTGTGTGTCTTCGAAATCCGCGTTATTTGCTATAACTTTAAACAATGTTTGTCTAGTGGTCGATTACGGTAGAAGAAAACTCTTAGGGTGTATATGATGATTGGATTCTGTCACCACACTGGCATCACCAGACCGGGCACCAGATGTGTGTATGTGTGTGATTTAGGGCTGTGAGGATTGTTTCTTCTGTGGAAGCCCAGCTATGGCGAGCTGTGTAATCAAGTGACCAGATTTGTGTGAAATTCGTGTGAACGCAAGAGTTTTTCCTTGTTTTCGACATTAGAACAAATTAGTGTATTCCATTGTAAGTCTTTCGTTAAGATGGGATTCTATAATGGGATTCTATTCTACAGGTGTAGATGATAGTTTCTGGCGCCATAAGAGATTATGATTTTGAGGTTGATTCTGTGACTATGATATGCTTAAAGTATTTCATGTTAATTCAAGTGGTTGTGTGTTTATGTGTGTGTGTAGCTTCAACGGAAGCGTTCTATCTCCGAGGCACCCCGGTGAGCATTTGGACGATGGCTGAATTCTAGGTTTCTACGGTTTTGTATCTAATGGTGTACATATTTTTCTATCTGTGATTACCATATTATTACTGGTTTGGGGAGCTCTTATATTGAACCTTTTTCCTTTTGGTGTCAAACAGAGCGTGAAGGTGGAGGTTGAGGAAAGCGATGAATCCTTTGAACGGAGAGAGTTGGCCGGGGACTACGATTCCTCGGCAAACTGTAGTGCCAATTGTGATGTTCCTTGATGAGAGTTGGAACTTGGGTTCTTCCACACAACCCTCTTTACTTGCATTGCCACGAGGCGCAATGGGATTGCAAAGAGGGAGGGTAGTTTAGAGTCATTCCCCGCACTCTTTGAAAGAGTCGTAGATTTTCAAGATTCGACGCTCTTCATCTAGTTTGGAGGAGAGGAGTATGTCCGATACCTGACATAGCTCGAACTGGGCCCTTGTCTGGTTGATCTAGTATGTAGATTTCTTCGAATACGAAGGCCTAGTTTTTTTGATTCGAGAGGGGGAGTGAAATCTTCGAGTTTTTTCCTCATGTATAAAGAATTCTGTGTAGCGGTGGTGTGGATTCTTCGAGTTTTCGGTGAGCGGATTGAAGATGTGGATGGTCCTGCCAGATGTCAGTGACTTCCTCTGCTATCAGTGAAGCAAACAGTTGTGTCCAGTTGACACTCTTGAGTTGTACTTAATTTCAATTATCCACTTGATATGTGCTGAGTAATATCTCAGCTGGCGTTTCCTAAAGTTTTGACGTATGGCTCTCGATGACACTACTGCACAGGCACTTTGTAGGTTTTGAAGTCGTTGTTATCTTTGTGCAAATCTTTCTTCAGATATCTGTGCAAATGGGTCACTTACTTTTAGTTCGTGGTTTGTTTCCTTTTGGTTTTACATCATCCTGTTTCTTAGGGCTTGCGTAGCAGTCAAAACTGATCCAAATACAGTATGAACAAGTTCAAATTTACTCAATTCTGCTTCAGTTTTCCACAGATTGAAACCTATGGATCTAGACTTCTAGTGAGCAAGAAACATTCTGAATATTCTGAATAGATAGATAGATAGATATTTCATCCTATTGTAAATTACTTGAGCTGTTGAGCATGCTCTTGCTTCGGGCTTTCGTAGCAAGTACACCTGCATTGACTGGCTGGAAAATCAATGTGAAGGATTGTCTGAGATCAATAGCCATCATTGTGCCTAGAAAAAATCTGGTTGTAAGATTGACTTGTAATGATGCAAGTTAGTCCATTCTTCTTCGAAATGTGTGAAAATTGCTAGGGCATTGGGATCGAGTACATCGTACATCTCCACAGCATCAGCAATCCCAACACCAACTTATCAGTACGGAGTATATGAAATTCAAATTCATCCGTCATGACTTTTGTGAAACTTTCTTGTCTCGATTTTTGTCACAATTTCATCTGTTCTTACTATGGGAGGCAACCCATTCCTGATCACCCACCAGTAGGTTGCTCTCTTTCCATGTAGGAAGAGATGAACAATGATTAATTATAGCACAGTTCTCGGCATAGTTGTGGCACATTATGATTGGCTACAAGACTCTCAATATTGCAATCACCTCTTCATGGATTTTGCAACCAATCCTTAGTCAGAAATAGCAAGACCTATATCACTAAAATGGAAGGAACAAAATCTTTAGCTCAAAAATTCATGGTCATTTTATTTTGCCAAAAAAAAAGATTTAGAAAATTATAGAAACCTTCCAATGTCTATTTCTGCACATGGGAAAGTCTACTATTGAAGAAACCTGCGCTCCAGTTACATGGAATAGCTTAAGTGGTTAGAAATGGGTTGCCTCCTTTAAACCCATTAGAGGAAATTCGAGGCCTCTAGAAGGTTGCTTTGTAGTGACAAACAAAGCTACTAACAGTGGAACAGGGAGCCTATCAAATGTGTCTAAAGTGCATTGTCAGCTAGTCTAACTATTGCAAAATTAGTCAGTCCATCATAATCACGGTGCAACAGGGCAACAAAGTACAAGGTGTGTAATTGACAATTGAAACAAACTAAATCCAATTAAGCCAAATTAAAGTAGCTTCAATAGCCACTTACTTAATTTTGTGAGTTAAAAGATGAGGATAGAAGCTCTTTAGGCAAGTGGGATATTAGTAGGTAAAACAATCCATGTGAGATATCTAAAGTATGATTAATAGGAAAGGTTGAACCGCTCATAGTTAAGTCAAATTGATAGAAATTGTGTTCAAAATTGAATTTTAGACCTTATTTAGGTATAGTAGCATAACATTTTTCAAAAAACTTTGAATGAAGTTAATGTGAGGAATCAAGCTAACTTTCATCTCCAAAAATCCATTTGAAATTTGAGCCTCCAATAAAAAATTATGGCCAAATTTCAGAGAGGGGTTGGAAGGGACATTTTTTGGGACATTTTCAAACACCCTCTCTGAATTTTGTCTATAACTTTTTATTGGAAGCTCTAAGCCTCAAATGGTTTTTTTAAAATAAAAGCCATAGCTTGATTACCTACATTAACTTTGTTCAAAGTGTTTTGAAAAAGGTTATCCTACTATGTCTATATGAGATCTGAGATTTGACTTTGAATACAATTTTTGCATTTGACAGTGAGTGGTCTATCTTCAAATGATCCCATAGCCTTTGAAGATTCATGATGGGCAATTGATTTCTCTATAAAAACAACCTCTTCACTCTTCATTCTCACCAAATGTCAATGAAGTAAGTATTTCACATTGCCATCAAAAAAATTCTTGATGGTAGATGGTCACTGGATTATTTATGAACATTTGCTTTTTTTTTTCCCACAATTTGATTTGAGTGTAATGTGCATCCAAGTACAAAGTATCCAGCAATCAAGACTAAGGTGCATTAGAATACCTTAGCATAGATTATTTAATACCTTATAATCAGATCTTGAGCTATAGACAAGCATCTAATATTGCGGCATAAATTGAGCAAAAATAGTTAAAACTAATGGCCCCAAACAAAAAAATATATAATCTACGTGGTCTTCGGAGGGCTATAGAAGGACCCTCTGAAGGCCTTGGTTTTTCTCCAACACTTATGATATCTCTACAATTTTTCAATGACTTTCGCGGATTTTTTGTGGAATTCCTGAGTTTAGGTGGTCCAATGTTTGTAGTGCATTAGAAGGGATTTGGGGGCAAGAAAGGGCTGTTTTAGGCTTGTTCCACAATCTATCCCCATGCTGTGAATGCCGGTATGAGCTGTACAAATAGTATTTTTCCCCAAAATTTCATTTTAAAGAAAAAAATTGAAGATCTGATGTGGCCAAAATTTGGCCATGTCACCCTACTGCAGTGGCGCAGTTCCAACAATAGAGAACTTAGCAAAACTTGTTGGAGAACTTGTAGAAACTCGCGGCCCTTTACTAGGCCCAAATTCTCTCTAATGGCTTAGCACATGAAAAACGGCGACAAATGTATTAGTGACTAAAAATTCGTTTATTCTTGTTCATTTTTCATGTAAGCCCTACATCATCTACGATGCTTTAATTGTATGTTAAACAATTTATATAAATTTGACAAGAACCTATTTCAAAGAAATGGGGAAGGAAATTTTTTCCCAAATCTAAAAACATTATCAACTTTGGCCATTTAGGATTCCAAGTGAACTTCTCACAAAGAACAAGATAGACTTTGGTATAATGGCGTAAATCCAACTTGGACAAAGAGTCTCTATTTCAACAAATAAAAGTTTAAAGAATCGTAGTGATTATTTAATATGATCCTAGTGTAAACAACCTCTTAGATGTGTTGAAATCTATGCCCTCTCTATTGCTGGTGACAATCCATAATAATTTTTTGACATAAACAAATGTAAGAATACCTCATTGCAACACAAATTTTTGATGGCAGTAAAATACTTGAATTACAAATATAAGACTCTTCAATGTATAACACTTGGGTTCGTTAACCTGAAAGTATCCATTATAGATGTTGTTGCCTAATAATCAATTAAAAAATGTGTTGATGAAAAAAATTTCCTATCTTACATTCCATCTTTGGTTGAGTTCATAGAAATCCCACCCCGTCTATAATATTATTCCAATTGTCTTAAGTTCATCACTATTAATGTGGTCCGTTTCAAGGCTTAGCCACTCTAGCCACTTGGAAATTGAGCAATAGACCAATTACAGTTACAATGGATAATTGGATCTCATACTCTCATGGTTGAAATAGCTTGAACTTCTAATTTACCACAAACAAGTTCCACTTAAAGCAAATCAACCTATTACCACCCAAATTAGAATCTACCCTAATATACTATTGGTATACATTTTTGTTATGAAATGTATCCATGGATATGAAAGGACAGAATTGAGATGGGGATGACAATAGGCTGGTTCACCTTAACCCATAAAAGACACTGAGAACATTTAGTGCCTAATGAATGACAAAGCATCTTTCTATCTAGAAGAGAAGGACAATCTTTCATCCTTGAAATTTTTGTAGAAAGGAGATGGTCTTCTAGAGTAGATTTCCAATGAGTGATTCCACTTCGTTTTTTGCTCATAATGCATAAGGTGACAAAATCTCTCATTTCCACGGAGACCATCCCAGCCTTTTAAGAGGTTAACAATCACCTATGCGCAGCAATTGCAAGTCAACTTGATTGGAGAATCAAGTCAATTTAATGTTGAATTCTTGTCTCCATAGTTTCCAATAATGAATTTTACTTTCTGCTAGCTGCATGCCGATCAAGCTTGTAAACGAGTGTGACTGTGGCAAGAATGTTCTCTTGATTTCTTTTTGGAGAACAATCAATCATGTCGAGCTGCACCTACTCAGCATGCAACTAGTACCGAACTCATTTTTCTATTGATTTTCACCGAGCTTATCATTATGCAAAGTTGGCTATTCGTACTGAAGCCGGTCCCCAAAAAGCTTTGCGCATTCCCAACGTCCAAAGTCGCGGCAGCTGATTGAGATGCTCATAGAAGTACCACGCCTTCTGCCATTCAGAGTGTGTGCATTGCAGTATTAAGCAAGTTAACACGAGGAATGCACAGACAAGAGCGACACATTGTACTTGGTTGCGCCTGAGAGAATAATGTGTAATGAATTGAGTTGATTCCCTTTGCCGGAGTCTCATTCAATCAGTCATCTACAGGACTGTAATTCGCATATAATAATGCACGGCTCAAAGGTGAACGAATATGCGACGGTGTCGCTGTTGACATTAGAAAGTTGAATCCTTTCATCAGTCACTAGGTAGAGTTCTCGAAGTAAGGTTCCTTCATTCATGCCAGGGCCACACTACAGTAGCCATACAAGCCTGCTTCGAGCTGATGACGTTCGATGTCGTAGTTTTGTAGAATGGGGGACGCTCAAGAAGTAACCTAAGGTGTTCAGCTCAACATAAGCTTTCCACCACTCTAGGAATGCAGTTTGGAGACGCCCTTTGTCGTGTAAAGACTAACTGAAGAACTAACAATATGAAATGGAAATGAGAAGTTTAAAATTGTAATATTTCAAACAATGCTATTTTAAACTGACAAAACATCCCAGTGGAAAGTTACCATTTATTTTTTACAAGCTCTCTGAGTGTTCTTGAGTGCAGTTGCAATTCTTGCTGGTAAGCGTGACCCGGTCTTCAATGCAGTCCACTGGGCTTCGTGCCGCAGTAAGCTCGCTAGATTCCGGGCTACGAAGCAAATAGACTCATTAGACTGCATTGAAATCCGGCCCAAGTGGCAAGCTGGGACCACGCTACTACAAGTATTTGCAAAAAACTTACAACAATGCGATGTGTTTTCAACCTGCAGTCAGTGTAGAATTCAGCAATCTATACACAACAAACCAACCACAAGTTATTTTCTACTGAGACTCTTGGGTCACTGAGGCCGAGAATCCATACTGTAGCTAAAAGATGAGCCGATTCCCTAATAGCCAAACCAAAATGACAACCTCGAGAAAACTACAGTAAGAATCAAATTGGCTCAAATTGGCTCAGTATTGACTGGTTTGGCTCAAATTTTCCGTGGAAGGACACTTGCCACTCAACTTCTCAAGTCCAACGGATTGGCCGATTGTTGAGCATCCAGAAGGACTGAAGGACTAGGCGAGACGTTAAGTACCCCCCATCGAGCTTTTGGGGGGTACTCGTGGCAGAGGGCCCAGCGGTGGCTCGTCTGCCCGAGCCGTGAGCTGCCCTGCCCAGGCGATTCCGGCCCCATCCTCCCAGCCGCCCGTCCCCCTGCCCCTGCCTTCCCGCCCGACGTGATATGCGTTCTTGGAGTTGTTGCCACTGCTGAATAGGTTGCTGATGTTGCAACTGCAAACTTTGGGCACCGAGTCCTTGGATTTGCTGTTGTCGAAGAGAAATCTGTTGTTGGTTGATCAGAAATTCGTTGTTGCTGAAGAGAAATCTGTTGTGGCTGAGTGCTTACAAGTGATTGAAGTAAGTCCACTTGGTCACTGCCGTTCACTCATTCTAACCTCTCCGTTTGGTGGCAGTTGTGAAACTGGGTCTGGAGAACCAAAGCTGTGCCCATTTGAAAGCGCAAGACCTGAACATCATCCGTCAAATGGTGTCAGACCTAAACCAGGAAGAGGAGTGCATTTGTGGAAGACCCACTAAAGCCTGCGCTTTCTTTCCCGTGACCTCAGAAATCATCCATTTATGAAGCCAACACATGGCCATATGATGAAATACTTCTTTTTCCTTTCGCATCCGATTCAAAGATGCTTGTTGTAGATACATTGTAAATGCATCATCTCAAGGTTCAAATTTGACTGGGACCCTAGGTACAACTTGAAACACGAATTATTCATCGCTGATTTATAGAGTATCCACATCGTACATCTTTTAATGCTTCAATGCACTAGAGTCCTCTCACGAATAAGAACAAGACCGAAAAACAGATTTCATTAAATCAGTGAAAAGCACTCAAAAGCAGAAGGAATAAGTTGCTTACCTCATGCATTCCATCGAAAGAAAGGAATGTGCATTCCAAACCATGATTGTCAAGCATGGCCATACCCATTCCCCAGTTCTCCACCTGACTCACAAGGGCTGGCTGTTGATGTTCAACTGAGTTCAACAAGCTCGCCCCACAAGTATCCACATTTACCTCAACACCCTCTTGCTTCGCCTGACCTTCACATGCTTCAAACAATTCCTGCAGCAACAAGGCTGCCTCCTCTTTCTCCTTTGCTAAAGCCTTCTTCTTTTTGAAGTCTTCATAATCCTCTCACTCTGACCCAGCTCCGATTATTGAGGTGCGACCTGATCGGAGCTCTTGTGTTTGAGAGCAGGGTTCTTGAGCGCAGATTTTCGACGCACGTCTTTTTAGAGCGCGGATTTTAGGGTTTCGGGAAACCAAATCTGGATTTTCGAGTTTAGGCTCAAGAATCCAAATCATCGTGACAACTCCCCGTGTTCTACCCTCAAATTGATCCATTGATGATAATGTACTTGAATACAATGAGAAGTTCCTGAATCCATTGGTGGATCAGGCCCTCATACTTGCTTCACAGGAGTTCTACATTGCAACTCTATTAGCTCATACACTCTATACTTCAGAAAATGATTTGCAGCTCTCTTCTAAGTGCAAGATGGTCTGTATTGCAGCAGTAAGTCAATAGCCAGTGCAATGTGGAGAAAAATTTCTTGAATTCTTCAGGAATCCCAATGTGCAGAAGGACATACACGGGTGTTTCAAAATTGAACATCATTTCTATCAAACCAACTTTCACAATGACTATGACTTAAGATAAAATAATGCTTTTAGACACCTTCATTGATAAATGAATTATTGTGTGCAAACCAGCCCTCACACTATGATATATGCAAGAGTGCAATGAGAGTATTAGCAACACAAATGAAGAGATTCTACTACAGTAGTGATCCTGCTGAGTGAGTATTGTTGCACCATCCTAATGACAGAATTTGATCAAAATTGTGATCACATATCAATCGAAAATTCCTGACTCTCCAAATGTGCTGTGAACTTTGACATGTCTGCCGAAACTCCATGCATGTCAAGCAACTCCTTCCATTTCGACAAGTCTAGACCTCTGCGGAGACCATTTAACTCAGGCAAAAGACTTGTGGCAATCCATGTCCAAAATCATTTACTATCATGTCCCTGCTGAAGGATTCAGGATGCCTAAAAAATCAGAACAGGTGTAAGTTACTCCCGGGAGACTGGGGGTGGGGACGGGAGTCCGGGATCTGCCGCGCCGGGAGTTGCCCGGGCAGCTCGGGCAGAAGCTTAACGTCTCGCAAGGACTACAGTAGAGCTTCCATTCAGTTTCTTCCTGGATCAAATAATAATAATGATTGTGGAGAAGTTGGGTGCCATCTAAAGAGAACAGTATCCTATTCGCTTGGCTACTTTAGATGAGAAAGGTGTGTTCAAGCCATTGCTCGGATGATGGTGCCTCCTCAGAATCTGAAGGTGTTGGTGGACACTTGGCGCGTTTGGATAAATTGCCCGCAATCTCATGATGGCGCTTTGTTCCAGATTTTGATGCCGTTCTCGGTCCAAGTCTCCCTATTATGTCCACACGGATTTTGCAATTCAATGCAATCTTGTTTTTGTGGTTTGGGCACAACGGAAAGGAGAAAGGACTACAGGAGGAACTTCTAAAGGAAGGAGAGATTTGGGGAAAGGAGAGTTTTGTTATGAGAAATAGCATGTGGAGCCTTGGGAGTGGTTGAGTGCATTGCTACCAATTGCACTCCATTTTGACCATGGCATCAAGAAGTGGTGAAGTACTTACTACCTTAGGAGATGTGGCTGGTGCATTCAAGAGCCGACCGCCCCTTAACCCTTAAAGGACGCAGGGGTGATCCTGGAAATCATCCTTTTCATTATTGTGTGACATCATCTACATTAAAAAATTCAAATATATCTATTGGACGTCAAGCTTCTATAGAAGATCTCGCCTTTTCACAACAAATTCTGAAGATGAATAATTGCACTTCTGTGTTATACGGTTTGATTCTCTCTCATTCATTGACCAGAAAATGGCCTCGGCGTCGTTTATGGGTTAACCCTGTAAAGATGAGCTACTCTCCGCGGAAACATTGTTTTTGACACAATGTGCACCATCTACTTTAAGAAAATCAAAAATAGTCATTCAAGGTCAAACTACTTTGTAAGGCCTCTCCTTTTTGCACAAAAATCCAAGGATGAACAATTGCACTTCTGTCCTATATGCAAAGATTCTTTGTCATTCATCAGACACTTAGTATCTACAACAACATTACAAGATTAAAGTCCTTGCTAGAGTTCTTTCCCTTCTTCTCACACGTCTCCTAGCCTCCACGTCTTCCACTAAGGCCATAGTCAATGTTGACCAAGTTAACATGAATCTAGAACTACTTGCTACAAAGGCCCTCCATTGCTAAGCAAATGCAGGAGTGATGGAAGGAACGTCACAACTTGTACCGTGAAGGGGTATTGATGTGAATACCTTTTTCTCTGGACAATTGCAGTAAGCCTGGAGTAGCATTATCCAGGCTATTTGCAAGGCCCAAGGGTGATGCTTTGGAGAGATGCTATCTCTCATAGTAGGACTCTGGTTGCTTTCACGTCATTGGGAATAAGCTGAATGGATGAATAGTTGGATCTTGGTCAACCATGTTAAATTAATAAAGGTCTAAAATAAAGAGCTTCACAGTCCCAAAATAACTATGCCACATTACAGAAAATAACATGCCTCTCCTCATCCAGTGAGAGCTTGTTAACCCCTCACCGCCCAAAGTCCAACCATGCTTAAAAACTGCCTAAATTTGCAAGTTTGAAAAGTCAAAATTAGAGTGAGGTATGAAGATCTCAACCATACAATATTGTAGTATGCATGTTTTAGATGGTGTGGAACAAATTTGGGGTCATTTGACCACATAGATTGAAAGATTATAATGTTTTAGTGTTCAAAAAAGGTGCTGAAATTTTCTTAAAAACACATTTGGAGGTGAAGTTTGATTTCTAAACCTACTCAAATGAAAAAACTTTAAGCCAAAAAGTGATTCAAAACCATATTACAAACACTTTGGTGAAAAAAAATTCATAAAAATGAATCATTGTGTCTACAAAATGGATTTGGAATGTGCAAAAACAATGAAAAAGGAGCAAAAAATCACATCTATGGCTGAACCTCCTTCTACTAAAATGCTTCTCAATCAATCAAAACTTCTTGGATTGATATGAAATTTTAGACACAATAACTAGACAAGTATGCGCAACTTCTCCAACAAGAATTTTTGAAAAAGATCATGCATGAAGAAGTTATGAGCTGCCAAAGTTCACTGAAATGCAAAACTGTCTAGATTTTGAACTTAGAATTGCTGCATAGTATCTTCACTTCGAGAATCCAGTCCCCTGTCTGTCAGCAGCGCCTCCATTCCCTGCCACGTGCTTGACGTTCCTCCTCTTTCCAGTCCTGCTCGAGGCAAGCACGAGCCCACTCTACTGCAAATCCTCACATTAATATTCACTCACTGCCCCCTTCAGCTTACGGATTGCACAAGGTCATGATTGTTACGTTTCAATTTTCTGCGCACACTACCCAGCTTCAATCCGCTCCGCTCGCGGACGCTTTGGTAAGTGGAACCTTTGCATTTAGTTTGCTTGCAGGGGTTTAGGGTCGCCGGGGTTTTGACAATTTGATGTTTGGTTGAGCCCTACAAACGAGGAAATGGCTTCTTCTGCAAAGGTAGAGCGTGGCATTGAGCTAGGGTCGCAATTAGGTGTGGTAATGTTTTGTGGGTTTGGATTCTCATGTTTGTTTTAGAAGTGGCACATACTGTTTTTAGATTTTCTCACTTTCGTGACAATAGAGGAATATTTTCAGTGGGAAGTTTGATGATTGGGATCATCTGGGGCCTGGTGATGTTGTTCCGGGTTCTAATCTGTTTATAATCAATCCAATGTGAAACATAATTACAATATCTGCTAAGTAATTCGTGCCACTTTGGACGCTTTCATCTGTGATTTCTGTGGCCTGTTTTGGTACAGGATACGCTTTCCGTTACTTTTCGCTTTTTTAACCAATATGTCGGTGTGCTTTCATTGGGAAATTACTCAATAGAGCTCACGGGAGAGATCACTTTGGGTACTACAAGAGTTGTTGTGATCAAATTTTTATGGAGCAATGTATGACGATTTCTCGTGCAATCGTTCAATGTGGGAGGTGGTAGACCACTATTGAAGGGACAGTAGACAACAAAGATTACTGGTCATAAACATGGAGACAAATCATTCTCTTACCCCCAACTTGCTAATTGAAGGTCAATCAAAGTGCATGAATTGATGTATGTAACTGGGGTCAGGTAAAAGAGGATTGGATAAGTTCCAAATTGTTCTAGCATCCTCGACCACAGCTGATTTTGCAATCTTCTAATGAAACGTTTCCTTTTGCAGAATTTTGTTGCTGCAGTTTCTCTTTTAGCTCGTTCTGGACTACACTCCTTTTAGGGTTAGTACAATTTTGGGTTTAGGGTTGGAGCGGAGTCTCTGTACCTGTCTCGCTTGAGGAAAGCAATCGTGCCTGTATCACTCCTTCAATGCTCCTGGAACAGTGGTGACTTCGAGAGAGCAGCTGAGGGTTAGTAGCGATAGTCAAATCATGGAGCGTCTGTTAATTTACTGTACCAAACCTTTTCGAATCCAAAAGCAAAGTATCTGATCGGAAAACAGAGGTGCTGTGGACCACTATTAAACTCTGCTGCGATGTATGGAGCCACAGCTACTGCTTGCTCTACACGGCACCGATTCACGCCCTGTGCAACAACTTCCACATACTCATCTTCTTTTGATAGATCTTGCTATGGACACTTACCGAGAATAACTGGTCTTCACCTTAATTTTTCTAGCAGCAAGTCTCAAAATACCTCTACTTTCAGCGTCTCAGCACAGCAGAAGCAGAAAGCACGCACATTGCTGACAACGCCCTGCAGTTTCCTCAGAAGCTCCAGTTGTCGTAGGACTCCTCTCTCCCTTCCCTCAACAGTACCAACGCCTGTGTTACGGAAGAGAATTGCTCAGAAACTAAGATCGGTGAATGAGCCGTATGTTACGCAGCCCAGCAGCGATGAGGATGAACCGAAAGTGTTGCACAATGGCTCAAGTTCTGTGCAATTGAGTGGAAACGAGGGTTCACCTTCTGAGGTAGAGTGCTTTTATCAATTGAGCACAATACCAGAATTGTATCCCTGGTTTGGAATTTTGTCTTCACCAGCTAGTTGAAGTTTCAGATTTGCGTGCGTAATGCATACTTTTGTTTGGTGTTTGATGCTTCTTCCATCTCTGAGATTCTCTTGAACCTTAAGCTTCTTAGGTTAGTCTAGTGATTTGTGGGAAGGATTAAATGTTGTGTAGATGGTGACATAACGTTTTGAATTTTGTTGGCATGTTCGCATGTTACCCAGTTGCAAGGAGGGGCAAGTGAGGGTAACTCTTCCAGTTCTTCATCACAGTCGGCACCACAGAAGGGGCAGCTGAAAAATAGGATAGTTTTTGGACTCCTATTGGGGTTTACTTGGCTTGGCATAGTGTTGGCTGGTGGATGGGTGTTCACGATAGCTCTTGCCGCTGTCGTTTGGTTAGCCACAGGTGAATACTTCAATCTTGTGCAAAGCAAGGGCATGACGCAAGGAATGGCGGCTCCTCCACTCGTAGCAACCCAAATCTGCTCAGCAATTTGTGCGGCCATGCCTTTGATGACCATGTAAATCTCAAAGTACCCCTGGTTGAATGGAATGTAAGTCCATGATGATCAACCTCATAGAGGCACTGTAGTACCGGTAGTATGAAGGTTTTAGAGCAAATGTTCTTGTACGGTGCTTAAAAGCCTTCTCTTCTTCTGCAATGACACACTGTACAGCTTGCTAAGCTCATTCTTTGCCTCTTTGTATGTTTCAAGTAGGAACGAGACCTGGCCCTAAATACAACTTATATTTCCCCTGCTCTTGATATTATGATAGACTTGTTTTCTCCTCTTTTAAAATACTATTACCCCCAGATCAGTGTATATAGAATGTTTTACCTCCATTGAAATGATGCAATTATTAGGAGACCAACTCCTTGGTTTTGCGCTCACGCAGGTACTTTGGAGGACGTGTTGGGGTGGCTTTGACAACCGCTGTGTTTGTATTGGCCACAGTATTATTGCTTCATCGAGGTCCACGCTTCTCACATCTATCAAGTGCTGTATTTGGATTATTTTACTGCGGTTATCTTCCTAGTTTCTGGATCAAGCTCCGCTGTGGTCTTGCAGTTCCTGCCATCAACACCAGTAAGTTCCTTCAGTCATGTTTTTAGAAGACGTCTATCTGTGAGGTGAACCATTTGCTTTGTCGAAGAGAATATCTCCTCAAGTATACCTTCGTGAAATTTTTTAAGGAAATTTCAGCGTTTTTAGTATACTCTTTGTATTGTGAACATATATGCAGGTTATAATAAATAAATAAATCCCGGTGCATACCATTTGATAGGAAATGGAGCCGTTTAGGAAGTGTAAGCTGCTCTTTTTCGTGTCAGTTTCAGTTTTTGTGAGTCCTTTTCGATCCTGCAGAAGAGTTTGTCTATTCAATAAGAGTATTTGGTCGTGGTCTTGTTTACTAAAAATGGATAGATGTCTTCCTCGCGATCTCTTGAGAAGAACTAGGTGCATTTTGGCCTATCCTTCTTGGTGGGCGAGCGTGCTGGACCGTGGGCTTGGTGGTTACAATCATTACCATTTGCACTATCATCGCTGCGGATACAGGGGCTTTCATAGGGGGCAGGGTACGGCTTCAAACCACCTCACTGTGTATGAAATTTCAGCTTTCGTATAGATCAATGTCAGCACTGCGACTGATCGGATATTGTCTCCGTCTTCTTTGCGAGATTTTGCTCTCGTCTCTGTTACTAAACTGCTCTTGTTATCACAATGTGTGAATAATTGTTAAAAAGATGCTCTCAAAGTAGAGGATAGAGTAGAGCTGTTTGAACAAAAACACTGACATCGTCCAGCAAGGAATCACGTGCTTGCATTTAAGTCTATGTGCTACTCTTGTGCCAGGCATTCGGTAAAACACCTCTTAGCGAAGTGAGTCCAAAGAAGACAATAGAAGGTGCTGCAGCTGGTTTGAGTTTGTCAGGTGCTGTAGCTGTGATGCTTGCTCACTTCCTACAGTGGCCCACGTCTCTGTTCAGGTATTGAGCGGTTCCATACCGTCTTCATGGAAATTCGCGCTTCTGTTTCCAATTTTTTGCCTTGGATACTTTCTTTCAGTTATCCCTTAAACGACATTTGACGCCCTAGCGGGCGGGCAGTCCAAGGGGAATCAAAAGTCTCCTTGAAGCGGGGCATGGATCAGCTTAGGGCATATAAAATTGATCAATGAACAATGCTTTGACTTTGCAGTCTGAAAGCGGTGCTTGGCAGGCCTTATTCACTATTGAAGTGGGTCCAGTAGGTTGCAACATTCCAAAACAATCCTAAAGTCACTTTTGTCAAAGATTCACTTGAAACCAAGTCCGAGGGGCTTGGGCTTGGCCTGTCATTTAAGGGTTAAGAATGCAAAGCAAGTTTTTTCGTCCTTTTGGATATTGAATCTAATATTTCTCATGTCCTAAAATATTGCATTTTCGGATTTTCCAGCAAGGTTGTTACAGAATAAACAACACGTCCAAGTCATTCTTTGTATTGGCGAAGCTCAAGACCTTTTCTTAGTCCTCCAATTCGTACTAATCTCCTAGAATTGTATTCTGCTGTGGCGTCCTTGCAGCGCTGCGGTAATGGCAGTCCTTGTATTCATGGGATCCTTATTTGGTGACTTGACTGAGTCTATGATTAAGCGAGATGCCGGCGTCAAAGACTCGGGGAAGCTTATTCCTGGTCATGGTATGTCTCTAATTTCCTTACTAACAATCCTCTAATTGACGAGTACTCCATGCCTTTGCCCATCTTGAAAATTCCGTTCACTCATGAAGATCGTCTAGAACTCTTACGCAAAATAATGTGCTATTTCGTTCTGACAAACAGGAGGCATCTTGGACCGACTGGACAGCTACATATTTACGGGTGCACTAGTGCATTCCTTTGTTAAGATCGGGGTTCCTTTATTTGGAGTGTAGGAGTAGAACTGACTTCCCATTTCTCTTGGTTGTATTATGGCTGTACTGTACATCCGCTTTTTGGAAGACAATCATTTACATTTGAAATTGTTTAGTTGCGAAAGAACATTCCAGTTAGTTATCCACTCAATTCTTGATATATAATGTCTCAATTCGAGCTTACTGAATCTTATGTATTCTCTTAACTTCTGTGATCGTGGATTTAGGATTGCCCTTTTAACATGGTTGATGTTACAAGAGTGGTGGTTCCTTAGCATAAGGTTGTTTCGAGTACGGAATATTCTCCTGTAGTCAAATATTCGAGTGACTAAAGGTACGTTCGCACCTGGCCTTAGGGAAGAGCGGTACTATAAAGATAAAACTCTGACAGAGGAAAGAAGTGCCATTTTATTAATCTTGTTGGTATGGTAGACGCTGCTGCGTGGAAGAGGGGTCATGACAGGAATAAGAAAAGACCGACTTGTTCACACATGACAGGGTTTTGCTCATTAACAAGTGCCCTGAGTTACGAGAAAAGCTACGTAATACTGCCGCGTTTGTGACTGGAATTTCGTTGAGCACTGAGGGTAGCAGCCCCTGCGCTGATTAGTGAGCGGGAGCAACCCGTAGTAATAAGGACAAACAGAAGGCCAAAGAATACTTGTTTGGCTGGTTGCTGTGAATTTTGGAGGGCGGTGCAGAATTGAAACGTAATCAGTCAGTATGTGTGTTCAATTGCCAAGTACTCTCTCAAACTAAATTGTGTGCTCCCGCATCACATTTTTGTCAACAAAAAACAAGTCACATACTGTTGTTGATAATAAAATCCTGTACATACAAATTTTAAAATTTCTCTTAGCCTAAGTAGATTATAAGGCTTTGAATCCTCTTCATTTGAAATTATTGTACTATAGATTATGAATTATAATTTTTTTTCTATTTAACAGTTGAGTTGAGAGTGTGGGACCTCCCTTATGAGTTATGATTGATAAGTCTAGGATGGAATTGAAACATATTAATTCCGATGGTGAGATGGTTTTAGAAAGCAATCTGAACCATGTGCAATTTTTTTTGGAAAATTGTTAAAATTAAGTTCATATTGAATCCAATACATTATTTTCTCAAGCATTTGTTAAGATTGCCCACAAAGCAAGAAACTTCATAACCTTCACATGAATTATCCAATTGGAATGAATCACCTCTTTTTGTAGGGAAAACAAAATATAATTTAGAAGAAATAAAATTAAAAAAAACAATACTTCAATTCTTTCTTATTGCTTGCCCTCACCTGTTTTGGACTTATTGTGGCGTAATTTTGTTCCTAGGCACCGATTGGAATAAAAATTATATTCCCACAAAGCTACTTAATTTTTTAATTTAAAAAAAAGAATAATTCTTTTTTCCAAAACTCAAGATCATACGTACCTATCCAAATCTTCAAAAGTTTCCTAAGGGACTCGTGCAGCTTTAGGATTGAATATGGACCTTTTAAAAATTTAAAGAATACTAATTTTTGATAGTTTTATGAAAATTTCCCAATTCCAAACTTATGAATTTGTAAGGTTTAACCCTATAAGAACATTGCAGATGAGAGTGGTCTGATATATGACTTCATTATTACATTTACTAATTTGGTTCATTAATCAGAGTAGTTTTGATGACTACCTTGGTAGGCTTTTCAAGATTAATTATATTCCTTTTTACAAAGCCTCCAATTTATTCTCCACATTTTAAAGTTGACCACACGGTCATAGGGCCCATCCTTCAAGGATAGAAGAATTTTGATAATTGAATTTTAGATCTCAATTTGAGCATATGCTTTAATTTTAAAAATATACATAGAAAGAGTTTCATGAAATTACAGCTATTACCAGCACTCATAAAATAATTGCCGTAGTTAAATATTAATATAAATTGATGAGATGGGACCGAAGACGCGGTCATAGGGACAGAGCCCTCCTGGGCATCAGTCCCACAATGACAATGATGACCAAGGATGAGCGTTAGGCGTAATGGGTCATGATGGGGACCCTGCCATTACACGAAAGTGACGTGAGAGAGCGCGACTGCCAAGCCCGCCACTTCAGCATCCGCGGCGCCTTATCGGACGGCTCTCATTGCTCTCCTGCATCACGGCCCCACCAGTGGCGTCATATCGGGCGGCTCTCATTGCTCTTCTGAATCGACGGTCACCTTTGGCGACCCAATCGGACGGCTCAAATGACTGGTATGGATCGACGGTCATCAGGGGTGCTCTATCGGACGGCTCTTATGGCTGGTATGGATCGACGGTCATAAGGGGTTCTCTATCGGACGGCTCTTATGGCTCGGCCGGATCGACGGTCGAGGGGGCTTCTGAGGGGTAACAAGGAGCGCATCGTCGTCGTCCACCATCGCCATGGAACTAGGCTGTATGTTGCGCATTGATATGCGAGCTAGGCCGAGAGTCCTTCAACTAGGATGCATTTTCCTTGAAAGCTTTGTTTCGAAATACCATTTTCAGAGAAATTGTCGCTGGAGAAGTTGGTGCTCGGTGGAGTGTTCTCGGGTGCTTGTTGGACTTTACTCGGTGAGGGAGACGATTTTGAATGATCGGTAAGTTTCTGTATCATTTTTGATCGAGTCAGGGAGAAGTCAGGGAGTTCCAGTTTTGTGATGCCAATGCAGGAAGCTCGAATTTCGGTTTTGGTATTGTCGAGAGGATTTTCCGTCATTGCCATTACTTGCGAATTGGAGAATTAAATTTGCGTGCGGGTATAATCTGAAACTAGTGTTTCCATTGCAGTTTTGTGTGTTCTTGAGATTGTCAGGTGATGGCTAACAACGGAGTGGAGACGGTCGTTGAGTTTGGAATGCAATTTCTTAATTCTTGCAATTTGAGACTGAGCGTCATGCAATGAAGGAGTACAATGTCGAGATTCTGTATTACTGATTTGCCGATTTGAGAAGTTCATGAGGGAAGATTTATGATGCCATGTGCCGGAATCTCGACGAATCTCGATTTCATTCATACTCGCTTTTCTTTGTCTCATATTGCCGCGAGGTTGCCATAGCGGTGTGTATAATTTTGTCTGCGCATCTAGTGTGGATTAAGTGTTTCAAGTGCATTTTTGTTTCTTCTTGTGAGTGTCAGGTGCTAAGAAGAGAGAGAGAGAGTCGTACGTTAAATTGATCTCAATTTGTTAGTGATTCTTCGTTTTGATCAGCGTCATGCAATGAAGCAGTAGACTAACATTTTTCAATGTGAAAAATGAAATGGTGGTATAGCTTGTCCCCCATTGTCAAGGATCGTTCCTGTGCGCGTTCTCCATGAGTTCCCCATGTTCCTACAGCGCACTTGGCGTTCCCTCTGGTTTTGTGTACGTGCTAGCATAGACGGACGAGAGTGCGCATTTTTGCTTGAGGTTGCTTGAGGTTTCTGGATTTGGTGGAACTTGGTGGCAGGAGTTCCTGATTTATGGCGGTAACTCATGGCTAAATCAAGATTTGAGAATCCATATGAAGCTGGGTTTCTCGTGAGGTTGGATTTCAAGGAGGCTGACGAACAGGAGATTTCTTCCGGTTGACGGATTTCCGCAGGTATAGTATTTTGCGATGTGATAAAACACGACACTAGTTAACGATGGTTCTCTATAGGAATTGGAAGAATTAACAAAAAAAAATAGAAATATAATACTAGTAATGTTTCTTTTATGTAATAGTAAATTTAATTCATTTAGTACTAAATTTCTATTTATGCATTGTACAATGCTTGGTAATTAGGTTTGTAGGGAAAGGTTTTGATATGATTCATATTTTGAAATATTTGTATAAATGGATTTATAATATTATAATATGAAACCGCTTTTGATTGCAGGATGTTTGATTCAATGACATGTCCTCTAGCTTTCTCTTTTGATGATTCTCCAGTCAAGATAGGGGTGGAGAAACTATTTGAGGATAGAGTAGCCTCATCTTCCACTGAGTTTTATCTTATGGATAGCACATTACTCGATATTGGAGATATTTGCATGGATGAAGACCACCGCGTGCTTGCTATGAAGAGGTCTGGATTTGGAACGAAGCCTATGAAGAGGTGGTTGACGGAAGAGGTGGATTACAATGGAGACAACCCTTCTCATCCTTCAACAATGTTTTGGCAGTCACAGTACAAGAAGTGGAGGTTGTATGACTTCTTTTGCGATCCGAAGGTACTTGCAGCCCATGACTTGGTGGAGACCTTGCTTATGAGGTTGTCATTTTATCTCCGAAATGAGAAATTGTTGCAAATATTTAGAGAAGGTGGTGTATATTTTGGACCTTTCACACCAAATGATGGAGCTTATGACTTGTCATATCATTCATTATGTTGGTATTTGGGGAATTTAGGGGATGATCCCGAGAGGCAATTAGAAAGGCAATGGTGCGAATATGCCATGGGAGTCGTAGAAGGAGAATATTTGGAAGAATTGGTTAAGTTGGGTTATGGGGAAGGGCACACACTTGTGGATACCAAAGTGTTTCGGGAGGAGATCATGTTGTATGCAACGAAGTTGAGAAACCAGGTGAACCGCAACGACATGGCCCATGTTTTTTCCACTAATGTTAAACAGGTGTGGATGAAGACCGATACATATGTAAAAACAAAGAACAGGTGTCTTTTGGACCAACCAGCACCAGGTTTGGAGGATGGCTACAAGGAAAAGTTGATTGCCATTTTGGAGGATTTGGCAGTTGATATGCCAAATGGGCTTAACACATTGAGAAATGTCATCCCACTGCAAGCTTTTTTCTTGAAGACAGTGCTCTCAAAACCAGTGCACAGCGATGTTATGCCCAAACCTGCCAAGTTACCCCATAAACTTCCACCTCCAAGCAAATGAAGTAGGTGCTTATGTAACCCTTTTAGAGATTCTCCCCCTGGTCTTTTGCTTTCAATTTCCATTCCTCGATCAATTCTGAGAGCCTTGGTCTGACGCACAGAATTGATTTAGCAAGCTAGTTTCCTGTGCTTTTATTACTGAGTCTGGTGCTGGCTATGAACATCGGTCTTGAATGCTCTGAGTATGGCCTTCACGGAAGTTAGTCTCGTATCGTAGAGGTGATTTCTGGACGCAGAGCACTCTCTGACAATCAAATATCTTTTCCAGGCGGAAGCTGGACCGAGGACAGTGAAAGTGATGATGAAGAGGAAGAACTAATAGAACAAGAGATGGCGGAGGCCGTTGCGGAAGTAGCCAAGATCACGAACTCCTTCACGAGCCCCCAGTACTCCCACTGCGCCTGTGAAGGTTTGATTCACAAGTTCACCAACTTTGAAGTGTCTATGCTATCCTGACTTCACACTGAGACTGATGCTTTCATTTCTTCCGCATTCATTCACACCGAAGAGCGGGCCGAAGAGGATACTTTTGTAGCAAAAACGAGCTTAGTTCGTCGATTTCTGCATTTCTTATCCTAGAGAAAGGAAAGAGTAGATGATGGACCATTGAAGATTTTGGAGCTGATCGAGGCATGGAGTCGTTTCTAGTTAGGGGTTCCCATCTAGTACATACCTGTAGTTACTTCCTGAAGAATCCATGGCCTTAGAGTGTACACATTTTTTCCGACAGTACTTTCTCAACTGTTGGTTTACTTGAACCCAATTTTTTTTTTC